>CM040121.1:297034297-297189297 GCA_022559845.1 Amorphophallus konjac | reverse complement strand
ATTCCATTATTTGGGTGAGAAACCCTAGGGGAGAGATTCCCCACCCATCCCTCTCTTAATTTCTCTCTTTCACTCCCCTTTCTCTCTCCTCCACACCAAATTTCAAAATTCTTCTCTCTCCTCCCCTCCCAACCACCTCTACTCTCCCACCTACCCCATTAAAGGCCACTCCCCTTCCCCACACATCCCATTACTCCACCCCCTAGTCTCAAGAGAGCTTCCACCAATCCTAGCTCCACCCCCAACCCCCAACTACCCCACCCACTTTCCCAAGCACCCTTCCCACTACCCCAAGCACCCATTCCCTTCCCCAACACAACCCCTCCCATCCCCAAGACCACCATTGAATACCCTTCATTAAGCAAAATTCAAACTCACCTTCCCTCCACTCACTTGTGCCCCCCTCACCTTCTCCTCTCCCCCACCCTCCCAAATTCGTAGCTCCTCCTCCCACCACCTATTAGACCCCCTTTCAGACCCCATTCTTCCCTTCCCCCACCTTAGAACACCCCCTCCTAGACCCCCTCACAGCCCGGGCTTTCCCCACACACATCCACCCCCATTTCCCCTCCCATATACCACATTCCCCCCATCATCTTCAACCTACAGCTCTCAACCGAAGATCTACAGAAGAGCAGCAGCTTGCAGAGGCGACCACGGTTTCCTCCGGATGTTTCTGAAGGATCAAGAGCCATCGTTGGAAGCGTCTTCTAGTCTTCTTTGCAACGGCAGTGGTTTCATCCTCATCCAAGCTGTGTACTGCCCGGGAGTTCCGTTCTCCCACAACTGCGCAGAGCTGCCCCGGCTGAGTACCAGAACCGGATTAGAAGCTCTGCCACGATGAACCTCAGAGGAATCAGCCTAAGAGCTCTTCTTAAAAGTTCTTCTTCCTACTGTCTACTTTCAGAATCATGAAGCGGAGTTCCGTTCGGCATCCTGTGGCAGGAGTTATCCTTTTTCTCCCTCAGCTACGCGGCCCTGCTGCCCACAGTCTGCTTCGACCAGTCGCCATTGTTCTGCGTCCCCTGATCTTCTCCAACATCAGTTGGCTTCCCCGTTAGTTTTGCTGCGAAGCGGACTCGTCCATGATTCCAACGACTCTGACGGTGCTCGATTCCGAGTTCGGGAGCTGTCGGGGCATCCTCTGCAACCAGTGGTTGGAAACCAGGGGCTAGCTCTGTAAAGATCCTGATCCAGAGAGAAAGCTTCACACCGACAAACCCCGGAGGAATCAGGCCACAAGATCTTCTAAAAAGTTCTTCCCCTTCCTGTCTACTTTCAGAATCGAGAAGCGGAACTCCGTTCGACATCCGGAAGCAGAAGTTACGAATTTTCTTCCTCATGCGTGCGACTCTGCTTCCCACAGTCTGCACCGACCCCCACTCACTGTTCTGGGTCCCCTGATCTTCTCCGGCATCTTTCGGCTTCCCCGTCAGTTCTGTTGCAAAGAAGACTCGTCCACGGTTCCAGCGGCTCTGGCGGCACCTGATTCGGAGTTCGGGAACGGCTGAGGCAACCTCTTCTTCCTACTGTTAGTAACCAGTTGCTGTCAGTCCGAGAATCAGCGTCCCTGTTCGAGCTCCTACCCAGGCCAGCAGCGACCCCAGAAGAATTCGAAAAAATTCAGAGGCACTCCAGTTCCAGTAACAAAGATTTTCCCACTAGTCTCACCCTCGGAAAAATTCCTGATCACGTTCTGCAGCCACAGTACCGACTGTCTATCCATAATTGCCGAGAGAAGGCAGATTCAGCATATTCACTTCATCATCGTTTTAGCCCTAGTTTTCCCCACCCCGCTTGGCCGGCTGAAGGCCCCTCCCTGCGTGGAGGTAGTTTTGATTGTAACTATCATCTTCCCTTCCCCACGATCCCCCCCTTGCATGGGGTGTAGTGTTGTAATAGCTTAAACAGGTCAAGCTACCCCGGTGCGGCGTGTGGGGAACCCACGCTTCCCCGCTCGCCCTCGTCTCCGAGTGGGACCGGTTTCTTCAAACCGGTCGAGTAAGTGCTCCAAACTTTGCTCTAATTTGTGCTTATTCTTTCAATATTAGTTCATAAACTCCGCTGGCCGTGAATGAGAGCCCGATCCTTAAGCTCTTGTGCTATAAGTGATCACCGTGGGAAAAGAGAGAAACCGGTGCCTTTGGCACTTGGTCGGCCCCATTGTCTTGGGCTTCCAATTCCATTGGGAATTAAGTCTTGGCCTTGCTGGCCCTCTACCAGCAAGGGCCCAACCCCTCAACCTCACCTTGGCATTGCCAAGTTACCCCGGGCTTGGGTGAGCAACGAGAGAGCGGCGGCCCAAATTGGCCCATTTAGATTGCGAATGTGCTTGCTTGCTTAAGTCCAAGGTCGTGTCACATCACCAAGGTTATAGCCAGGAACTAAGAATTGATTTTGATGAGTCTTTTGCTCCTATAGCAAGACTCGAGGCAGTGAGGATTTTATTGGCTTTTGCATGTTGCTATGACATAAAATTATTTCAAATGGATGTTAAAAGTGCTTTTTTAAATGGTTATATCCAGGAGGATGTATATGTGGAGCAACCGCCGGGGTTTGAAGATACGGAGCATCCGGACTACGTGTATAAGCTTGATAAGGCTCTTTATGGGCTGAAGCAAGCTCCCCGTGCATGGTATGAACGGTTAAGTGAATTTCTCACTCAGAATGGATTCAAACGAGATAAGGTTGATCAAACTCTTTTTACTAAACTGAATTATAAGGAAATTCTAATCGTTCAAGTGTATGTAGATGACATTATTTTTGGCTCCACTAAAGATGCTCTCAGTAAAGACTTTGCTAAACTAATGCAGAGTGAGTTTGAAATGAGACTTATGGGAGAGCTAACATATTTCTTGGGATTATAGGTGACACAAACGGATGACGGCTTGTTCATAAATCAAAGGAAGTATGCCCTGGAGTTGCTGAAGAAATTCAATCTGACAACAACCAAACCACAACCTAGTCCAATGTCCACTTCTCTAAAACTTGATCAAGACCCTCAAGGTAAATCAGTAAACCAGACCCTTTTCAGGAGTATGATTGGATCCTTGTTGTATTTGACTGCCAGCAGGCCCGACATTCAATATGTTGTATGTTTGTGTGCAAGGTTTCAATCGAATCTTAAAGAATCTCATATGTCGGCCGTGAAATGAATTTTTAGATATATTGCTGGTACTTGTGAATTGGATTTGTGGTTTCCGCG
Source organism: Amorphophallus konjac (assembly GCA_022559845.1). Taxonomy (NCBI): domain Eukaryota; kingdom Viridiplantae; phylum Streptophyta; class Magnoliopsida; order Alismatales; family Araceae; genus Amorphophallus; species Amorphophallus konjac. The sequence continues at coordinate 297,186,092 of CM040121.1, read as the reverse complement.
TACTTCGAGTCTTGAGTTAATTGCTTATTCCGATGCCGATTACGCGGGTTGCAAAATAGACCGTAAGAGCACAAGTGGGTATTGTCAATTCCTTGGAGGTTGCTTGGTTTCATGGGCCTCCAAGAAACAAAATTTTGTGGCTTTATCAACTGCTGAAGCCGAATATGTGGCTGTAAGAAGTTGTGTTGCCCAAGTGCTCTGGATACAACAACAAGTGATTGATTTTGGCATCACACTAAAAGACATTGTCATTCTATGTGACAACACATCTGCAATCAATCTGTCTAAGAATCCAGTGCATCATTCTCGCACAAAGCATCTTGAAGTTAGGCATCACTTTCTGCGTGATCATATTAGTAGAGGGGACGTCGAAATAAAATTTGTTGACACAAATAATCAAATTGCTGATATCTTCACAAAACCCCTTAATGAAGATAAATTCACTTCTTTTAGAAGAGAGTTGGGCATTTGTCGTCTAGACTGTCGTTAGTGTCTAGCATTTGTCTGGTTGTTCTCATGCATTTGCATTTTCACCACTAGTTTGTTTAAATTTTGATCATGCATTTTCATCATATTGTATGAATGCCTTGCATCGTGTGTGTGTGTAAAACATCCCTGCATGACTATGTTTATTTGAAAAACCCAAAATATTGTAATTCCTTGATTTTCTATGGCTATTTCTTGAAAATAAAGCAATACCATTCTGAGTTCGAGCTTAAGTTAATTTTCGGACAGTCGGTTTTGGAATCAAGCGAAATTTTAACAAATACTGTCAAAGAATGTCCTCTTTCTGTCAATTCTCTTTTAAAATCCCCTTTCGAAAATCTTTTATATCTTATTCTATTTTTGGGGATTAATCTCTAATTCTTACATTTCTGAAATTTTATTGTCGACAAATGTTGTTAAACTTCATTTAAGATGTCAACATTATATGTCGATACCTTGACTCTAGCTAAGTCGACATTTCCCTTAGTATTATCTTCCCATTTTTCATTCAATCCTTTATCTTATCATTTCCTTGCTCTAAAACTCACATTCCCATCTCATTTCTTTGCCCCCATCTCTTTTCCCTCATTCACACTGTTCTTCACTCCCGTGGGCGGCTTCCCCCTTTGGGGTTTTGGCGGTGTCGACCCGCGGCTCCCCCCTTCTTGGCCGCGGCGGCGGCAGGGCGCTACTGGCGATGTGGGTGTCGACATCCCCACCTCCCCCCTCCTCGTTGGACCGCGGCGGGCTGCGCGTCTCCTCCTCTCTTCCTTGGTCTCGCGGCGGTGGTGGCGCAGCCCCCTTCCTCATCTAGCCTCTGTGGTTAGTTCTTTGTTCAAGCCTTGCTGCTCTTAATGTGTGGTTGATTAGTGGATAAAATCATATCTTGTGGAAAGATCATCTCGTTCTACCAAGCACATTCCATTTCTATCATTCTAGTCTCCATTGCATATTATTCCATGGCACCCAAGCGTGCTGCAAGTGGCAAAAAGCCCATGGATGAATCTAGTCGTCAAAGGGAAACTAGGGCAAAAGGTAGAGAGCAACAGGCCTTCTCGCAGGCACCCACACCTGTGCAATTTAAAATGATGGAACGAAGCTTTTACGACCACGGGCTGTGAATTTTGAAGATTTCAAGCAAGCCCTTCCTGAATTGCTACCATTATTACAAATTCAGCCGAATTTAATTTCCTTTATGACTGATCATCGAAAAATATATCGTTCTCATGTTCATCAATTTTATGGCAATATGGTTGTCCAAGGCAACAAGTATATGACGGTGGTAAATGGTAAACCGTTTCAAATCTCTCAGTCTCTTTTAGCAGCAGCTTTTAATTTACCTGATCATGGAGATGTTTATGGGGTTGCTGCATGTGATGAAACTGTGGTTTATAAATTGCTTACTGGGGAAGAGATGCGTGATACATCTGTTGTTGGCTTGAATGCCAATTATTTTCCTCCTATGCAACGGATTCTTCACCATATGGTGACTACTATTCTGATTTCCAAAGCTGGTGGCTGAGACAGAGTTACCAATCTGCAGATATTTATTATCTCCAGCATATTACAAAGGCGGCCATTTAATTTTCCAGCACTTATCCATAGTCACATTCTCGGGTGTTATCATAATCGGAACAGGACACTTCCATATGCTGCAGCTTTGACTGGAGTTTTTCGTTTGCTTGATATTCCTTTGAGTCAGGAACCGTATCAGCTCTTTCGTGCAGGCGATATCTTTACCGTTCACTCTGTATGCAAGAATATGGGTTATGCAAGAACCCGTGACGGTTGTCTTGTTCGCATTTTAAAATCCATGCAAGAAAAGCACACTGATGATGATTCGGATGAGGCTGAAGAAGCAGCACCTCCTACTGCACATGGCAGGTCTTCTAGCAGCCATGCAGGTGCTTATGACTTTCAGGGGATGGAATTATCCTTGGAGACCTTGAGTGGGGACGTAGGTGAGCTTCGGGAGTCCGTGGATACTCTTACCCAAGATGTTGCTGAATTGAAGCTCAATCATACCACATATCTCGAGGCTTTTCAGAATATCAATAGCTCCCTTGATTATCTCAAAACCTCATTTGATGCTCACAGCCAGGCGTTCAATGATCTATTTGAATTTTTTCGCTCAAGTCCTCCTCCGCCAGACTCCGGTTCCGCTTAAGTCTTGCTCCTCTTTATGGCATATGCTTCTAGTTGGTGTGGTTCCCCCTTATTTTTGATGTTGCCAAAGGGGGAGAGTTATCTATATGCTATGTGTGTGAGGCATGCTTGTGTGGTCATGCATGTGTGTGAGGTATGCTTGTGTGGTCATGCATGTTTTCTATCTTAAGGTTGTTGGGTGTTATGTCTTTATGTTTTTCCGTGTGTCGTCTTAGTTCATTGCATGGTTAGTCTATGTTTTGTACTCTTAATCTGAAAACCCACTAAATCAAAAATGCTTACTAGTTTGGCTGTGAACTTCTTATTATGGTTGTGAATGTCTAAACACTCACTTTATATATGTTTTGATTCACTGCATAAATGACCGTTGTGGATGGTTTATCATGTGATTCTTTTACACCACTTTGTTTAAATCTTTACTCATAGCATTTTTTTGTCATCATCAAAAAGGGGGAGATTGTTTAACCCCAAGGTATGATGTGTGGATTGTTTTGATGATTAATAATTACTATGTGTTCTATAAGTGGTTATCTTATGTGTTCATGATTAACTAATGCGAGTGAATCAACTCTTCATCCACTTGGTTTAATTTAAGTCAAAGCTCCAAACTCTTGTACATCAATGATGAAGTAAGGTAAGTCCGAGAGGTAAGTGGTGATATATAACTTAATGGCTACATTGTTCATTACATTGATCATGTGATGCACAAATTTTTTATCACCATGTTAACTTTGATTGATGATATGTGTGAAGCTTAATTGAAGAAATTCGATTCAAATGTTTGTATTTTTTTCAGGCCTGAAGATCTCCAATCATAGTGTCTTCAACATCCTTGGTGGAGGTTCATAAATTGTTCACATTTTCTTTCACTTGATTTGAGGGGTTTCAGTTGTGTTTCAATATGTTTTTGCATGTGTCGACACTAAGTGTCGACACTTACTGTTGGTTTTTAGTCTTTGTTGTACAGTGTGTGTTACAGGTTTTTATGTGTCGACACTCACTGTTGCTTTTTAGTCTCTGTTGTACAGTGTTATTTACAGGTTTTTATGTGTCGACATCAAGTGTCGACACCTGTCGACACCTGATGTCGACACAGGCGTGTTCTTCTTGTCTCGTCTTCCTTCGGTTAGTTGTGTCGACACCAAGTGTCGACACTAGTGTCGACACTTGGTGTCAACATTTTGTTTAATATTGTTTAAGCCTAATTCTTGTTAATTCATTGTGTTAATCCTCCTATTAACCCTTAATCTGCCTTTGATCCTTGGTTTGGAATTGGTGTCGAGCATGTGTCGACACCTGGTGTCGACACTGGTGTCGACACCCCGGTTTGTCATTTTTTATATGCAATTATTGAGTTCGGCGCGTCCTTTTACGACTTTCGTGTTTCAACGCCGAAAGTGTTTTTTTTCAGTCAAAATGAGCTCAAACAATTCCGTAAATTGTGGATCTGGATATAATCATGTTTGTTGACTATTCAGGCCATTAAACATTTTTTAATTGGGCTCTAATGATATAAGGAAACATATCGTGCATTGTGAACGGGTTGGGAAGGTGAACGAGAGACAAGACGTTCATGCTTCACATAGGGGTTCTTCCACTCAAATCTGTACTTGTACGTGAAGGGAAAGAAGGGTCTCAAGCTTTCAATCATCCATCTACGTGAAGCTGCTTCCAGATTCAAGCTGCAACAGAAGATCAACCATTGTTCATCTTCCTCTTCTTCCAGAGTCGTCATCAACCTGCAGAAGTGTTAAAGCTCATTTGGAAAAGAGAAAGGGGGAGCTTTAAATCACATCATTTGTCTCTTAATCTGATCTTTTCATTTCTATATCTTGTGTGGAGTTCTTGTTGTTATTTGTTAAACCCATTAAATGTTCTTGTGAGTGTGTGTGCTCGTATCTGTGACACGAGCTGTGTGTGGTGACCAAAGTTGGTTACCGTGTGTGTTCTTGCTGTTCTTCACAGCGTGTGTGTGGCTCACTCATAGTGAAGTCTTAATCCTCAAGTGTGAGGGGTGGACGTAGGGGACACTGCAGTGTACCCGAACCACCTAAAAACTCTGTGCGTTCAATTGTGGTTTGTATCTTCGTTATCTTAACAAGTGGGCTTCTCGGTGAGTAGAGTGTACACCTCTTACATCTTCTTCACACACCCATTTCCACGTGACTTCACAAGTGAGATCATGTTCGTGTGAGGCTTAGTGCTTGTATGCTTAATTAATCGTGTCTTTTTTTAAGGAAAAGTTTTTAACTAGCCAATCAATTCACCCCTCCCCTCTTAATTGCCACCCTTCGGGACTCAACAATTGGTATCAGAGCTTTGGTCTCTGGTTGTTTCAACCACACGGTCGAAGAGTGCGATCCCCATTATGGCAAACAGAGGGATGATGCCTGAAGGGCATTCTGTTCACAGACCTCCGTTTTTCGATGGAACTAATTATACTTATTGGAAAAATAGGATGTACATTTTTCTACGTGCTCAAGAGTATGATGTGTGGAATGTGATAAACAAAGGTCCTTATAAGTTATCTGAAAATGAGGATGATTGGGATGATGAACATATCGGAAATTGTTCAGCTAACTTTAAGGCCATGAATATAATTCAGTGTGCTATTCATCCGAACGAATACTCACAGATTTCTATGTGTGCTTCTGCGCAGGAAATGTGGGACAAGCTACGCTTGATCTACGAAGGAACTTCTGAAGTTAAGGAGACCAAAGCAAATCTTTTGGTCCGCGATTATGAGTTATTCATGATGAAACCAGAAGAATCCATCTCTAAAATGTTTGCAAGGCTGATGGAAATTACGAATGGGTTGAAGGCTCTTGGAAAGGAGTATTCAAATCGAGAGCTTGTGAGGAAGGTGCTGAGATCTTTATCACCTCAATGGCACACAAAGGCCACTGTTATTGAAGATTCAAAAGACCTCAGTACCTTGACATTGGACGAACTGGTTGGCTCCTTGATGACTTATGAAATAAACATCAAAAGGAGCGAGGAAGATTACAAAAAGAAGAAGGTTGCCTCGACCGTGGCTTTGAAAGTGAACTCGCAACAATCTGAGGAAAGTGAGGAAGGCTCCTCGGCTAACACTGAAGATGAGGAGCTTGTTGTTATGATCACCAAAAGGGCAAGAAAATTTGTCAAAAATACTAGGAAGTTTGGTGGTCAATTCAGAAAAGGACCAAGAAGGCAAGGTCCTAAGAAAAATGAAAGCATCAAAAAGGATGAAGTGATCTGTTACGAATGCAAGAAGCCTGGTCACATGCGGGGTGAGTGCCCTGATTTGATGAAGAGATTCAAGAAAGGAAAATTCAAGAAGCCTAAGGCAATGGTCACCACTTGGAGCGACGAAGATGAAGAAGGATCTGAAAATGAAGGCGACTTGGACGAGCTCGTCAAGAATCTATGTTTCATGGCAAACGAAGACGTCTCAAATGAGGTAGATTCTGATTCTGAAACTCTTACATGTGAACAATGGCAAATTGCATATGAATCATTATATGGAAAATGTAAAAAAAATAAATCTGAAAATAAACTTCTGAAAAAGAAGATTGAGCATCTTGTGCATGTTGAAAATCACTGTGAGAATTGCAATTCCTTGAAATCTGAAATTGATAATCTCAAATGTGAAAATGAAACTCTTTTGTCCAAAATAGAATTGTTTGAAGATTTGAAAATGGAATTGGAAAAAGGAAAGTTGGAAAGAATCACTTGCAATCAGTACAAGGAAACTGCTGAAAAGAAAACTGAAATCTTGTTACTTCAGATTAATGAGCTGAAGAATGTTCTTGCTAAAATGGAAAGAGGGAATGCATCTCACTCTAAAACACTCATGACCTCATGGATTCCAAGAAGCTCATTACCATCATCATCAAACACACATGGGCATAATACTACTATAAATATGAACAGGAAAAGAAACCGTGAAAACAGATTCTCTACTTGCTTCTATTGTGGTAGAATGGGCCATGATATGTATGATTACAGAACCATGAGATTTGATGATGAATATTTTGCCAGGATGATGAATCGGCCTCCAAGGCCTCATGTGTCTAACCATCGAGGACCCAAGCTTGCTTGGGTACCAAAATCTGCATAAGTATTTTTGTGGTGTTTTGCAGGTCTGTTTGAGAGCTCAAGGAAGCAAATGGTACTTGGACAGTGGTTGCTCTCGTCATATGACTGGAAACAAAAAATTATTTACAGACCTGCATGAAAAGGATGGTGGGACAGTGGCATTCGATGGTAAGGACAAAGGTAAAATCATTGGGAAAGGTAAGATAGGTAAGAATCAAAATCACGCTATTGAGAATGTCTTGCATGTGAAGGGTTTACATCACAATCTTTTAAGTATCAGTCAACTATGTGATAAAGGATGCAATGTGATCTTTGATTCTAACCATTGTACTGTTGTGAATATAAACACATGAAATTAAGTTCATTGGTTTCAGGCATAACAATGTGTATATGATAGACCTGGATGATGCATCTCATGAAAAATTGTGTTTGGTTGCAAGGAACAACGATGATGCTTGGTTGTGGCATCGCCGCCTTGGGCATGCCAGTTTCAATGTTTTGCTTAAACTTTCCAGAAATGAATTGGTGGTTGGCTTGCCTAAATTGAAGGTTAATGACGAAGGAGTATGTGGTGCTTGCAGCATGGGTAAGCAAACAAGAACATCATTCAAGTGCAAGAATGATGTAACCACATCAAGGCCTCTCGAATTAATCCACATCGATCTGTTTGGACCAAGCAGAACTCATAGCTTGGGTGGTAAACTTTATGATTTTGTGATTGTGGATGATTTCTCTAGATTCTGTTGGGTATATTTTCTTTCTCATAAAAATAATGCCCTAACGGAATTTGAAGCATTTTGCAGGCAAGTTCAAAATGAAAAGGGGTGCTGTATCAAAATCGTGCGGAGTGATCATGGTAGAGAATTTGATAACCATGAATTCAGTAATTTTTGCAGGACTCAAGGTTATATGCACGACTTCTCCACACCAAGAACCCCTGAACAGAACGGGGTTGTTGAAAGAAAGAATAGGACCTTAATTGAGATGGCCAGAACTATGCTGAATGAAAACAACTTACCAAGGTATTTTTGGGCTGAAGCAGTGAACACCGCCTGCTACATCATCAACCGTGCTATGGTAAGACCACTCTTGAAGAAAACACCATATGAGCTGTACCGAGGTAAGAAGCCAAACATTTCATACTTTAGACCTTTTGGATCAATTTGCTACATTCATAACAATGGTAAAATGGACTTGGCAAAATTCGATCCTAAAAGTGACAAAGGTATATTTCTTGGTTACTACTCTATTAACTCAAGAGCATATCGAGTTTACAATTTGAGAATTCTTGTTGTTGAAGAAAGCCCTCATGTTATAGTTGATGAATCATCTACAAATAGATCTAATGAAGAATTTGTTTTGCAGGATGATGAGTTAGAAAACGATGATATCCAAAAGAAGGAAGAAAGAGCTGAGAAACAAGAAACAAAAGACCCACAAGAAAATGATCAAAATCAAGAAGCTCAAGCTGAACAACAGCTACCAAGACAATGGACCTTTGCAAAGGACCATCCTCCAGAGGATGTCATTGGTAACATAGAAGAAGGAGTAAAGACGCGGTCTTCATTCAGGGAAGTTGAAAACATGGATTTCGTTGCTTTACTCTCTCAATCTGAACCTCACTCCATTGAAGATGCCTTAAAAGACGATTCTTGGATCTTGGCTATGCAAGAAGAACTACATCAGTTTCAAAGAAACAAAGTGTGGTTCATTGTGCCACGTCCTAGAAACCACTCAGTGATCGGAACAAAATGGATTTTTCGGAACAAAACAAACGATCAAGGGATGGTAACTAGGAACAAGGCCAGGCTTGTGGCCCAAGGTTATAGCCAGGATCTAAGAATTGATTTTGATGAGTCTTTTCCTCCTGTAGCAAGACTCGAGGCAGCGAGGATTTTATTGGCTTTTGCATGTTGCTATGACATAAAATTATTTCAAATGGATGTTAAAAGTGCTTTTTTAAATGGTTATATCCAGGAGGATGTGTATGTGGAGCAACCGTCGGGGTTTGAAGGTACGGAGCATCCGGACTACGTGTATAAGCTTGATAAGGCTCTTTATGGGCTGAAGCAAGCTCCACCTGCATGGTATGAACGGTTAAGTGAATTTCTCACTCAGAATGGATTCAAACGAGGTAAGGTTGATCAAACTCTTTTTACTAAACTGAATTGTAAGGAAATTCTAATCGTTCAAGTGTATGTAGATGACATTATTTTTGGCTCCACTAAAGATGCTCTCAGTAAAGACTTTGCTAAACTAATGCAGAGTGAGTTTGAAATGAGTCTTATGGGAGAGCTAACATATTTCTTGGGATTACAGGTGACACAAACGGATGACGGCTTGTTCATAAATCAAAGGAAGTATGCCCTGGAGTTGCTGAAGAAATTCAATCTGACAACAACCAAACCACAGCCTAGTCCAATGTCCACTTCTCTAAAACTTGATCAAGACCCTCAAGGTAAATCAGTAAACCAGACCCTTTTCAGGAGTATGATTGGATCCTTGTTGTATTTGACTGCCAGCAGGCCCGACATTCAATATGTTGTATGTTTGTGTGCAAGGTTTCAATCGAATCCTAAAGAATCTCATATGTTGGCCTGTGAAACAAATTTTTAGATATATTGCTGGTACTTGTGAATTGGGTTTGTGGTTTCCGCGTACTTCGAGTCTTGAGTTAATTGCTTATTCTGATGCCGATTACGCGGGTTGCAAAATAGCCCGTAAGAGCACAAGTGGGTATTGTCAATTCCTTGGAGGTTGCTTGGTTTCATGGGCCTCCAAGAAACAAAATTCTGTGGCTTTATCAACTGCTGAAGCCGAATATGTGGCTGTAAGAAGTTGTGTTGCCCAAGTGCTCTGGATACAACAACAAGTGATTGATTTTGGCATCACACTAAAAGACACTGTCATTCTATGTGACAACACATCTGCAATCAATCTGTCTAAGAATCCAGTGCATCATTCTCGCACAAAGCATCTTGAAGTTAGGCATCACTTTCTGCGTGATCATGTTAGTAGAGGGGACGTCGAAATAAAATTTGTTGACACAAATAATCAAATTGCTGATATCTTCACAAAACCCCTTAATGAAGATAAATTCACTTCTTTTAGAAGAGAGTTGGGCATTTGTCGTCTAGACTGTCGTTAGTGTCTAGCATTTGTCTGGTTGTTCTCATGCATTTGCATTTTCACCACTAGTTTGTTTAAATTTTGATCATGCATTTTCATCATGTTGTATGAATGCCTTGCATCGTGTGTGTGTGTGTAAAACATCCCTGCATGACTATGTTTATTTGAAAAACCCAAAATACTATAATTCCTTGATTTTCTATGGCTATTTCTTGAAAATAAAGCAATACCATTCTGAGTTCGAGCTTAAGTTAATTTCCAGACAGTCAGTTTTGGAATCAGGCGAAATTTTAACAAATACTGTCAAAGAATGTCCTCTTTCTGTCAATTCTCTTTTAAAATCCCCTTTCGAAAATCTTTTATATCTTATTCTATTTTTGGGGATTAATCTCTAATTCTTACATTTCTGAAATTTTATTGTCGACAAATGTTGTTAAACTTCATTTAAGATGTCAACATTATATGTCGATACCTTGACTCCAGCTAAGTCGACATTTCCCTTAGTATTATCTTCCCATTTTTCATTCAATCCTTTATCTTATCATTTCCTTGCTCTAAAACTCACATTCCCATCTCATTTCTTTGCCCCCATCTCTTTTCCCTCATTCACACTGTTCTTCACTCCCGTGGGCGGCTTCCCCCTTTCGGGTTTTGGCGGTGTCGACCCGCGGCTCCCCCCTTCTTGGCCGCGACGGCGGCAGGGCGCCCCTGGCGATGTGGGTGTCGACATCTCTACCTCCCCCCTCCTCGTTGGACCGCGGCGGGCTGCGCGTCTCCTCCTCTCTTCCTTGGTCTCGCGGCGGTGGTGGCGCAGCCCCCTTCCTCATCTAGCCTCTGTGGTTAGTTCTTTGTTCAAGCCTTGCTGCTCTTAATGTGTGGTTGATTAGTGGATAAAATCATATCTTGTGGAAAGATCGTCTCGTTCTACCAAGCACATTCTATTTCTATCATTCTCGTCTCCATTGCATATTATTCCATGGCACCCAAGCGTGCTGCAAGTGGCAAAAAGCCCATGGATGACTCTAGTCGTCAAAGGGAAACTAGGGCAAAAAGTAGAGAGCAACAGGCCTTCTCGCAGGCACCCACACCTGCGCAATTTAAAATGATGGAACGGAAGCTTTTACGACCACGGGCTGTGAATTTTGAAGATTTCAAGCAAGCCCTTCCTGAATTGCTACCATTATTACAAATTCAGCCACCTTTATGACTGATCATCGGAAAATATATCATTCTCTTGTTCATCAATTTTATGGCAATATGGTTGTCCAAGGCAACAAGTATATGACGGTGGTAAATGGTAAACCGTTTCAAATCTCTCAGTCTCTTTTAGCAGCAGCTTTTAATTTACCTGATCATGGAGATGTTTATGGGGTTGCTGCATGTGATGAAACTGTGGTTTATAAATTGCTTACTGGGGAAGAGATGCGTGATACATCTGTTGTTGGCTTGAATGCCAATTATTTTCCTCCTATGCAACGGATTCTTCACCATATGGTGACTACTATTCTGATTTCCAAAGCTGGTGGCCGAGACAGAGTTACCGATCTGCAGATATTTATTATCTCCAGCATATTACAAAGGCGGCCATTTAATTTTCCAGCACTTATCCATAGTCACATTCTCGGGTGTTATCATAATCGGAACAGGACACTTCCATATGTTGCAGCTTTGACTGGAGTTTTTCGTTTGCTTGATATTCCTTTGAGTCAGGAACCGTATCAGCTCTTTCGTGCAGGCGATATCTATACCGTTCACTCTGTATGCAAGAATATGGGTTATGCAAGAACCCGTGACGGTCGTCTTGTTCGCATTTTAAAATCCATGCAAGAAAAGCACACTGATGATGATTCGGATGAGGCTGAAGAAGTAGCACCTCCTACTGCACATGGCGGGTCTTCTAGCAGCCATGCAGGTGCTTATGACTTTCAGGGGATGGAATTATCTTTGGAGACCTTGAGTGGGGACGTAGGTGAGCTTCGGGAGTCCGTGGATACTCTTACCCAAGATGTTGCTGAATTGAAGCTCAATCATACCACATATCTCGAGGCTTTTCAGAATATCAATAGCTCCCTTGATTATCTCAAAACCTCATTTGATGCTCACAACCAGGCGTTCAATGATCTATTTGAATTTTTTCGTTCAAGTCCTCCTCCGCCAGACTCCGGTTCCGCTTAAGTCTTGCTCCTCTTTATGGCATATGCTTCTAGTTGGTGTGGTTCCCCCTTATTTTTGATGTTGCCAAAGGGGGAGAGTTATCTATATGCTATGTGTGTGAGGCATGCTTGTGTGGATGCATGTGTGTGAGGTATGCTTGTGTGGTCATGCATGTTTTCTATCTTAAGGTTGTTGGGTGTTATGTCTTTATGTTTTTCCGTGTGTCGTCTTAGTTCATTGCATGGTTAGTCTATGTTTTGTACTCTTAATCTGAAAACCCACTAAATCAAAAAGACTTACTAGTTTGGCTGTGAACTTCTTATTATGGTTGTGAATGTCTAAACACTCACTTTATATATGTTTTGATTCACTGCATAAATGACCATTGTGGATGGTTTATCATGTGATTCTTTTACACCACTTTGTTTAAATCTTTACTCATAGCATTTTTTTGTCATCATCAAAAAGGGGGAGATTGTTTAACCCCAAGGTATGATGTGTGGATTGTTTTGATGATTAATCATTACTATGTGTTCTATAAGTGGTTATCTTATGTGTTCATGATTAACTAATGCGAGTGAATCAACTCTTCATCCACTTGGTTTAATTTAAGTCAAAGCTCCAAACTCTTGTACATCAATGATGAAGTAAGGTAAGTCCGAGAGGTAAGTGGTGATATATAACTTAATGGCTACATTGTTCATTACATTGATCATGTGATGCACAAATTTTTTATCACCATGTTAACTTTGATTGATGATATGTGTGAAGCTTAATTGAAGAAATTTGATTCAAATGTTTGTATTTTTTTCAGGCCCGAAGATCTCCAATCATAGTGTCTTCAACATCCTTGGTGGAGGTTCATAAATTGTTCACATTTTCTTTCACTTGATTTGAGGGGTTTCAGTTGTGTTTCAATATGTTTTTGCATGTGTCGACACTAAGTGTCGACACTTACTGTTGTTTTTTAGTCTATGTTGTACAGTGTGTGTTACAGGTTTTTATGTGTCGACATCAAGTGTCGACACTCACTGTTGCTTTTTAGTCTCTGTTGGACAGTGTTATTTACAGGTTTTTGTGTGTCGACATCAAGTGTCGACACCTGTGTCGACACAGGCGTGTTCTTCTTGTCTCGTCTTCCTTCGGTTAGTTGTGTCGACACTAGTGTCGACACTTGGTGTCAACATTTTGTTTAATATTGTTTAAGCCTAATTCTTGTTAATTCATTGTGTTAATCCTCCTATTAGCCCTTAATCCGCCTTTGATCCTTGGTTTGGAATTGGTGTCGACCATGTGTCGACACCTGGTGTCGACACCCCGGTTTGTCATTTTTTATATGCAATTATTGAGTTCGGCGCGTCCTTTTACGACTTTCGTGTTTCAGCGCCGAAAGTGTTTTTTTTCAGTCAAAATGAGCTCAAACAATTCCGTAAATTGTGGATCTGGATATAATCATGTTTGTTGACTATTCAGGCCATTAAACATTTTTTAATTGGGCTCTAATGATATAAGGAAACATATCGTGCATTGTGAACGGGTTGGGAAGGTGAACGAGAGACAAGACGTTCCTGCTTCACATAGGGGTTCTTCCACTCAAATATGTACTTGTACGTGAAGGGAAAGAAGGGTCTCAAGCTTTCAATCATCCATCTACGTGAAGTTGCTTCTAGATTTAAGCTGCAACAGAAGATCAACTACTGTTCATCTTCCTCTTCTTCCAGAGTCGTCATCAACCTGCAGAAGTGTTAAAGCTCATTTAGAAAAGAGAAAGGGGGAGCTTTAAATCACATCATTAGTCTCTTAATCTGATCTTTTCATTTCTATATCTTGTGTGGAGTTCTTGTTGTTATTTGTTAAACCCATTAAATGTTCTTGTGAGTGTGTGTGCTCGTATCTGTGACACGAGCTGTGTGTGGTGACCAAAGTTGGTTACCGTGTGTGTTGTTGCTGTTCTTCACAGTGTGTGTGTGGCTCACTCATGGTGAAGTCTTAATCCTCAAGTGTGAGGGGTGGACGTAGGGGACACTGCAGTGTACCCGAACCACCTAAAAACTTTGTGCGTTAAATTGTGGTTTGTATCTTCGTTATCTTAACAAGTGGGCTTCTCGGTGAGTAGAGTGTACACCTCTTACATCTTCTTCACACACCCATTTCCACGTGACTTCACAAGTGAGATCATGTTCGTGTGAGGCTTAGTGCATGTATGCTTAATTAATCGTGTCTTTTTTTAAGGAAAAGTTTTTAACTAGCCAATCAATTCACCCCTCCCCTCTTGATTGCCACCCTTCGGGACTCAACAGTAACGATAGCTATTGCGCTGACTACGTGAGCATGGATCTCGCATGCACCGACTTGGTCCCGTGTAGCAACGAAGATTGCACCGACTTGATGTCCCTTGGATTCAAGCATGCACAAACTGTGTTTGCATGAGACGCACATATGCACGGACTTAGTCGCGTGCAACAACGAAGGTTGCACCGACTTGATGTAAGCATGTGCAGACTTTATTTGCTTGAAGTGCAACATATGCACGGACACAACCTGGTATGAACAGGGAATAGCACCAACTTGATGTATGCGTGCACAGACCTTATTCAGTTGAAATGCAGCATATGCGCGGACTCAATACAGAGTGAATTTATTGTAGCACCGACTCTATTCTCTGCACAGATTAAGTATGAAGATGTAGACAACATTTATATGTTAATCTGACAAATGAAATTCATCAAAATACACACATCATCGTATCAAGACAAAGTAGACAGAGTCAACTCTTTAGTCAACGAAGTCAGACAGAACTGTTGGCAATCATTCAAAATAATTCAGCACACAGCAGTACACAGTTGCTCATCAATCCAGAGGAGACCCAACATGAACCACCCTCGCGTAGATCGTTGGGTGAAGACTCCAGGCTGGGCGGTTTTGCGGCATCGACACTCTTCCTCTCTGTGGATAAATTTTTCAGCGAACCCTTCCATCCTATCTCTGAGATTTGTTGAAGATCTAAAGGGGGATCTCTTGAACTTTCATTTCCACATTTCTATTTGAGGATAGATCTGTATTTGAACTGGGATTGTATTTCTTTATACTTTTCTTTTATAGATGATTTTGGAGCATCGTCTTCGTGTGTGTGGATTCTCATCGTCGTGCGAGAACACGCGTGTGTGTGGGGGGCCGTTGTGCCTGTGTGTCTGTTTTGCTGCCATCGAGCAGCGGTTTTTGTGAAATCCTCTCAGGTTGAGAGGGGTGGACGTAGGACTGCACTGGGGTGCGTCCGAACCACCTAAAAATTCCTGCGTTGTGGTTTGCTATCAGTACGTTTGTTGCTTCATACTATCCGTTCTCGTTTGCGAGTGTGATGCGGGGAGTTGAGGGTTTTACATAATCTGTCCTCATTTTTCATTTTGTCCGAGTGGTTCAATGTATTGTCGTTGGTGAGTTGTGAGAGCTTGCTTGATTTTCATTTTGTCATATCTCAATGTTCTCTATCAGGATAACTTTTACTCCAGCTTTATCATCTCTACCTTTTTAGTTTTTAAAAAGGGGGCGCAATCAATTCACCCCCCTCTTGATTGCATTCCTAGCCAACAATTGGTATTAGAGCCTCGGCACTATTTTATCTTGAAACATCGCAGTTTAGAGTGATATGTTAGGAATGGCTAACAAGGGGTTGATGCCCGAAGGGCATTCTATACATCGGCCTCCCTACTTTGATGGAAATAACTATAGTTATTGGAAAAATAGAATGATGGTTTTCCTCCGTGCTCAAAGTCATGAAATATGGATTGTCATTAAGAATGGTCCATACACTTTACCCTTAGATGAGGAGCAGTGGAATGATGATCATATAAAGAAGTATACTGTGAATTTCAATGCTTTAAATATTCTTCAGTGTGCTATTCACCCGACTGAATATGCTCGTGTTTCTATGTGCAGCAGTGCGAAGGAAATGTGGGATAAGTTGAAATTGATTTATGAAGGTACTTCAGAGGTCAAGGAGACGAAGGCTAATATGCTTATCCGGGATTATGAGCTATTTCATAAGAAGGATGAGGAAACGATCTCCGAGATGTTTGCACGTCTTATGGATATTACAAATAGATTGAAGTCACTCGGGAAGGATTTCAAGGATACCGACTTAGTCAGAAAGGTGTTGAGGTCGTTGTCACCAAGTTGTCACACTAAGGCAACAGTGATAGAAGACTCAAAGGATCTATCAACACTTTCAAATGGATGTCAAGAGTGCCTTCCTCAACGGAGTCATCAAGGAAGAGGTATACGTGGAGCAACCACCGGGCTTCGAAGATGAAAAATTTTCGGACCACATCTACAAATTGGACAAGGCACTATATGGGTTAAAATAAGTTACATGGTATGATTGTTTAAGTTCATTTTTTATTGACAATGGCTTCAAACGAGGTAATATAGATCAAATGTTGTTTACAAAAACTTGTGATGAACATGCTTTAATTGTGCAAGTTTACGTAGACGATATAATTTTAGGAGCCACGAATCTTAAGATGAATGATGAATTTGCCCAACTTATGCAGGGAGAATTCGAGATGAGCTTGATGGGCGAGTTAAACTTCTTCTTGGAGATACAAATAAAGCAGCTGGATGATGGTATTTTCATTAACCAGAAGAAGTACACTCAGGAGATTGTGAAAAGGTATCAACTAGATTATGCCAAACCTTTTGCTACACCAATGTACACTTCACTCAAATTGGAAGATGAGAAAGGTAATATCGTTGATCAAAAGCTTTTTAGGGGTATGATAGGTTCTTTGCTATATCTTACTGCTAGCATGCCTGACATACATTTTAGTGTCTCTATGCAAGATATCAATCTTGTCCCAGAGAATCTCATTTGTCGGCCGTGAAAAGAATTTTCAGGTATTTGAATGATACAATTGATCTTGGTTTGTAGAATCCTAAACATGATTCGTTTGATTTACTTGCATACACTGATTCTGATTATGTTGGGTGCAAAATGGATCGTAAGAGCACAAGTGATCACTGCCAGTTTCTAGGGGGCTGCATGATTTCATGGGCCTCAAAGAAATAATATTGTGTGGCTTTATCAACTGCTGAAGCCGAATATGTGGCTGCAGGCAGTTGTGCAACCCAAGTACTCTGGATCTAACACCAGTTGTCAGATTTTAGTATTTACTTGAAAAACACTCCCATCATGTGTGATAACACTTCTGTAATAAATTTGTCTAAAAATCCTGTCCAACACTCTCGCACAAAGCACATAGAAGTTAGACACCACTTTATTAGATATCACATAAATAAAGGTGATTTTGAGTTAACTTTTGTAGATACACAACATCAACTTGCAGATATTTTCACAAAACCTTTGAATTCTGATCAGTTTTACTTTCTTAGGAGAGAATTAGGTGTGTGCAGGTTAGATCGTTAAAATCTTTTTGGTACATCTCAATGTAGATATCTTGAATAAATCCATCTGTGCATACTGATTTACCTTCTTGCACACATATTCTTCCTTTGCTTTCTAGGTCTTAATCTCTTTTCTAATGTGCATATCAAATTGAATAACATTTGATTTTCACTCATATCTTCATACAGCTGCATCCGCATGTACATAACTTCATATATCTTATACTTGTGTGCTTGAATGCCATGATTTCCGGTATATCAAATGACGATTGTGGAAAGTTGGATTATGTCCAACTTGAAGCTTTCCTCATACGCGATGGTGATCTTCGAACCTACGTTCTCTGCCACGTACCGGTAATCAACTTGTGTGAAAATTTTATCTCAGTGCATGTTTGAGTGTATATATTATATCACCCTTCTCCTTGATCCCTCCTATGACCTTTTCCCTTGTTAAATAAAAATGTATTGGTTTAGACATGTGTGTTACATGGCACACATTAAGGGGGAGGTTCTTGTCAAAACTGTGCATACACTCAGGGGGAGACATAACTATGATTAGACTAATTCATCTCTTACATTCCGTACAATCTCCCACACAATTTACACTTTTGAGATAAATGACTCTATCTTATAAGGATTTCAGTTATTCTACTCAATACTTTTGAGGGCACTTGATTCCCTACATACAAGTCGCGTGTCTCATGAGGAAAAAATTGTCAGCCCCGCCAAAAATCTCAATAAGTGGATTTGGAACCAAGTAGCAGGGAATCCCCCCTGAGACAAAGGAGGAAACTCGGATCGAAAAGTGATACATATCCACAATCAAAATAAGTGACGAAACTGAGTAACCGGGAAATGCCCCTGAAATAAAGGGTATGACTCGTGTCAAAAAGTTAGTCATCTTGTTGTATTTAAAAAAAATGGGGCTATGCGAAGCTACTAAAAGTCGAGCATTGTGTATGAAAGTGTAGGGAGGAAAGGTTCTTTCTAGTGTTCCCTAGAAAATATGAAAATCCATATTGTTTGGAATTCATTGCTCATTCTTCACATATATACTTAGGGAGTGATTGTGTGAATGTACCCTTTGAATCAGTCATATTTCATGAGTAATGCAGTACCATCTTTTTGTAAGCACGACCTTCTTAATATTGTTCATGCAACTCATGCTCTCAAATGATAGTATGGTTCTTAACCTGTCCATATAGGACTTGCTTGATTTTATATCTTATTATGGATGCATGTGTGCTTGTGAGATCATCCATTCCACTTCACATGCATTACACTGAGCAAACTGTAAATATGAGGCATTCAATCTTATTTCCATCTTTATCAATCCCCTATTTGACTCTGACAAAAGGGGGGAGAAATAAATGGTTGCATGATATTGTGAATGGTTGTTGAAAAATAAAAACATGCTTTGAAATGCTTTGGTTATCAAATTTCAAAATAGTTGTTTCAATGGGTGATATTTGACTCGTCTCATTCATGCAAATCGTTGTGGTAATTCAAGGAGTTTTGTCTTCGTCATAAAGGGGGAGATTGTTGTGCCCCGACGTATTTTGACGAAGACAAATTGTTCAATCTAGTAATTTGCATTGCATATATTTTGATGAATGAGAGTCAATTTGATAGGTCTTATGTTGAATGGTTTTCAATGAGCTAAGCATGATATTACAATTGTGAATGTTTTTTTAATTATCTTTTAACATCTTGTGATGAAGCTGCATCGAGTGAGTTGGTCACTGAATAGCCAGCTTTGAGCTGAAAGTGATATCTTTATACACTTGATAAATCTGACTCTTTATATTAACGGACTGTGTAAGTTCAGTTTTGCATTGGAATTGATTTGAAGTTCATGTGTGAGTTAATAAAAAGGTAGTTAACATATGTTTGTTTGAATTGGAAATGGACTGAACTTGTATTCATGAGTGGTTTGATAGAATTCAGTTGGAAAATGGAGTTTCCATGCATGAACTTGTTATGGAATGAGAGCTTGTGGTTTGATGGGCTGGTAATGTGAGAATCACTCCCATACATGGTTGTATTTCAATATATTTACATGCAGGTTCAAATTTGCCCTCAATTCATTTGGTCCATGGTAAGTCACAATTCTTATATATAACCCATTGGATCAATGGTAAGATTTCCTTTGAATTTGTTTCATAGTGCCTTGAAAGGGGTTGAAGGGGTTTACCTTGATTTGGGGTGTTTTTCATTGCATAAGGCCTTTTCGGCTTGGGTACTGCAAGTGTCGACTCTCAGAGTCGACACTTGTGGCCCAGCCTGCTGCTTGGGTGCAGCAGAGTGCAAGTGTCGACTCTCAGAGTCGACACCTGAAGGCCTGGGAATTGTTTTTGGTGCAGTCAGAAGCTTCGACAAAAAGTGTTGACTCCAAGAGTCGACACTTTCGGCTGGGCCTTGTTCTTTTGATCGAATCAGAACCCCTGATGGAAAGTGTCGACTCTGAGAGTCGACACTTTCACCCTGTGTTTAGTTTTTTCTTTTTTGGTAGAACACCCGCGAACAAGAGTCGACTCTGAGAGTCGACACTTGTCTCGGGCGTCCGGATCGGGTCTGCCAGTTTTGGCTTTGAACCCCATTTTTCATGATCCGTTTGTCATGGCTTTTTACCATATTATCCCTAGGGTTTCATCACTTGTTTGGGTGTTGTTTTGGGGGGGGTTTCTCATGGTCTATTATGTCTTTTTGCATCTCCTTTCCTTGGGTATTTATATCTTGCGAACTCCATCAACGGAGGTATCTTTTGGGCTAATATTATTTCATCCTTGCAGGAATGGAGGATAGGGTGACCCACAAAGCTGGAGGAGGAAGAAGACGACCTGGAGGAAGCTTCAGTGAGCTGATCTCTCACATCTGAACCACCCTCGCGTAGATCGTTGGGTGAAGACTCCAGGCTGTGTGGTTTTGCGGCATCGACACTCTTCCTCTCTGCGGATAAATTTTTCAGTGGACCCTTCCATCCTATCTCTGAGATTTGTTAAAGATCTAAAGGGGGATCTCTTGAACTTTCATTTCCACATTTCTATTTAAGGATAGATCTATATCCGAACTGGGCTTATATTTCTTTATACTTTTCTTTTATAGATGATTTCGGAGCGTCGTCTCCGTGTGCGTGGATTCTCGTCGTCGTGCGAGAACATGCGTGTGTGTGTGGGGCCGTTGTGCCCGTGTGTCTGTTTTGCTGCCATCGAGCAGCGGTTTTAGTGAAATCCTCTCAGGTTGAGAGGGGTGGACGTAGGACTGCACTGGGGTGCGTCTGAACCACCTAAAAATTCCTGTGTTGTGGTTTGCTATCAGTGCATTTGTTGCTTCATAGTGTCCGTTCTCGTTTGCGAGTGTGATGCGGTGAGTTGAGGGTTTTACATAATCTGTCCACATTTTTCATTTTGTCCGAATGGTTCAATGTATTGCCGTTGGTGAGTTGTAAGAGCTTGCTTGATTTCATTCTGTCATATCTCACTGTTCTCTATCAGAATAACTTTTACTCGAGCTTTATCATCTCTACCTTTTTAGTTTTTAAAAATGGGGCGCAATCAATTCACCCCCCTCTTGATTGCATTCCTAACCGTGCCAACACGAAGTAAGACTCTCAGAAAAAACCACCGGAGTACTAACGGGCTACGTACCAGCCCGTCACAAGAACCACAAAGTACCGGGTGGCTCAGTGCCACCAGACTTTGGACAGTCAACTAGACCTACTAATTCAACGATCCTTGAGTCACGCAACTCAGGCCAAGACCGTTGTACCACACGGCATCATGCCGTCAATTTACCCTACTCCTAGGGTCAGAAATCACGGTCAAAATAATCCTTAAGGTGGCTCACAACCGCCGAGTTCATTCCCTTTCCAAGGGAAACCAAGAAACTCTCAGCCCCAGGCTGGGTCACAGGACTCATAGTCATATGCCATACGCATGGCCCACACGGAAATCACTTTTCGAAGAAGCTAACGTCATGCGGAGACAGCCCTCTGCACCTACACAAGTACGCGGTGACTCGATCTAGCAAAGTAAGGAAGCCCGAAACACATGGGGTCACCCGGACCCTCTAAACCACATGGATACGCTAATCGAGATATAATGATTCCTTCGGATATCTAAAAATATGGTCTCGGTCCCCACAGGGTGTCCGGGACATCCATGGGGCCAAAGGTCAACCAAAGGGTCACAACCGGGTCAATCAGAGGCCAAAACGGGCGAGACAGCTACATTTCGGTCGACCTACCTGCAAGGGTCGGTCAACTAATAGGGGTCGATCGACCTGACCCACAGGGTCGATCGACCGGCCCGCAGGGTCGATCGACCGGCCCGCAGCTAGGTAGAAACCAGCCCTGGTTGGTCGACCGAACTAGGCTGGTCGGTCGACCGAACTGGGCATTTCGCCAGAACTGGGCAGTTCGCCCCTCCTGTGGCGAACGCCAACCGGTCGACCGAACCCACTGGGTCGGTCGACTAATTCTGACGACGCTTAGACCGAACCCCCATCCGTGGGGTTCCTAACCACGCCCCAATCACCCCGGGTGATGGGGAAAACACGGGGGAACCATTCCCCAACCTCTAGACCACCTAGAGGACCCATTTAAGCTACAAAACTGTGATCGAATGACGAATCCGTCGCTCACCCCAAAATTATGCTTTTTAACCCCGGTGTGAAATAAAACCACTCTCGGCCTCACGTTGGCCTACAAAACGTGAGAAAATGAAGTACAAGGGCCAGGGATCCACCCCCCTACCTCCACCGAAGATTTCCCGTGCTGAGGACGCCGATTCCATGCGAAAATGCATCTCGAACCCACGCTGGCATCACGAACTCGCAAACGAGCCACGCAGCGCCACCGCCTCATTCCTCACTCCATCCTCGCCACTCGCCACCCCCGCGTCGCCTCCGCCTCACCCGCCTCTACCTCTGTCGATCGCCCAGAGAAGAGAGGGAGAGAAAGAGAGAAACGAGAGGAGAGAGGGAGAGAGTGTGAGAATGAGGGGAGAGGGGGTGAAGGGTTTTATTTATAGGAAAATAATTTGGGATTTTAAAAATCTGAAAGATACAAAAATAGAAAAAAAAATCATTCCCATGATCCTCAGAAAATGCATGACGCACATGACACATCTTAGAGCCCAAAAATATATCGGTTCACCCTACACAAGGGTCCGAAGGCCCGATAGTCAAAAATCCAATTTAATAGTAAAAGATCCGGGACCCACGAAAGCGCTACGAAACCCACGGATTCTGATCCGAAAAATCCTGGGCATTACATGATTCCTATGGACACCCCAAAACATGAACTCGGTCCCCACAGGGTGTCCGGGACATCCACGGGACAAAAGGTCTACCAATGGGCCTCAATCGGGTCGACCGGCGGCCAAAAGGGCAAAGAATGTTGTATTTCGATTGACCAGACCCTGGGGTCGGTCAAACGGTGCATTGGGTCGGTCGACCAGCACTTGGATCGATCGATTGGCCCTTCAGGATCGATGGACCGTTCCAACACGGTCGCCCGTCCGTGGCGAACCTGGATCGGTCGACCGAATTCCCCCATCGGCCGACCGAAACCGACAATAACCCTACGCAACCCTATCCGAGGGGTTCCAAACCACGCCCCACTCGACCCCGATCAAAGGGGAAAACATCGGGGACCTCGCCCCGGCTCCCAAACCACTAAAAGCATACAAATAAACGGGAAAACGCCACTCTATCCAGGGGAAATCGTCACTCGCCCTGAACATGGAAAATCACTCCGGCATGAACGAAAACCCACTCTCGGCCTCGCCTCAGCCTGCAAATCGTGAGAAAATGAAATGCAAGGGCCAGGGATCCGTCCCCTAACTCTCACGATGAAATCCCGCACCAAGAATGCCGATTCCATACGAAATTGTGCCTCGAACCACCGTCGGCTTCTCAAATCCGCGAGCAAAGCTCATCACGCCACCGCCTCCAGTCCTCGCCGCTAGCCGCCCTGCGTCGCCCGCCACCTCGCCCACCTCAAGCTCCATCGGCCTCCAGAGAAGAGAGGGAGAGAAACGAGAGAAGAGAGAGCGAGAGCGAGAGAATGAGGGAGAGAGGGGGTGCGGGTTAGTTTAAATAGAAAATATTTTGAGATTTTTAAAAAATAAAAAATAGAGAAAAATCATCTTCACGATCTTCAAAAAATACACAACTCACCTGCAACGTTCCAAAGTCCTAAAACATAATGTTTCACCACATACAGGAATCCGAAGGGCCGATAGCCAAATTAAAATTTTGATTTAATTACAAAACGCGATCGGGGACCATGGAAGCACTCCGAAACTCTGGGATTTTTGATCCGAAAATCTCAAGTCATTACAGTTGTCTCCTGCCCCTGGCGTCTTCTCACCTCAGTTCGTTTGATTCAGCAACTTAGGGGGCTGATAAGCGTGTCTTTCAATCAAATTTACTAGGAGGCAAATCACATTGTTGACAGATTCACATCTTATATATGCCTGTTCATCCCCCTCTGTCTCTGATTAGACGACCTCTTGGGAAAATGTCCCACGTGATGTTAATGGAGAGTTGCATCTGGGTTAGTTTGAATGCCTCTTTCTTAGGTGTTAGCCCTACGTCATCTTCTTCTTTTTTGATGTTCCTAAAAGGATATGGCGTGGTGTCTATTTACTTGCTTATTATCAATAAAATTAGCCTAGGTATAATTTGGTGAAGCGAGACTACGTCACTTCTATGCTACGGTGTGCACTCTGAGCTCTTACTATGGCTATTAGTTTAAAAATTTTAGTCTCATATTTTCTCTTATGATTAGCAAAAACATGTGCATTTCTTTAATTTTTCTTATCTATTTTTAAAATTTCGCCTTCCAACAGCCAGCTGCATAAGTTACCTTGTGTGCTCAAACAAGCATCTCCTCGGCACTTCAAACATTTTTTTTTTGGCCCTAACGTCTGTAGGACCCAGGCTGGTCCTTGGGCATTTTATTCATATCCAAAAGGAAAAGACCGCTGATTATTCTCTTTTCCCAAAGCACCAAAGTTCTCTATTGGTCATTGTTCATCAGTGTCGATGATTCTTCTATTACAGATTAGAGGCACATCTCGGCAATAAATCTCAGATCAAAGATCTTCGATTGATTGATTCAGTTTGCTGTTTCCTCAGCTTGGTGGCTCAGTCTAAGGCAAGCATTTTCCCTGGTTAGCAAAAGTACGTGTCAGATGTCCTTTACCGATACAGGGGCACCCTGGCTGTCGGCCGGTAGATTTTCCCATGGTTGTTCAACACGCTCGGCTACAAGATGATTAGAGACCACCATTGGATGATCCCAGCATGTGTGTAGACGACTAGTTGCTCATCTGATATTTTATTTGACAATCCCTCTTACCAAACACAGCCTTTTCTGTCCCACAATTTAGTTAGTTCATGGCTCAACCCCCCCCCCCCTCCGTAAGCTTCATCTTGAAGTTGCACATCGGGTACTTAGGGTATCTCAGATCCAATGGCGCAAATCAGGAGTCGGCAGCAGTGGATCCCCTCCCTTGCACTGCATGTGACGGTGCAACAGGCAAAATTCTCTCTCTCTCTCTCTCTCTGGAAAAAAAAAAGGGGACAACTCCAAGTGCTGGGGCCGAGGCCCAGCGCTGGATGGTTCCAACCCAGCGCGGGATTGGCGGAGGGTGTGCATCCCGTTGAAGACTACCGCATGGGGCCCCACTTTACCCGCATGGTTGCTACACGTGCGGGTAAGAGACATCAGAGACCAACAAGCAAAAGACCCTCGCTCCAGGGGAAATCTGAACTTGACAAAAAGACGACTTCGATGGTGGGAAATTCAAACCTGGCATCAGGTTTTTATTTCCCTGGTAAGAGAAGATTGTCAACTCAGTCTTGCTCTGATAAACCTTAGCTAGAACACACTCGCATCAAGAATCTACAAGAAATTTGCAAATGAAAACTGCAATCCCGTCGCATGCGGGGATTTCTATTTATGAACGGGAATGAACTAACACCACTCGTAGTAGCTTTGAACATTCATATCGATCCCCGCCCATCTAATCATCACTCTATGGCATCAACTCATGGGGGAGAACTATATACAATAGGCCAAATGAAAACACCTTCAAGCAACAATTTTAACATGTTAAAATGAGATTTTGATAAAAACCAACACATGCAGGGCCAAAATGTGAAGAACAAAAGCAGATCTGAGCAGGTTGAGCTTTTGCTGGCTTTCTGCATTAATGCCATTTAAATGCCTGTGTTGGGTTCCGATGGGGTGATCCACATATGCAGTTTCTGTTCTGCTTCTTCCAAACCGATTCCTTGCGGTATTTTCTTCCATGCTTCCAGATTCAAGTCTTGTTCGCAACATATTCAACTTCTCCAGCTCCTGCTCTTTAATCTTTATCTCACTTATCAAACCTTCTGCTTGTGCCTGGGAACTCGGAAAGGAAATTAGCAAGAAAACACAGATTTCAAAAGATAAAAGCTAACCAAAACATTGAGCTCTAATCAAATTAGAAAAATGTAAGAATCTGATTGATGGATGGATTGGTTGACAAGTACAAGGAAATGCCATGCTCAATGTTGGCAATGACCTGACATTTCACCTTAACTTGGCACCTCATCTACTAGCATTTGCCTAACATCAAATGTAACTGCTAGAGAGGGGGTCAGTGATTTTTCGAGATGATTTTTCGAGAACACAAGAACAAATACTAACTTGCTTTATTGTAAGTTGCTCGATTAGGCTATGGAGCTGTTTCTCCAGTGTCTTCTCTCTTTGACCTGCACATGATGAAAATTGATGTCAGCTCTTCCCATGTCTCCCAAGAAAGTGATACAAAGTAGCAGTGCAAATTTGTAACAGAAACCATAACTCGAGGGGTGATCATGACAGATGGCGGGAAAAGGTAATCAGCATTTCATGTGCATATATCATGCACCTCTTAAATGGACAGTAGTTACCATATCCGCAGTTCTGTGGAAAATCAACTGGCCAAACAGAAGGTAATCTTTCTACATATGAAGATCAAAGAAACAGATGATCTAGTGGAACAAACAGGGAGCAAATTCAATATCTGTGAGCTCTGGAAGTCATTGTTGAGGCCAAATATTTTGCACCTTGTCAGATGAAAAAGGAGGGTTGGCAAGATTACAGCAAAGGTTTGCAAACTCGGCAGGTCCGACTGACCCAGACTCAGCCTGGTACGGTATGGGTAAGTCCAACTCAGACCACGTCTGTAGCGACCCGGATTCCGGATACCCGGTGCACCCGGTATAAATACCGAATACACGTGATACCACATGGGACCCGCGAGGCCTCCCA
Source organism: Amorphophallus konjac (assembly GCA_022559845.1). Classification (NCBI taxonomy): domain Eukaryota; kingdom Viridiplantae; phylum Streptophyta; class Magnoliopsida; order Alismatales; family Araceae; genus Amorphophallus; species Amorphophallus konjac. Next base: position 297,159,367 of record CM040121.1, on the reverse strand, counting down.
AGCGCGGGAAAGCGCCGAAGGGAAAAAGGAGTGTGTGGAATACATTGAAGCCAGCAGATATAACAGTAAGCAATTAAATTTCATTACAATGGATTGCTAAAGTAGCAGAAATAAAATTACCTTTTCATTAATATTCAAGTTTTCAATTATACACCAGAGTCTAGCCCAAGGAAAGACAACAAGTCTAGCACAGTACAGTCGAACAGAAAGAAACGTACACAGAAGTCGGAGGAACCCGACGCAGGTACGGCTGGCAGCTACAACAGCAAACGCGCACTCCACCAAGGACAGCAGAGGCAGACGGCGAAACCCACCTGAAAAGCAGCAGGGGTGAGTCTCAACAGAAACTCAGTAGGGGTCACGCGGATCCCCACTGGAAAACCGCACAAAGCGAAGGCAACGGAAGCAGCAACAAACGTAGCAAGGACAGCAACGTAGCAAAGCAGGAAAGCTACACTACAAAGCTGTAAAGGAACAGACGGGAAGTAGGAGTAGGGAACACGCAGGAGAGGGTGAGAACCCGCACCAAACAAGCGGCTACCGAACTAACCTCGGTATCCCAAACTACTCCAAACAAAGGCAACAGATGGATGACCCTAAACTCACACAGAAGGGTACACCAGTCTGTCAACCAGCCCCAAACAAAGGCGAAGGCGAACGCCGACACCGGGAAACAGACAAAACACGACAGGGAACGTCGTGCACAAAGCCCCGCGCACAATCGGAACATCGCGCGGACGACAAACCACTGACCCCGAGTGCAGCCACGAACGGGCAACTCGCAAAGGTCACAGCGTACAGGAACACGCCGAAAGCTACGCGTCACGTGACGGAAGCACCCCCTTAAAAGCCAGCTGCGTCCACTGACGTCTGACGCCGCACCTCAAGTGTCTCACCTACAGTACTGCTGTAACAACAGCAGAGATGTAGACACCAGCTGAACCAAACAGTAACAGCAAAACAAGTAACTAGTCAGGGTCACGCCCGTCGACGTAAGTCCTAACCCCTGACCACGTGTGCACACACTGGCTATAGCCTAAGCCAGGTCCTCTAGCTAGTATTCTCCCTCGGCAGGACGCTACCGTTGGCTAGGAGCCCGCGGAACTAACTAAAAACCGCTCACTGGGAAAAACCCTCCGCCATCCGCTAGCGGGTCGGCACCTCTCGGCCTTAGGTCACACAAGTGGAGGCTTCACACGACACAGAAGCTCAAAACACAAGCGCCGAAGTACTAACGGGCAACCACGCCCCTCAACACGCACTTCGAGGCACCAAGTGACAGTATCACCACTGCCGACAACTCAGGACAAGCACTAGACCTCCTACGTAACGATCCGGAGCCAAACGACTCAAAGGTAAGATCGTCACAACAGCGGAACAAGCCGCCAATCGGTCTAATCCTAAGCCAAAGAAACCACGCTCCGCAGAAAACGACACACGGAGACCTGAGGGAGACATCAAGAACCCTCAGCACACCTGGACACGCAAACCGAGGTAGAACAATACCTCGAAGCATCCAGAAGCAGTGTCTTAGGCAGGACAGAACCGCTAAGACACGCGCAAACAAGGTCACATGTCAACCACTGGGTCAGACCAGGTTGACCGAAACCCAAACAAGCACATGCAAAGGTAGGATAAGGAACCCTACCACAAGCAAGAAGACTCCTGGCTACCTTACAACGTAGTCTTAACTCTCATAGGACGTCAAGAGACATCCACGGGACAACGGGCAGACCACAAGGCCAAGCCAAGACACACAGAATCATCGGGCGGAAAACCAAGGCACAAGGAAAGTAACGCACCAGCTCTAGACCGCTACAAGCAAGCGACGGTCTAGGTTCGGGCCGTTATTTCCCAAACGACGGACGGACACCAGGCCGTCACTCACACCACCCTGATAACCTACAAACCACGCAAAAGCCAAGTAACGCACGGGACTAGGGGCGTTACAAGCAAACGACGCACAGGGCACCCACCGTCACATTCAACGGTGCAGCAAACCCAAACCAAAGCGAAGTAACGCACGACGCTAGGCGCGTTACAACCAAACGACGCGGCAGGAGAGGGCCGTCACATTCTAAATGACGCGCAGGGGCCCATCCGTTACTCACAGACGGCATGGCCACCCTCAACCCAACACCACAGCAAACAACGGTCGGAGGCATGCGCGTTACTCACAAACGACGCACGGGGTCCCCACCGTCACACCCAACGGTGCAGTCAACCCAACCTCGACCAAAAGAGAATGTAACGGCCAGGGGCGGGCACGTCACACTCAAACAACGCATAGGGGCACGACCGCTAGAGGCACCGCCTCAACGAGTCAACGTCAGTCAACTGGCAAGTAACGGCCTGGGCAAGGCGCGCCACTTCCATCTAACGCACTGGGTCAAGCGCGTTAGACTAACCGACTCAACCCCAACATAAAACGACGAAGGCGAAGTAACGCACTAACCTAGGCGCGTTACAAGAAAGCGACGCGCCACTCTAGGGCCGTCACTCACCTAGAAGCCAAAGCGCTAAAACGATGCAGACCAAACGACGGTCAGTCGTAGGGCCGCTAAAGACAAGTAACGGTCGCTGGCATGACCGCTACTTCGGTTACGGCGGGAAAACATAGGAATGGCCGGATCGGCCCGTTCCACGCCCCATTCACGCCGAAACGCAGGGGAAACACACCGCAACACCGAATAACAACATTCAAGGGCCAAAATGCCCACATGCAACACCAAAAACGCTCGATCCGGGCGATTTAGACAAATCCACCCTAAGTGGGTCACCGAGGTTCCCGGGCTTCTACCGGCCTCGAATGAACACCGAATCGCACGAAATCAACGTGGATGGGATTCTAACATCCCTGCGGTCATTTAGAAACTAACTGAACCGCAAACGGTCACCGTTTACCGGCCGACCCTAAAAACCACGAAAATCACGGTTTAGGCAAAACAAGCCCAAACACACTCGTTTCCTAGCCGAACGCCGTGCAATGGCAGGGAAAACGAAGGTGAAGAAGCAAGGATCCGTCACCCTACCTCCACCGAAGAAACCGTGCCCCGAAGGGACTAAACCACGCCGAAAGCCACTCGCGAACCAATTTCACCGGCTTTGAATCCACCGTTCGGGATCGCGCCAGAATCGATCCGATCCTCGCCTCATCGCGCATCTCGACAGCTCCACGGCCTCGCCACCTCGCCCACCTACGCCTCCGTCTGCAGCCGGAGCCAAAGAGGGGGAGAAACGAGAGAGAACGGGAGAGGGAGAGACGGTCGCGCGAATGAGAAAGGAAGAGAGAAAAAGAAAAGAAAAAGGAAAAGAAATTAGGAAATTTTCCTAATTTCCAAAAATTCCGAAAATGCGCCGAAAATACATAAATTCAGAAAAATACACAAAAATAGTCGAAACGACCGGCTCGAAGAGTACATCGACGCTGTAGCATTCACGAGTTCGAGAATTGACAAATAAACTCACCGTAGGGTTCCGTAACTAGTACGTGAGAAAAACCCACACGGCTCGTCAAACTCAACTCGGAAGCCACAAAAGCGAACCGAAACTCAACGAAACCAATCCGAAAGAGATCCGAAAGATCCAACAAAGATCCAGCAAGATCCAGGGCATTACATCCTCCCCCCCCTTCAAAGAATTTCGCCCCCGAAATTCAGGACTAGCAAAGGAGAAGCAGGGAAGAACAACCCAACAGCACAAAACTCGGAAAACACAGCTCAGAGGAACACCGTCAGATCACAATTACAGGTACACACTCAGCTTCCAAGACAGCAAGTCTACAGCACGAGTATGGCACCAAAGTGAATACATCTGACACCTCCGAAGCAAGGGCAACGTCGTTTACGTCTCACCAGAAATAGAGACACGACAGCCACAACAACAGACAACTGAGAAACACAACGACAACACGGCAAGCGGCAGCTTACACAAGGAACGCAGTCCCCACAGCTGACAGCTCGCAACATTATCGGCTCCAGTGCCAAAGGCAATAGGGAACACCTGGCACACAGGACACCAACGACAACAACAACGCTGCTGGACCCGAAACACAATCAAGTCAGTACTCACTCAGACATCACATCTGATCAAGTCGCAAGCTAACTCCACCAGGGAAAGAGAGCACAGCAAGCCAACTGACAAGACCATGGTCCAAGGCAGAGACACAAAATCATAAAGAAACAGCGCCAAAACAACACAACGGCAACACCTGCAGAATTCCGGCTCTACTTAACACGCAGAACCACGGAACACAACTGCAAGCAGGGTCACAACAAGGCACAAAAACAGCTGAACACACGACCATAAGAGACAGGTCACGCATCAGACTGCTCACCAAGAGAAAGACCCACAACAACGAAAAACAACAACAATGATCTCGGGGAATGCAACTCAAGGACTAGCAACACGCCTCAAGAGCACAACACCCAAGAAGAAAATACAGAGTAGAGGGTACTCAATCCGCAAAGATGCCGACAAATTCCCCAACACTCGCACAATGCCGATGCCAACACAAGAAAACCACGAACAACGGCACGGCAACAACCAAAGTCAAGGCACAAGAAGCCAAGACAAAGCCACATCGAGAAAGGAACAAGACCTCTCGACAAATGGGTAGCCAGCCCACACACTCCAGCTGTACTCTCAACAACGTGCACAGGCAACAGAACAACATCGATAATCGCATCTCAGCACACACCAGGCGTCATCGCAATCAACAAAGATCGCAATTAACACGCCACGAGCACTGATCAGGCGAACAACCGATCACAAAGAGCCTAAGTGCAACAAGAGAAGAGCACCAGCTTCAGCGCAAAGCACAAGGAAAGCATCAATCTCAGCTCACCATCACGTCCTGACACGATAAATGAGCCTTCACAACACATCGGCCGTTAGACACAGCACGACAACTACGGTACACAACAGCTCTTAACACCATCATGGAGTCCAAAGCTAAGCAACCGTACAACAAGGAGCAGATCAGACTCAAAATAAAGCTGTCTACACTTAAGCAGACACAGGACAAAGGCACAACCAAGACAGCAATTCCAAGGCAAACCTCGGAAAGCTTCACCAAAGAGGGATGAGAAGCAACAAGCTCAACAACAACAGCTCACCAGGAAGGGAAAATCCAAGGCTCGCTCGAGCAACTTCTCAATCGAGGCAACACGACAATCGAAGCAACCAAAACAACGAAGCATCAGGAGCTACACAAACTCAAGCTGGGACAACCCAAGCAACGTAAGAACGTGCGTGGCCATCACACCAACGCTAAAAGTCATAAGCCACCTGAGCAAAATACAGAAAATAGCTCGAACGAGGCACTGCAGGTTCATGCCAACCGACAAACACTGCAAAGTGCACCACGATCGAGACCAACTTCAAAACCGAACGAAGCACATCGTCTCATCTAGACGAGAGCAAAACCATCTCGCACAGTGCCAACCAAGCACGTACAAGACCACACGCAAAAAGCACCGCGATAAACCATCGCAACACCTACGCCAGCAAGAGACTGTACTGGGCCTAAAGACTCTGGTAACTGTATATCTGGATTTCCATGTATCTCACACGACAATGATCTGATAGCTCAGAAAAGAACTCCGAACATCTCAGAACACTGCTCTGATACCACCTGTAGCGACCCGGATTCCGGATACCCGGTGCACCCGGTATAAATACCGAATACACGTGATACCACATGGGACCCGCGAGGCCTCCCAAGCGCGGGAAAGCGCCGAAGGGAAAAAGGAGTGTGTGGAATACATTGAAGCCAGCAGATATAACAGTAAGCAATTAAATTTCATTACAATGGATTGCTAAAGTAGCAGAAATAAAATTACCTTTTCATTAATATTCAAGTTTTCAATTATACACCAGAGTCTAGCCCAAGGAAAGACAACAAGTCTAGCACAGTACAGTCGAACAGAAAGAAACGTACACAGAAGTCGGAGGAACCCGACGCAGGTACGGCTGGCAGCTACAACAGCAAACGCGCACTCCACCAAGGACAGCAGAGGCAGACGGCGAAACCCACCTGAAAAGCAGCAGGGGTGAGTCTCAACAGAAACTCAGTAGGGGTCACGCGGATCCCCACTGGAAAACCGCACAAAGCGAAGGCAACGGAAGCAGCAACAAACGTAGCAAGGACAGCAACGTAGCAAAGCAGGAAAGCTACACTACAAAGCTGTAAAGGAACAGACGGGAAGTAGGAGTAGGGAACACGCAGGAGAGGGTGAGAACCCGCACCAAACAAGCGGCTACCGAACTAACCTCGGTATCCCAAACTACTCCAAACAAAGGCAACAGATGGATGACCCTAAACTCACACAGAAGGGTACACCAGTCTGTCAACCAGCCCCAAACAAAGGCGAAGGCGAACGCCGACACCGGGAAACAGACAAAACACGACAGGGAACGTCGTGCACAAAGCCCCGCGCACAATCGGAACATCGCGCGGACGACAAACCACTGACCCCGAGTGCAGCCACGAACGGGCAACTCGCAAAGGTCACAGCGTACAGGAACACGCCGAAAGCTACGCGTCACGTGACGGAAGCACCCCCTTAAAAGCCAGCTGCGTCCACTGACGTCTGACGCCGCACCTCAAGTGTCTCACCTACAGTACTGCTGTAACAACAGCAGAGATGTAGACACCAGCTGAACCAAACAGTAACAGCAAAACAAGTAACTAGTCAGGGTCACGCCCGTCGACGTAAGTCCTAACCCCTGACCACGTGTGCACACACTGGCTATAGCCTAAGCCAGGTCCTCTAGCTAGTATTCTCCCTCGGCAGGACGCTACCGTTGGCTAGGAGCCCGCGGAACTAACTAAAAACCGCTCACTGGGAAAAACCCTCCGCCATCCGCTAGCGGGTCGGCACCTCTCGGCCTTAGGTCACACAAGTGGAGGCTTCACACGACACAGAAGCTCAAAACACAAGCGCCGAAGTACTAACGGGCAACCACGCCCCTCAACACGCACTTCGAGGCACCAAGTGACAGTATCACCACTGCCGACAACTCAGGACAAGCACTAGACCTCCTACGTAACGATCCGGAGCCAAACGACTCAAAGGTAAGATCGTCACAACAGCGGAACAAGCCGCCAATCGGTCTAATCCTAAGCCAAAGAAACCACGCTCCGCAGAAAACGACACACGGAGACCTGAGGGAGACATCAAGAACCCTCAGCACACCTGGACACGCAAACCGAGGTAGAACAATACCTCGAAGCATCCAGAAGCAGTGTCTTAGGCAGGACAGAACCGCTAAGACACGCGCAAACAAGGTCACATGTCAACCACTGGGTCAGACCAGGTTGACCGAAACCCAAACAAGCACATGCAAAGGTAGGATAAGGAACCCTACCACAAGCAAGAAGACTCCTGGCTACCTTACAACGTAGTCTTAACTCTCATAGGACGTCAAGAGACATCCACGGGACAACGGGCAGACCACAAGGCCAAGCCAAGACACACAGAATCATCGGGCGGAAAACCAAGGCACAAGGAAAGTAACGCACCAGCTCTAGACCGCTACAAGCAAGCGACGGTCTAGGTTCGGGCCGTTATTTCCCAAACGACGGACGGACACCAGGCCGTCACTCACACCACCCTGATAACCTACAAACCACGCAAAAGCCAAGTAACGCACGGGACTAGGGGCGTTACAAGCAAACGACGCACAGGGCACCCACCGTCACATTCAACGGTGCAGCAAACCCAAACCAAAGCGAAGTAACGCACGACGCTAGGCGCGTTACAACCAAACGACGCGGCAGGAGAGGGCCGTCACATTCTAAATGACGCGCAGGGGCCCATCCGTTACTCACAGACGGCATGGCCACCCTCAACCCAACACCACAGCAAACAACGGTCGGAGGCATGCGCGTTACTCACAAACGACGCACGGGGTCCCCACCGTCACACCCAACGGTGCAGTCAACCCAACCTCGACCAAAAGAGAATGTAACGGCCAGGGGCGGGCACGTCACACTCAAACAACGCATAGGGGCACGACCGCTAGAGGCACCGCCTCAACGAGTCAACGTCAGTCAACTGGCAAGTAACGGCCTGGGCAAGGCGCGCCACTTCCATCTAACGCACTGGGTCAAGCGCGTTAGACTAACCGACTCAACCCCAACATAAAACGACGAAGGCGAAGTAACGCACTAACCTAGGCGCGTTACAAGAAAGCGACGCGCCACTCTAGGGCCGTCACTCACCTAGAAGCCAAAGCGCTAAAACGATGCAGACCAAACGACGGTCAGTCGTAGGGCCGCTAAAGACAAGTAACGGTCGCTGGCATGACCGCTACTTCGGTTACGGCGGGAAAACATAGGAATGGCCGGATCGGCCCGTTCCACGCCCCATTCACGCCGAAACGCAGGGGAAACACACCGCAACACCGAATAACAACATTCAAGGGCCAAAATGCCCACATGCAACACCAAAAACGCTCGATCCGGGCGATTTAGACAAATCCACCCTAAGTGGGTCACCGAGGTTCCCGGGCTTCTACCGGCCTCGAATGAACACCGAATCGCACGAAATCAACGTGGATGGGATTCTAACATCCCTGCGGTCATTTAGAAACTAACTGAACCGCAAACGGTCACCGTTTACCGGCCGACCCTAAAAACCACGAAAATCACGGTTTAGGCAAAACAAGCCCAAACACACTCGTTTCCTAGCCGAACGCCGTGCAATGGCAGGGAAAACGAAGGTGAAGAAGCAAGGATCCGTCACCCTACCTCCACCGAAGAAACCGTGCCCCGAAGGGACTAAACCACGCCGAAAGCCACTCGCGAACCAATTTCACCGGCTTTGAATCCACCGTTCGGGATCGCGCCAGAATCGATCCGATCCTCGCCTCATCGCGCATCTCGACAGCTCCACGGCCTCGCCACCTCGCCCACCTACGCCTCCGTCTGCAGCCGGAGCCAAAGAGGGGGAGAAACGAGAGAGAACGGGAGAGGGAGAGACGGTCGCGCGAATGAGAAAGGAAGAGAGAAAAAGAAAAGAAAAAGGAAAAGAAATTAGGAAATTTTCCTAATTTCCAAAAATTCCGAAAATGCGCCGAAAATACATAAATTCAGAAAAATACACAAAAATAGTCGAAACGACCGGCTCGAAGAGTACATCGACGCTGTAGCATTCACGAGTTCGAGAATTGACAAATAAACTCACCGTAGGGTTCCGTAACTAGTACGTGAGAAAAACCCACACGGCTCGTCAAACTCAACTCGGAAGCCACAAAAGCGAACCGAAACTCAACGAAACCAATCCGAAAGAGATCCGAAAGATCCAACAAAGATCCAGCAAGATCCAGGGCATTACAACGTCACCCATTTGAGGCTCCACAATGAGCTGGGCAACCGGACTGACTCGAGAGCATCTCCGGTACCCAGGATCCCTGAGATACGGTACGAGTCGGCTGACTATCACCAATACGGTACAAGTCAGGCAACCATGATTATGGCCAGAGAGTGGAAAGAACCTGAGTTTGGCAATGCCAGCACTAGTATACCTGTGTGACAGTTTGCAGAGGAAAATGTATCTAGTAGATTGATATGCCCATTATCATTCTCAAAACCAGAAAAATGGACATACACTCATGTAAATTACTTATAACGGTAAACATATTCCCTTTGACACATTAGTAGCTGCAGACATCTGAAGTAGGCTTAACACTAGCTGTAATACCCCTGATTTTATTAGCCTCATTCTCAGAAATCTATTAGACAATTAATCACCAATTTGGGATGATTGTAATAGTAAATTCAATGAGGATGATTTGTAAAATTCCTCGAGTTGGCTGCCAAAACATTTGTCAAAGTTGGTAAAACTAATGGGCACAAGTCTTCAAATGTCTGGAAGATAATTGACACACGGCAGCAAATGATTGGCCAGTAAGGAGAATAGATGGTTTAAAATGGAAAATAGATGGTATCCTCCTTGGTATGATTCTTCAGTGGCTAAACTCCCAGATGCCCAAGTCCAGATCTTGTAGCAGAAAGTGTGAGAAGAGGAAATTCAAGGCAGTTTTTGAATTGGAGGGGAGATAAAGCACCTGGTGTTGATGGCTTCAATTTGCTCTTCTATCAGAGAATTTGGGAAATTCTTAAGCAGGATAGTGTTGATGCTACGCAAGCTTGTATACGTCCAGGGAGAGGTTGTGAGCTATTTAACCAGACTCTGCTTGTCCTTTTGCCCAAAAAGTGATGCCATAGAGCTCAAGAACTCATCATCATCATCATCAGAGCCTTATCCCAATTAATTGGGGTCGGCTACATGAATCATGTTCCGCCAAAAATTCCTATCAAGTGCAATATTCATATTTAAACTCAAGGAACTAATGTCCTTCCTAATAACATCGCACCATCTCATTTTAGGCCTTCCTCGAGCTCTTTTACTAGCATCCACTAAGATTTGGTCACATCTTTTAACCGGCGCTGAGTTAGGGCGACGAAACATGTCCAAACCACCTGAGTCTATTTTCTCTCATTTTGCTATCAATTAAAGCTATCCCTAAGTCCTTACGGATGCGCTCATTCCTAATCTTGTCTTTCTTAGTCTTGCCACACAGTTTGCCCAAAAAGTGATGCCAAAGAGCTCAAGAACTACCACCCAATAAGTCTTAATGGATCTTATAAAATCATGAGGCTGACTTTTTTCTCCACAAATCAAAAAGAGAGGTCTGTTGTGTAAACTTGATTTTAATAAGGCTTACGATAGTTTCATGGGAGTGTTTGGTGAAGTTATTACAATGTCACGCCTTTCTTTCTGATTTGATCAGGTCTATTAAAAATTGTATATCCAATGTCAAATTCTTTGTTGTCCTTAATGGTACACTACATGGTTTTTTTTTTCTAGCAGCAGAGACCTCCGACAAGGTGACCCATTGTCACCTTTATTAGATGTCATTGTCTCTAAGATGCTAAGTGAGTGTGCAAACATGCTGAACAGAGGATGGATTCAACGAGTAGATATGGTGAGATCATTGATACATTTTTCACACCTGCAATTTGCTGATGATACCATGATCTTTCTAGAAGGCAGTGTGGATCAGCTACACTCTCTTAGATTTATTCTCAAATCCTTCAAGAATGTGTCTGGCCTGAAAATTAACTTTGACAAATGCTCCATCACAGGAATCAATGTCAGATGAACTTTCTGTTGGAGCTGATATTCTGGCCGGTAAGATAGCAACTTTCCCCATCCCCTACAGGGGCTTACCTCTACATTACTGCACCCTAAGAGCTACTGATTGGAAATGTCTTATTCTTAACATGCAGAAGAAATTAGTTGCATGGAAGGCAAGAATTGTCTCACTGGGTGGCCGGATAACTTTGTTAAATGCGGTGGTTATCTTCTATATCATATCAATGCTTATCTACATTCCACATATCATAAGATGTCCTTTTAAAATTGAACTGGATATGCAGGAATTATCTCTGGGGTGGCAGTGCTATGGATAAGAGGCCAATTCGTCTTGTTAAATAAGATTTGGTTTGCAGGCTGTTGAAGCAAGGGGGATTAGGAGTAAAAAAATTACAAATTACCAATGCAGCCTTGCTAGGCAAGTGGTTATGGGAACTTTGTTCTGCTAAATTGATATGCCATGCTGGGAGCTCTACTTTAATGGAGCATCCCGGACAATCAAACAGTCTGACGGCACTATTAGCCTCACCTCAGGGGCGGGCATCGTCTTTGTCACCCCTCAAGGATGAATCTTGCATAATTCCTGTGCGCTTATGAAGCCCTTGACAAATAATGAAGCAGAATATGAAGCATTAATCGTAGGGCTCTTATTAGCCCTCGAAATAGATATCAAGTGCATTAAAGTCTACAGAGACTCGCAGCTCGTCATACGGCAAGTCATAGGCAACTATGATGTCCGAAAACATGAATCAATTCCTTATCATGCCGACGTCATGAGGCTTAAGAAGAAATTCTACCTATTTGAAATAAGTCACATCCCCATGAGCAAAAATTCCCAGGCCGATGCCTTGGCCAAGTTAGCCTCTACTATAAAGCTTCCTCCCGAAGGGAAATTGGATATAACTGTCAAACACAGGAAGCTCATGCCAAGTGTCATGGACGAAGATATTAACCCCACAACTTCTGAGGTCAATACCATTGAAGAAGGTGATCCTACCGACAAAGACGAACAAGATTGGTGTCAACCGATTATCGACATAAAGAACGGTTGCCTTCCCCCAGATCGGGCTCAAAGGGTTCCATTGCTACGAAGGGCAGCGTCATCCAATTGATAGGAGACCAACTGTATAGGCTTGTCCATGAAAAAGACAAGTTTGTTCTTCTACGTTGTCTCTCGCCAAAATAAGCCAAAGTGATTATGCGGGAGGTCCACTCGGAACTTTGCAGCGCCCATCAAGCAGGGGACAAGATGAAAACCAATATAAAGCTTAAAGGCTTCTATTAGCCCACTATATATGCGGACTGTAATCGATATGCCCGCATGTGCCATCAATGTCAGGCCTTTGACCCGGTGCCGAAAAAGCCTCCTGGCCCGTTACATCCTACGACCCCTACCTGGCTGTTGTGTCCCTGTGATTTTGATGATAGCAAACACTATAAGTCATCATCTGTTGGAATCTGCATATAAATCTGCTTGTGTTGCATATGCATATTTCATTGAACATCTTATCTGAATTACATTCCCAACGAATAGGCTGAGGCTGTGTGGTGTGTGTATTGGTGCATTTCATAGTTGTTGATGTATTTCATAATTGCATTTAATCTGGATTGTTTGATGTTATATGCTGCTATACCCTTTTAGCATTGTCTCGACAGTAGTGGGTCGACCCCCCTTTCCTGATGGGTCGACCCCCCAGATCTGCAAGTCTATACAACGCCATTTTGTTCATGCATCATATCTCCATGTCTACACACTGCATTTAGGCAAAGTCTGCACATTGGTAGAGTCTGTACATCGCCTTCTCATTTCTTCAAGTCTATACATCCACAGTTGAACCTCAAAGTCTACACATTGCCTCATTTCTTCAGAGTCTATACATCTTCAGTGCATGAGTGTCTTACAAGTCTATACATTACCTTTGGGCATCCAAGTCTGTACATTGGGCTCTTCATTCAAAGTCTGTACAGCGCCATGTACATATTCTTCAAAGTCAATACATTGCACTGTAGATGCATCGAAGGGAAGTATGCACATCGGACTGTTCATGAGAAGTCTATACATTGGAAGTGTGTACATTGTTCAGCTGTCTTGATCAAGTCTGTACAGCGAGCAGCGTCCTTGTGTCTCAAGCTATTCTCCAAGTCTACACATCGCTTCAGGCACTCCTGTGCAAAGTCTATACACTGTCTCTTTTACCTACGTTGCTTGAAACAAAGTCTAAACACTGCTGGATGATCAAGTCTGCACATTGTACCTTTCCCTACGTTCTGGCCAAAGTCTACACATCGTCGTGTTCAAGCCTTTCAAGTCCATACATTGGTCGGTGGCAAGTCTGTACACTGGTCGAGCATTTAAGTCTGAACATTCACAAAGTCTACACATCGGCCCTGTAGCATTGTCTAGTCAAAGTCTATACATCGGCACTGTAGCTTGCATAGCTCAAGTCTGTACATTGGGCTTCCACGTGAAGTCTATACGTTGTTCACTCAGCTTCTTCAAGTCTATACATTGGTCGGTGGCGAGTCTGTACAGAGCACTGTTTCAGGCACTCTAGTCTATACAGAGTCTTCATCTTCTGAAGTCTGTACATTCGTTTGGGAAGTCTATACATTCATTCATCTGAAGCTTCATCAAGTCTGTACAACGCTGCTTTGTCAAAGCCTGTACATCGCAGCTATGTTGAAGTCTGTACAGCCAGTCTCTTGCCAAAGTCTATACATCGTGAATCTTCAAGTCTGTACAGCTTGTTCAAGTCTGTACACGGTTCAGTTGTTTTGACATGTCTACTCATCATGAAGTCTATACATCCGATTGGCTTTGCATTGCCCAAGTCTGTACAGCCCTTTCCCTTTTCAAGTCTACACATTGTGCTTTATAGCTCACCAAGTCTATACATTACTCACAGCACACAAGTTCAGGCTGAAGTCTATACAGCCTTGGCAAATGCTCCTAAGTCGATACATCACAATGTCTGTACATCGCTATGTCAAGCCTTCCAAGTTTGTACAGCCCAAGTCTGTACAACCACTGTCTCACTTGGACTTGAAGTCTATACAGTGGTCTGTCTCTGTAAGCGTCTCAAGCTGCAAGTCTGTACAGCCTACAGTGCATCGTCTCTTCAAGTATGTACAGCCTTGGCGTATGCATCTTAAAGTCTAAACATTGTGGGGCTTCGAATCTTCAAGTCCATACATCCATGCATGATGCGTCGACCCCTTTCTTTGATGCGTCGACCCTCCAGACTACCAAGTCTATACATCAGCCTTTGCATTGCAAGTCTATACAGCGTGCATTGTTCAAAACAAGTCTGCACAGTCATTGTCTGTTGGCATCACGAAGTCTATACATTGCTTGTGCATCATAGTCTGTACAGTGTCTCAAGTTGGCTAAGTCTATACACTCTCTCACATTGTACACACTTGCTTCATTGCTGTTTCTAAGTCTATACATCGGTTGGGTCGTTAAGTCCATACAATGCATATGTTCATCAAAGTCCATACATTGCATTGTCTTCAACCAAGTCTATACATTCTGTTCCTTTGATCAGCAAGTGTATACACACTTCAGCATATGTGCATCCCCTTCAAAGACGAAGTATATACATCCTTCCAAGCATTCAAGTCTACACACTCGTTGTTAAGCCTTTGCATCGAAGTCTATACAGCCTGTGGCTTGTACATCATCTGAACGTTCTTCAGCAGAATATACACTCTTCAGAAGTTAAAGTCTGAACATCCTTCTGTGAAGACTGTATACACTCAGTTAACCTTCAACCCTATACACTCGATTGTTAGCCTTAAGTCTATACACTCGACTGTTAAGTGTTCCAGTCTATACACTCTATCCTTCACACGAAGTCTGTACACTCGTTTGTTAACCTTCAAGTCTATACACTCTACCTGCATCTTACCTGTACACACTTTGTTAACAGCCTGAACCAAGTATATACATCCAACTGATATCTTCTTATGTCTGTGTGACAGGTATTGTTCGTAAAGCCTATGAAATGCATGTGATCCGAGGTTGGCACCTGGCACGTGATCCGAGGATAACGCCCTAATTGCTGCAGCTATAAATACACAGCCGCATCCATCTGGAGAATATATATAAGATAAGAAAAAGAGAGTGATCGAGACAGAAGCTAGAGCTGTAGAAAGGCAGTGAGAAGAAGAAGAAGAAAGACAGTGAGAGCCTGCGAAAGAGAAGAAAAAGAAGAGTGGGAAGAAGAGAGAGCTAGAGCAAAGGAAGCTTCAACTGAAGATCAGTCTCTGCTGGACCGTGGATCAAATCCAGGCCAGCCAGCTCCTGCGAGAACCACAGTTTGATTATATTTTTCCAGCTTTCTGTTGCTGCGTTTTTGTTTTTCCTTTTAACCATTCACCAGTTGTTCTTCCGACTCTCTAGTGTGAGGTCGGGTTTCCTCCGGTTGAGAGGAAGAGAGGTCCGAGACCTCTAGTTTGCAGGTGACTTGGTGTCATCTGTGCTTCCCTCTGGGTTTCAGAGGAAGAGAGACTTAGGTCTCTAGGTTCCCCTCCGGTTTGGAGGAAGGGAGGATTGGTCCTCCGGTTCTGGTCTTGTGGGTTGCAAGACTAGGTGTTCCCTCCTGGTCTGGAGGAAGAGAGACTTGCGTCTCTGGTTTCCAAGTGGCTGGGAGTCACTTGGGGTGTCCCTCCGGTTGGGAGGAAGAGGGGAGGTTGTTCCCCTGGTCAAGCTGTGTGGCAGCAATTTGTTGCAGACTGAGTCTGCAGTTTCTAGCCTAGCTAGTGGAAGCCTCACTCCGGTTTGGAGTGAGGGGTGGACGTAGGTCTTTGGACCGAACCACCTAAAAAATCTTGGTGTTCACTTGTGGTTTATTTTTCCTTATATGTTATTTTCTCTGCTGCGCTCTTTAGATGCTTGCTTAGGAGCGTGTGAGGGCTAAGAGATTTGTGTTGTCTTGCTGATTTCCTTCTAAGTATTTTCAGCACATTTCATCAACTGCTCTTAATTCCGCATACTTGAGCATTAGAGTTTTAATTGGGCGATATTTGGAGCAGGATACATTCACCCCCCCCCCTCTGTATCCAGGCCTTGCATCCTATCAATTGGTATCAGAGCGGTTCTCTGTCTGATCAGATCCAACGATCTGCAGAGGTCCTGTTGTCTTTAGTGCATTTCTGAATTTACTCTCTGCTGCATTAATCTGCTTGCCGATTTAATCAATGGGGTCTCCACCGGTTTTCAATGGTTCTAATTTTAACTCATGGGTTACCAGTTTCCATAACTATGTGAAATTGATGGATCCGGATTTGTGGAAGTTAATTTCACAAGGTCCTCATAGATTACCAAGGAAAGAGTCCAAATGGACTGACAGTCACAAATCAAAACATGGAGAGAATCAGAGAGCCTTGAATCTAATGAAAGAAGCTACTGACAAGGCTCTATACTCTTGTTTTTATGACTGCAGGTCCGCTAAGGACATTCTGGATCAGCTAAAGCTAGCTCAGAGGAGAAATGAGGACAGCTGCCTGATGGCTGACAAGAGCAACCAAGGCAGTGATCAAGATGAATCAGAAGAAAAAGATGAAGATGAGGTATCTTCTAAATTTGAAAATTATGATATAGATGATTGGATTAGAGCGTACAGTGATTTGGTTGATTCTTACAAAAAATTGAGAAAACGATATAAATCTCTGAAAAAGAAGTTGAAGAATCATGAGGATGTTAAATCTCGAGGTGAAACCCCTGAAATTCTGAAAATTGAAAATGACATATTTAGAAGACAATTAACAGATTTTGATTCGATTAGTTCAGATTTAGATCATTTGAAATCTGAAAAACAAACTCTTATGAAACAAATTGATTTACACAAAAAGGAGAATCAAGAACTTGTTTGCGAAATTGCTGAACTAAAGGAGAAGCATAGTTTAACTGATGATGGTCAGGCTCGTAACAATGAAGTTGTTCAAATTGAAGAACTGGTGAGAAATTTAGAGTGTCAACTCTGAATTGGAAAACATGAAATCTGAAAATAAAACACTCAAAAACCAGCTCAAAGAATCTGAACACAAATCAATAAATCTTGAAAAAGAAAATAGATTGATTTCTGAAAAATTAGAGGCTGATAGAGTAACAAACTCAGAGATTCAGAAAAATCTTGACAAACGTCAATCTGAAAAACAACAAGAAAAGTTTTATGAATGTCAGTTTTCTTCAGATGAATGGGCGCTTGATGATGAACTCCTAGAGCATAACAATAAGTTGAAAGAGGAAATCAACAAACTGAAACATCTAAACACCCAGCTGACAGATAAGCTAATGACAATGGAAAAAGGCAAGTGTGTGAGCGTGGATAATTCTGATAGGTTGGTGAATGCTGAACAAGAAATTGAGAGTCTAAAAACCATCAACCTAATGTTGAGTGGAAATGTCAATTGCTGTGAAGAGAAGTTAGCTAATTATGAGCTCACTATCACATCCCTTCAACAAGAAATTGATGATCTTAACAAGTCCCTATCTGAAGCTGACAATGAAATAAAATTAAAACAGGAAGTTGAAAAACTCAAAAGTCTGAATGATGCCTTGCATCAACAAGTCATTTCCTGTGAAACAGATCTGTCCAAATATGAAGCTAATATTTGTGGCTTAAATTCTGAAATTCAAGATTTAAAGAACTCCTTGTCAAAATTTGTCAAGGGAAAGGACAATCTGAATAAGCTTCTGGGAAAGAGTGATAACTCTCAAAGAGAGGGGCTAGGTTACAGTTCAACAAACAAAAGGATCAATAGCATTAAAGCTTCAACTGTGTTTGTAAAAGCTTCTGATCAAACCACAACTGCTGGTTCTTCTGTTTTTCAATTTACTGCACAAAAATCCACTGTGAAACCCAAAACTGTGAAACACACTCCAAAACAGAAAAAGGGTGAAAATTCACAGAAAAAGGAAAAAGACACTCATGTTGCTATAAAGAAGGCTACACACAATTCACATGATCTCTCACACACTCATATTAAAAAGGGGTCATGTTATTATTGTGGTAAGTATGGTCATCTCATGAGTGAATGTTTTATCATGAAAGAAGATAATAAACTGCATGCCAGGTCTTCCATTCATTTTCATGGTCCATATGGATCTAAACATAATTCTACTCAGCACATTGTGTGCTTCAACTGCAATAAGCCCGGGCACAGGGCTGCTGAGTGCTGGTTTAGATCCACTTGGAGTAAAAATGGTTTTAAAAGTAAGCAAACCAGATGCTTTGAATGTGGGAAAAATGGGCATACAGTCAAGGACTGTTGGTATGTTCAAAAGAATTCTGTTAAACCCCATTTTGTCAAATTCCCTGCAAAACCATTTGTGAAAATTTCATGCTATAACTGTGGGAAGCCAGGCCATAGATCTGCTGAATGTTGGCTAAGTAAGAACAAGCATCAAACTGTTCATGCATACAATAGAAAAACTTATCAACATGTTTATAAACATCACCCTGCTGTTAATATGCATCAGAAGAACCAAAAACCAGCCATTTCATGTAGATACTGTGAAAAATTTGGACATTCTATGGATGATTGCTCACTGATGAAATTTGATGATAATGTTGCTATGAAATTGTTTAGAACACCTGTTAGGGGTAAGACAGGACCCAAAGCTGCTTGGGTCCCTGCAGGATCAAAATTGATCAAATACTTTGCAGGTGTGCCTTGGACTGAGGAATAAAGAGGGGTAAATTAAACCAAGGCACCCAAGATGATAAAGCCCCATTCAGGTAAATTCTGAAAACTCTGTATTCTGAATTTGTGTGATCTGAATGCACTGCATATCATGATAATTCTTTTGTGCATTGTCTAACTGAATCTAATTGAAAAATATGAAATGCTCATGATAGTTTATCTCTGAATGAGCATAAATTGTAAAATTGTGTTTCAGTGCTTTAATTGCATATCATACACTCTGTAAGGGGGAGTTTGACTAATGCTTGCATATCATGATAATCTCATTTGCTGTATGCATACATGTAGTTAGTTGCATTGCATTTCCTTGCATTAAAAAAAAAATCTAAAAAGAAATGACTCATTGCATCTAGATAGGGGGAGCATGATTAATCCGTTCAGTTGTGCCTTTGTCTGAACTCTTCATGTCCATCGATTTGATTCATCTTGTCATATCTGTAGTGTCAGTGATTCCATCATCAAAGTGGTATCAAATGATCTTTCTTGACTGCTTCTGAAGTTGTTCATACTCTGAATTTATACCTTTTTGGTATCTGTCTGCCTCTCCTAAATCTGCTGAAGGAGAGCTTCACCTCTATTCAGTCAACTTTGAACTTCTTTGCTCAAGAGCAGCTCCTTTGCTACAAATCCTCAGAATCCATGCTGTCTGTTGAATATTCTCACTTGAATTACTGTGCTGATATATGAAGTAAACCTTCAACCTGAATACTACTTCATAAATGTTAAAACATCTTTAATGAGGAACCTTCCATTATACATGCTTAAGAACATTTGTTAACTGGAATTGGTTTAAGTCTTATGTACTCTTGGTTGGTCACAAGGAACTTGAAAATATCTGTTTCAACCTCTTAATAAACTTTAACTGTCTGCTTCATGTAAATTCATGTAAGACTTTCTGAAATCTGAAAAGTTGATATCCATGTCTACGTTGACTGAGATATATAGTGTATGTGGTTGTTCCTAAACATCTAATTTGTTCTGAATCTATTTTGAGTAAAAGTATGGATAGAGTAAGGACTGTGGTTACTGAGAAACTTGTCCAAATGATTGTGTCATGAAATACCATGGTTAACTCTGCTTAAAGAGATGATTGGAAATTATTGTGAAAATATGGCAGAGCAATGGCATAGTTGTATTGAGTAACTGGGGATTCTGGCCTCTGATCAAGGTGTATCCTCATGCCAAAGATACTTTTAATGCTACCTCTGTTCTCTAAATTGGAAGAAACAATACGGTTGTCACACTGAGTAACTGGGGATTCTGGCCTCTGATCAAGGTGTTTCCCCACGTCAAAAGGTGCTGATGAACCAAAATTGTTCATTTAAAAAAAAATTGAATATGTGTAAATCAATTTCTGAAAGAACAATTAAAATTCAAGTGCATTCACTTATGTTTCTCTTAAAGCTGTCATGGAAAGTAAACTAAGTAAGATGGATGTTGGTTGAACTAGAATCATATATGAGCTTGTAGTTCCTTTTTATTAAGAGTTGGTTCAGATATGAGTACAATTTCTCTTTAACAAATTTAGGTTTACATCATTCTTAAACCACATCTGACAATCAAGGTTTCATAAGCTTCTATAATGGAGGAATCTAGAACTTAAAATTATGCTCTATGAAGTTGGTATCTTACTGAAAAGTTCAATATCTCAATTATCACTAATTGTTGAATCTGCTCATTCTATGGCTCTTTATCACTGTGTTTTGATTCAGACTGGTTGTCATTTCTGAGAGGCACTTCTCTCAGTTTAACTTGTGCACTTGCAGTCTTTGGATAACCAGAGTTCATCCTTGTAGTGTGCTAATGAAAATCTGTCCTCCTCACTTATTCACTGTGATTACAGTCTGTGGTAATTCTTGGATACCCATGTGTTTTGTTGATAGATGCTCTTCACCTCTTTCACTCCATCTAATCAGGGGGAGTTTCCATGTCATGCTGAGTATTTTTCATAAAGAGGGAGATCTAGTTAGCAGTTTTGAGTATCCCTATGCTTTTGTTGATATTCTCCCGAC
Organism: Amorphophallus konjac; assembly: GCA_022559845.1. Lineage (NCBI taxonomy): Eukaryota > Viridiplantae > Streptophyta > Magnoliopsida > Alismatales > Araceae > Amorphophallus > Amorphophallus konjac. The sequence goes on along the minus strand of CM040121.1, from coordinate 297,138,480 downwards.
ATCTCATTTGGTTTCATCCATCAAATCGTTTCTGATAAGGGGGAGCTCAGTCAAAGGGGGAGTTCTTAATTCACTCATATTATGCAGTCTTATTCTCCCTTCTTCAATTCATGTCTTTTTGCTGAAGTCAAAGGGGGAGAAATAGATTGATCAAGTCAATATGACTCATAGTGTTGCCATCATCAAAAAGGGGGAGATAGTTGTATCCCTGTGATTTTGATGATAGCAAACACTATAAGTCATCATCTGTTGGAATCTGCATATAAATCTGCTTGTGTTGCATATGCATGTTTCATTGAACATCTTATCTGAATTACATTCCCAACGAACAGGCTGAGGCTGTGTGGTGTGTGTATTGGTGCATTTCATAGTTGTTGATGCATTTCATAATTGCATTTAATCTGGATTGTTTGATGTTATATGCTGCTATACCCTTTTAGCATTGTCTGGACAGTAGTGGGTCGACCCCCCTTTCCTGATGGGTCGACCCCCCAGATCTGCAAGTCTATACAACGCCATTTTGTTCATGCATCATATCTCCATGTCTACACACTGCATTTAGGCAAAGTCTGCACATTGGTAGAGTCTGTACATCGCCTTCTCATTTCTTCAAGTCTATACATCCACAGTTGAACCTCAAAGTCTACACATCGCCTCATTTCTTCAGAGTCCATACATCTTCAGTGCATGAGTGCCTTACAAGTCTATACATTACCTTTGGACATCCAAGTCTGTACATTGGGCTCTTCATTCAAAGTCTGTACAGCGCCATGTACATATTCTTCAAAGTCAATACATTGCACTGTAGATGCATCGAAGGGAAGTATGCACATCGGACTGTTCATGAGAAGTCTATACATTGGAAGCGTGTACATTGTTCAGCTGCCTTGATCAAGTCTGTACAGCGAGCAGCGTCCTTGTGTCTCAAGCTATTCTCCAAGTCTACACATCGCTTCAGGCACTCCTATGCAAAGTCTATACACTGTCTCTTTTACCTACGTTGCTTGAAACAAAGTCTAAACACTGCTGGATGATCAAGTCTGCACATTGTACCTTTCCCTACGTTCTGGCCAAAGTCTACACATCGTCGTGTTCAAGCCTTTCAAGTCCATACATTGGTCGGTGGCAAGTCTGTACACTGGTCGAGCATTTAAGTCTGAACATTCACAAAGTCTACACATCGACCCTGTAGCATTGTCTAGCCAAAGTCTATACATCGGCACTGTAGCTTGCATAGCTCAAGTCTGTACATTGGGCTTCCACGTGAAGTCTATACGTTGTTCACTCAGCTTCTTCAAGTCTATACATTGGTCGGTGGCGAGTCTGTACAGAGCACTGTTTCAGGCACTCTAGTCTATACAGAGTCTTCATCTTCTGAAGTCTGTACATTCGTTTGGGAAGTCTATACATTCATTCATCTGAAGCTTCATCAAGTCTGTACAACGCTGCTTTGTCAAAGCCTGTACATCGCAGCTGTGTTGAAGTCTGTACAGCCAGTCTCTTGCCAAAGTCTATACATCGTGAATCTTCAAGTCTGTACAGCTTGTTCAAGTCTGTACACGGTTCAGTTGTTTTGGCATGTCTACTCATCATGAAGTCTATACATCCGATTGGCTTTGCATTGCCCAAGTCTGTACAGCCCTTTCCCTTTTCAAGTCTACACATTGTGCTTTGTAGCTCACCAAGTCTATACATTACTCACAGCACACAAGTTCAGGCTGAAGTCTATACAGCCTTGGCAAATGCTCCTAAGTCGATACATCACAATGTCTGTACATCGCTGTGTCAAGCCTTCCAAGTTTGTACAGCCCAAGTCTGTACAACCACTGTCTCACTTGGACTTGAAGTCTATACAGTGGTCTGTCTCTGTAAGCGTCTCAAGCTGCAAGTCTGTACAGCCTACAGTGCATCGTCTCTTCAAGTATGTACAGCCTTGGCGTATGCATCTTAAAGTCTAAACATTGTGGGCTTCGAATCTTCAAGTCCATACATCCGATGATGCGTCGACCCCTTTCTTTGATGCGTCGACCCTCCAGACTACCAAGTCTATACATCAGCCTTTGCATTGCAAGTCCATACAGCGTGCATTGTTCAAAACAAGTCTGCACAGTCATTGTCTGTTGGCATCACGAAGTCTATACATTGCTTGTGCATCATAGTCTGTACAGTGTCTCAAGTTGGCTAAGTCTATACACTCTCTCACATTGTACACACTTGCTTCATTGCTGTTTCTAAGTCTATACATCGGTTGGGTCGTTAAGTCCATACAATGCATATGTTCATCAAAGTCCATACATTGCATTGTCTTCAACCAAGTCTATACATTCTGTTCCTTTGATCAGCAAGTGTATACACACTTCAGCATATGTGCATCCCCTTCAAAGACGAAGTATATACATCCTTCCAAGCATTCAAGTCTACACACTCGTTGTTAAGCCTTTGCATCGAAGTCTATACAGCCTGTGGCTTGTACATCATCTGAACGTTCTTCAGCAGAGTATATACTCTTCAGAAGTTAAAGTCTGAACATCCTTCTGTGAAGACTGTATACACTCAGTTAACCTTCAACCCTATACACTCGATTGTTAGCCTTAAGTCTATACACTCGACTGTTAAGTGTTCCAGTCTATACACTCTATCCTTCACACGAAGTCTGTACACTCGTTTGTTAACCTTCAAGTCTATACACTCTAGCTGCATCTTACCTGTACACACTTTGTTAACAGCCTGAACCAAGTATATACATCCAACTGATATCTTCTTATGTCTGTGTGACAGGTACTGTTCGTAAAGCCTATGAAATGCACGTGATCCGAGGTTAGCACCTGGCATGTGATCCGAGGATAACGCCCTAATTGCTGCAGCTATAAATACACAGCCGCATCCATCTGGAGAATATATATAAGATAAGAAAAAGAGAGTGATCGAGACAGAAGCTAGAGCTGTAGAAAGGCAGTGAGAAGAAGAAGAAGAAAGACAGTGAGAGCCTGCGAAAGAGAAGAAAAAGAAGAGTGGGAAGAAGAGAGAGCTAGAGCAAAGGAAGCTTCAACTGAAGATCAGTCTCTGCTGGACCGTGGATCAAATCCAGGCCAGCCAGCTCCTGCAAGAGCCACAGTTTGATTATATTTTTCCAGCTTTCTGTTGCTGCGTTTTTGTTTTTCCTTTTAACCATTCACCAGTTGTTCTTCCGACTCTCTAGTGTGAGGTCGGGTTCCCTCCGGTTGAGAGGAAGAGAGGTCCGAGACCTCTAGTTTGCAGGTGACTTGGTGTCATCTGTGCTTCCCTCTGGGTTTCAGAGGAAGAGAGACTTAGGTCTCTAGGTTCCCCTCCGGTTTGGAGGAAGGGAGGATTGGTCCTCCGATTCTGGTCTTGTGGGTTGCAAGACTAGGTGTTCCCTCCTGGTCTGGAGGAAGAGAGACTTGCGTCTCTGATTTCCAAGTGGCTGGGAGTCACTTGGGGTGTCCCTCCAGTTGGGAGGAAGAGGGGAGGTTGTTCCCCTGGTCAAGCTGTGTGGCAGCAATTTGTTGCAGACTGAGTCTGCAGTTTCTAACCTAGCTAGTGGAAGCCTCACTCTGGTTTGGAGTGAGGGGTGGACGTAGGTCTTTGGACCGAACCACCTAAAAAATCTTGGTGTTCACTTGTGGTTTGTTTTTCCTTATATGTTATTTTCTCTGCTGCGCTCTTTAGATGCTTGCTTAGGAGCGTGTGAGGGCTAAGTGATTTGTGTTGTCTTGTTGATTTCCTTCTAAGTATTTTCAGCACATTTCATCAACTGCTCTTAATTCCGCATACTTGAGCATTAGAGTTTTAATTGGGCGATATTTGGAGCAGGATACATTCACCCCCCCCCCTCTGTATCCAGGCCTTGCATCCTATCACTGGCCATTTGCAGAATGGGGAACGGACATCGTGGGACCCTTCCCACCATCCTCTAAAGGCCATAAATTTATATTGGCAACAACAAATTACTTTTCTCGATGGACCGAAGCCATCCCCCCACGGAAAGTCACAGGAGAAGCAGTCGCCCAATTTGTCAAACACTATATTATATATAGATTCGGCACCCCCAGCCGGATTATATCGGACAATGACACGCCGTTCAAAAATAGAACAATACATGTATTGACGGCCAAGCTCCACATAGACTGGAGGACTTCAACAATATATAACCCTCAAGCCAATAGATTGGCCGAAGCATTCAACAAAACCCTTTACAAGCACTTGGCCAAAATAGTAGGTAGCCGTAGAAGAGATTGGGGCGAAAAAATATACGAAGCTCTTTGGGCGTACCGGATTGTCAACAAGACCCCCACTGGTTGTTCCCCTTTCTCTTTGGTATATGGGGCATAGGTTGTGGTGCCAATTGAAATTGAAATGTCATCCTATCGGGTAACCGTGCATAACGGCCTACAAGCTCATGAGCAAGATGAAATAGAAAGAAGGCTCAAAGAGTTATCCAATCTAGAAGGCAAAAGGTTGGAAGTCTACAAACATCTTCAGGCATATCAAGCCCGAATGACCAAAGCTTATGATAAGCTCGTAAAACAAAGGACAATCAAAAGAGGAAACCTTGTTATGGTCAAGGAAAGAGAAGTTATGGCTGGTAAATCCAGTGGCGTGGGCCCTATGTTGTCTCGAAGGTTTATGAAGGAGGCGCTTATAAGGTCGTCGAGCACAAAGGAGAGAATCCTTTCCCACCACTAAACGGAAAGCATTTGAAGTAATACCATGCTCCTGAGCATGAGTTCAAGCAGGAATCAATACAACATCTTCCCACTTTCCCAGAAAAGTGAAGGAAAAGCGAGGAAGTAACTCCGCATGAAATTAAAAGTGGTAGCCGCCTTGGACAGCACTTGTTCATATCCCACCGCCCCAAATGAAAATTCCGGCTCTCCACATCCCATTGGGTCAGCCCCAAATCCAAGGTTCCGGCTCCTAAACCATTTTCGGTCAACCCCAAATGAAGTTTCGACTTTCCGAACCCTGTTCGGTCAGCCCCAAATCCTAAGTTCCGACTCCTAAACCATTTTTGGTCAACCCCAAATGAAGTTTCGGCTTTCCGAACCCCGTTCGGTCAACCCCAAATCCTAAGCTCCGGCTCCTAAAACCATTTTTGATCATCCCCAAATGAAACTTCTGGCTTTCCAAACCCCGTTCGGTCAGCCCCAAATCCTAAGCCCCGACTCCTAAACCCAAATCCTAAGTCCCAACTCCTAAACCATTTTTTGGTTAGCCCTAAAACCCTAAGTTTCAGCTTCCCAACTCCACTTGGTCAGCACCAAATCCTAAGTTTCTGGCTTTCCCAACCTTGTTTGGTCAGCCCCATATCTAAGTTTTGGCTCCTAAACCACTTTTTGGTTAGCCCCAAAATATGATATGCAAATTCCCAAACTCCTCCCTTGGCCCTTAAACCGTTAAAGGTCGGCCGAGTCATCATCTCTCAATTACTCACCCCAAGGTGCAACTTCCAGTTCCAAGCACCGTGAAGGCTAACTATCTTTGCCAAAAAAAGGGGGGACTTAAAATAAAGGTGTCCCGAGGGACTTGGTAGCCGGTTCGCTGGTTGCTCAAGGGCAAAAAAGTCATAACCGGCTAGGGTGAAAACCCGAAAGGGCGTCTCAGGCAAAAATAGATAATCCCTCGACGTGAAAATCCAAAAGGACGCGCTGGAAAAAGTAAAAGGGAGCTAGTTTTGGTGAAAACCCAAAAGGACGCCAAGACTAGTAAGGTGAAAAAAAGGGGGGGTAAGAACAATCACATGTTCGAGGTACCACGATGAAAAGGAGCTACAATCAGAACAAGAGAGCTCGTAGTTTCATCCACTCACAAATTGTTTCATTATTCATTTGTAAAATTGGAGTCCAAGACAAACTCTCAGGGTGACCTGGAAATAATAATAATAATGAATTTTGAAAGAGAGGGTGACAAAGACAACGGCAACAAGAGAATCAAGGAAAGAAGAAGTCCAACCTATTAAGTCAAATGTGAAGAGGCTTCCCCTTCATCAACTCTGCCACTCGGACCTTCATCCTACCGATCTCATGTTGAAGGTCCGACTCCCTCTCAATTAAAGCTACTTCTTTGGCCTGCAATTGTTGTGCCTCCTCTAGGTGTGAATCTACAATGGCCATTGAATCCTGAGCCTTGGCCAATAGGGCCTGAGCAGCTTCCTGAAATTGCAAGGCATGTTTTCTATGCTCGGCTGCCTTTTGCCTCTAAAGTGCTTCGGCGGTCCTTCGAAGATTCAACCTCCGAATGTAGCATGTGGGCCTCATCTGTCAAGGCTGCAATATCTCCTTTTAAGTTCTTGAATTTGCAAGCAACGGCTCTTCCAGGTTGAAGCCTCGTACAGGCCCCCAAAATTCTTCCCACGTGCTATCTAGGGCCGTCACCCAAGCCTCTCTCGGTAGCCCCAGGGCATGATAGGCCCGTGTACCACTCCAAAGGGCGCCCCGTACAACTACAATTGAAGAAAGGGGCTCCTACTGAAACAATGCTCGGGCCCCACTCATCAGAGTACTCAACATGAACTCAACCCCCAGGAAAGGTGCAGGCTGAGGGCCATCTGGCAACTTAACCCCGTGGGCTGGGAAGTCAAGCATTAATGCTGCCTTTTCTCCTCCATGACTTGTACTCGGTGACCCTTCTTCCCGTGAAGCTGCAAAACAGGAAGAAGACACAAGAAAAGAGAGGTGTGTTATAACTGTGCTCGGGGTTATAGGCACAAAACTAAAGCTGAAATGTCTGTTCAGGAATTGGGTCGCATGCCCACCTGATGAAGTAGGCACCTTAAATATTTCCCCTCTTTGGGCCGACTCGGACATTGCCGCCCCCATGATATCACTGTCACTGGTCAAAGGAGGTGTTACTCCTCCCTCAGCAAGCCCCACTGTACATGGCGAAGAGTAAAAATGAAACGGCGGTGAGAAGCATGGAAATGCACTGAGGGGCAATACTTGGAAAACCAGAATATTTACCTGATGGTGTTAGGGCCGCATCATTCGCCCTAGAGGAAGGAGAGTCATTCGCCCCGACATCCAAGTCACCATGAGGTGCGCCCGTATTCTCAAGGTCTCCTAAAAGATACAATATGCTGAATTAGTTCAGAGCCAAAAAAAAAAGGAGCAAACCTACCTAAAGGCCGAAAAGTAATCAAGGAAAATATGATAATCGAAGAAAGCAAAGGTTGAAATACTGTGTATCGATATCATCGCCCTCATCATCGAGGAGGATTGTGGACCCTGAGGCGGAAGGCGAGGCTCCCTCTTGTCCCACTGTCTCTCTCTCCACTAGAGTCAAGATAGGAATATCGCCTAGCAAATGATCGTCGTCGACCCCAGCCCCAACTCCCAAAGTCTCGGCGCCCCCAGCACCAACCCCTGGGGCACCAATGTCGGGCTCAATTCCCAAGGAACTAGGGATGGGGCAACTTTTATTGCTGCATGATACAAGAGACCAACCAGAAGGCAATTGTAACGCCCGAGAATTTTCTAAGAATTTTTTTTTCGGATTAAAAATATATTTATATTAATTATTTAAGCATTTAATGGGCTATTAAAAGCATTATGGTGAATTAAATCTAATTAATTAGGCCTTACACTAATCTAAGAGGATTAAGCCTATAATAAACCCAATAGGCCCAAAAAGATTATTTTGGACTATTAGCCCATGTTCTAGAAACTAGGAATGAGCTTAATCACGGAATAAAGAAGATAATTACTCCTAGGAATATAAATAAAAGGATAATATTGGAGATAATAACAAAAGAGTTTGAAGTATTTCAAATTCGACGTCCACAGCATAAAACGGTCTATCGCGAGATCGCTAACGGAAGAAAACGGTCGCCAAAGGACTGCTAACGACCTGCAGATTCCGTGAGAGAGGGAAAAACGTGAAGAGGTTGGATTTTTCATGTCCAAATCATCTAGGATCGACCCTATCAGCTAATTAGATAAGTCTAGAAGGATTATAGATCGAATTGAAAGTCTAATTGGGACTCTAAGTTCGTTCTAATCCTCAAACTCTAACTAAGTTGTAAGCCTGATTTAAGTACTGATTTTATATACTTAGTTGATTTCATTGCTTATCATAATAGATTTCATATTTTTATGCACGTTGGTATTATTTTAACTTATGTTAATTTATGACCAAAAATTTATATATTTTGTAATAAATATATGTTAAAATGATAGACGATTCATGATCACTGTTTTAACATGGTTTTACATGATTTTCTTTCTCATCTAAGTGTCATTTTCATAAGTACATGGCACATATTCCGGTATGTTGTCATTAGTTACACTTTGCACATTAGGAACACAATCTTGGACATGATGACCTCTCCTTTGGATATTCCTTCCAATGGACTAGGAAATCTTGTTTCAAGACTTCCGTAATTCTCCCCGAGCCTAGGATTCCCACTAGGACGCCGAGTTGGTTGTACCATTAAAGCCCAATTGTCTAGAAAGCACTTATACCGATGTTTTATATTCTGGATTATTAGCGGCCTTCTGGTTGACCGCCAAAGACTGCTAGCGGCCTTACATTTGACCGCTAACGGATCCTAAACGGTACTACAATTGACCGCTAAAGACTCCAGATATCCTGTTTTAAAATATCGAACTGTCTTATCATTAACGGTCCTGTACTTAACCGCCAGGGACAAGAGACGGTCCAGTAAATGACCGCTAGCGTCCTGAATTTGATTAACCCGGGTTTGACTCAAGGGTTGATTTTCCTATGTTCCTAGATGGTCCAATTGATTATCTAGAACCTGTCATATTATTCCAAAGATACCTAAGTAATTTTGAGAGTTAAAGAATGTACCATTATGCTGCCGATTTTCATGGCATAACCTAGTTGTTAAATGTATTTATTGAAATCTCTTATTCTCAATAGAAGCATTCTATTTCTTGATTACCTTATCATGGAACTATAGTTGAAATTGTACGTTCTTGGCCATATTTGTTGTTATAAACGTGGAAGTAGCTTGATTTATACTTGAAGATGCAGTTCGAACACTGATTGTGTTCAAGGGCTCTATGCTAGTCCCCTCGGCTGATTGTCGGAAACATACTATATAAATCATGGGGTATGATGCTACTGGCGTCGCATTGCGCTGGGAGTACTTTCTTTATAAATAAGTGAAAAGCCACGGAACATGAATGAATATCCACATGAATTCACGAAGTACTTGTTACTAAGCGAAGAGTACATTCTTGCTTGTTACATGACTTTCTAGTGCATAACCTTCATGGTTATGAAAAGTACATTCTCGTTACATTCTTGTTCATGAAAGGCCATAATTATATTCTTGTTTGATCATACTTGCTCAATCATATTTCTCAATCTATCTTGTTACTTTGGCTTTATTCGCATGATTCATCGTATTGCATGATTTATCTTATTCTCTAGAGCTAAAATATTAATTACTTTAATATTGCCAATCATGCTGATACGAAGATACCTACTAGGCAAGTGTGCTCAATACCCTACTTTCCAATCTTTTTCAGGAAATTCTAGTGGGACGGATTCCAATTACTCCAGTATGGATCCGAGAGCGATTGGAGGATACGTGACTCGAGAGAAGCCATAGTTATCAAGAGTCTAAGTCAAGTCATGATGTAATCTTTATTTTTCTTGAGTCTAGAAGGAGAGTTAAAAGATCTTATTGTACTTTGGGAATTATTTTATGAAGAAATAAAATTGAAGGTTTTTAATGAATTATATTGTGCAATTACTCTTATGTGATTGTCTTGCGCTCTGATTATAATGCTTGCTCGAGACGTACTAGCCGACTGTTCACGTTTCCTCGAATATCTTCGGCTGTACATAAATCTCGGGGCGTGACAGTTAAAGTGGTATCAGAGCACTAGGACTAGAAGTCCTAGAGAAAAGTCATGTCATAAGTTAAGTCCAAAGTTTAAGGACCCACACCTATGAAACTAGGAAAGAAATTCCCAACCTATGAGAGGAATTGGGTAGAATCCGGGATGAGATAGTCATTAGAATTAATTCTAAGACTAACCTCACTCATTCCATTAGAATTAACAAATTTCATTATTCTTCTCAAGTACTCTATTTTCATCATAATGGCTCATCGCGTAGATTGGAACAGTATGCAAGAGACCGTCGCTGGTCTTACTCAAGCATTACAAACCATGGCGCAAGCTGGCGCAGGAGCAAGAGCGGGAGATTTACATCGCAATTTTCGGAGCGTAAATACTCCTCGATTTTCGGGTTCTTCTAATCCCGACGAAGTCGAAAATAGGATAGACGAGATGAACCGCATCTTTGAAGTGATGCAGTGTGCGCATCAAGAGAAGGTTCGTTTGGCAACATTTCAATTGAATAAGGATGCCCGTACATGGTGGAAGTCTGTGCCTGCACCACCAGCTGATGCACCTCATACATGGGAAGGTTTTCTTACGCTCTTCTGAGCCAAGTACTTTTCCGAGCATATTAAGGAGAGGAAGGCTATGGAATTTGCCTCATTACGCCAGGGCATGATGTCAGCAGCAGAATATGAACTTCAGTTCTCCAGGCTAGCACCCTATGCTCCTCACTTGATTAGCACTGATTTATTAAAGGCTAATCGATTTATGGACGGTTTGAGGCCCGGTTATATTCAACAACTTGGGACCCAGAATATACGTACTTACGCGGAGATGGTCCAACGGGCGCATCTGTGCGAAAGGACCTTAGAAAAGGTTGAGAAACTAAAAGGGAAGGGCGAGGAGCCAAGTCGAAGGTCAGATCGATATAAGAAGAGAGAGAAGTTCAGTATCACGGAACCTTACAAATCCCGTGATAGCAAGAAGAGGTCCTGGAATGAGAGTGGTAGTGGATACCACAAAAACAAGAAAGTTAAGGAAGAAGATAAGCAAGTCGCCACGGCTTGTACTTTCTGCGAGAAATTCGGCCACTCAGCCGAAGAGTGCTGAAAGCGCCTCGGCGCTTGTTTACGTTGTGGCAGCCGGGAGCACCGCATGTCGAATTGCCCGCTTATGAAGGAACTATCTTCTAGGAGTGGACGTAAGCGTCAGGCTCGTTTAAATTCTATTCTGGAAGAGGAAGAAGCGCCCCCGAATGATGGACTAATGGAAGGTACTATCAAAATCTATTCCCATCCTGCATTTGTGTTATTTGATACTGGTGCTTCTCATTCCTTTATATCTACTTCTTTCGTAAAAACTTTACCTATTTCATCAGTTCCTTTACCTTCGGACCTTGCTATTACTACACCTTTAGGTCCAGGAACAAAACATACAAACTACTATCCTGATAGTGAAGTAGTGGTAGAAGGTCACAACCTACCAGCAAACCTCGTATGCCTTGACATGGAGGGCTACGATGCTATTCTAGGTGTGGATTGGTTAGTAGACCACGACGCCTACATCAATTGTCGCAACCGAATTATCTCTTTTCGGAAACCTGGTCTTCCAAGGTTTTCCTTCCTTGGTATCAAATATAGGAAGCGTCCTGCCATAATTTCATCTCTGCACGCTTGCAAATTAATTTCGCAAGGATGTGTAGCTTTTCTTGCTTCCATAATCCTCACCGAGTCCAAGGAAATCATCTTAGAGGATATTCCTATTGTCAATGAATTTCCGGATGTATTTCCCTTAGATTTGTCCGATTTACCGCCCGAAAGGGAAGTAAACTTCTTTATTGAACTCATTCCTGGACCAACACCTGTTTCAATAGCTCCCTACAGGATGCCCCCCACAGAACTCAAAGAATTAAAGAAGCAGCTTCAGGAGTTATTAGACAAGGGTTTCATTCGACCTAGCACATCCCCTTGGGCACGCCTGTTCTATTTGTCAAGAAGAATGATGGATCCCTCAGGCTGTGTATCGATTACCGACGACTGAATCAGCTCACTATCAAGAATAAGTATCCGTTGCTACGCATCGATGAACTCTTTGATCAGCTTTCAGGAGCAGAATATTTTTTCAAAATAGACCTCAGGTCAGGTTACCATCAGCTCAGGATTAAAGATGAAGACATTTACAAAACTGTTTTCGAAGCAGATATGGCCACTATGAATTCGTGGTAATGCCGTTTGGGTTAACCAATGCCCCGGCAGCTTTTATGCAACTTAAGAATAATGTCTTCAGGCCTTATCTTGACCAGTTTATTGTCGTCTTCATTGACGATATTCTTATTTATTCCAAGACTAAGGAAGAACATGAAGAGCACTTAAGGATAGCCTTGCAAACGCTAAGAGAGCACAAACTCTATGCGAAGCTTAGTAAATGCGAGTTCTGGCTTAAGGAGGTTTCTTTCCTTGGCCATATTATCTCAAAGGAAGGTATCGTTGTGGATCCTTCTAAGATAGAAGCTGTTAAGAACTGGAGCCGGCCGACGACCGTGTCTGAAGTCAGAAGTTTTCTAGGTCTGGCTGGTTATTACAGGCGATTTATTAAAGATTTCTCGAAGATCGCCGTTCCTTTGACTCGACTCACAAGAAAGGAGAATCCTTTTGTAGGGTCAAAGGGCTGCGAAGAGTGTTTTCAAACTCTTAAGGATCACCTTACTACAGCCCCTATTTTGACATTACCCGTTGAGGGTGGTGGTTTTGAAGTCTATACGGATGCATCTGGCATTGGCCTGGGATGCGTTCTTATGCAAAATGGAAAGGTGATTTGTCATCAAGATAGCTGAAGCGTCATGAAGAAAATTACCCTGTGTATGATCTGGAATTAGCTACGGTTATATTCGCATTGAAGATTGGCGACATTACCTTTATGGGGAGAAATTCACTATATTTTCATATCATAAAAGTCTGAAATATCTCTTTACCCAGAAGGAGTTGAACATGCGACAACGCAGATGGTTGGAGTATCTAAAGGACTTTAACTTCACTATTCAATATCATCCAGGGAAAGCAAATGCTGTAGTTGACGCTCTTAACAGAAGACCGATGGCAACACTAGCAAGTCTCAGAGAAGGTATAACTTGTCTTATCAAAGATTTTTCTTACTTAAATCTTGATATTGACAGGGAAGAAGATGGATGTATAATTGCCAATATAAGGTCTCAACCTACATTAATTGAGGATATAGTCAAATTGCAAGAGAATGATCCTACATTGATGGAAATCAAGGATAACATTGATCAAAGATCGGAATTCTCTATCTCACATGATGGACGATTATTATTTAAGGATAGAATTTGTGTGCCGAATCATGTGGACACTAAGAAATTGATCATGAAGGAAGCGCATAAATCAAGGTATGCTATTCATCCTGGTGCTACCAAGATGTACCAAGACTTGAAAAGAAACTTTTGGTGGCCCAATATGAAAAGAGAAGTAGCGGAATTTGTATCCCGCCGTCTCACTTGTCAACAGGTAAAGGCAGAACATCTAAAACCCGCTGAGAAATTGCAACCCTTAAATATTCCCGAATGGAAGTGGAAAAGTATAGGGATGGATTTCATCATGGGTTTACCTAGGACAAAAAGAGAACATGATGGTATATGGGTAATCATAGACCGATTGACTAAATCTGCACATTTTCTACCAATCAAGAGTTGATGGTCTGTGGAGGTACTAGCAGCGTTATACATGAAGGAGATTGTCAAATTACATGGTGTCCCAGTCACTATCATATCTGACCGAGATCCTCGATTTACATCACAATTCTGGAAGGGTCTGCAACATTCTTTAGGGGCCCAATTGAATTTTAGCACTGCATTCCATCCACAAACTAATGGTCAAACTGAAAGGACAAATCAAGTGGTGGAAGATATGCTTATGGCATGTGCTATTGACTTTGAAGGAAGTTGGCAAGATCACTTGCCTCTAGTGGAATTCTCATACAACAATAGCTACCAAACTAGTATACAGATGGCACCATTTGAAGCTTTATATGGCAGAAACTGTCGTTCGCCTATTTGCTGGAATGAAGTAGGAGAAAGGCAATTTCTCAGTCCCGACATTATTAGGGATACTATCGAGAAGATAAAGCTAATTCGGGAAAGACTTCATATGGCCCAAGATAGGCAGAAATCGTATGCTGATAATCGAAGGCGCGACCTGGAATTTCAAGAAGGAGACCACGTATTTCTTAAAGTTTCTCCAGGTCGGGATATTCAAAGATTTGGTATTAAGGGCAAGCTTACTCCAAGATTCATTGGCCCCTTTGAGATTCTTGAAAGGGTTAGGGAAGTTGCATATAGAATAGCTTTGCCGCCGCAATTATCCGAAGTTCATGATGTATTTCACGTTTCAATGCTCAAGAAGTATGTACCTGATCCATTCCATGTCATTACTTACGACAACTTGGAAATTAAAAAGGACTTAATATACGAGCAAAAGCCAGTCAAGATCATTGAACGAGAAGTACGTCAACTGCAGAATAAAACTATTCCTGTGGTCAAGATCCAGTGGACAAAAGCAGGAGAAACATGGGAAATAGAAGAAGCTATGCGCAAAAGATTTCAAGAATTATTTGAATGTAAGTACACCCTCCATAAATCCATGCATTGAATTTGGGGACAAATTCTTTTTAAGTGGGGGAGGGTGTAACGCCCGAGAATTTTCTAAGAATTTTGAATTTCGGATTAAAAATATAATTATATTAATTATTTAAGCATTTAATGGGCTATTAAAAGTATTATGGTGAATTAAATCTAATTAATTAGGCCTTACACTAATCTAAGAGGATTAGGCCCGTATAATAAACCCAATAGGCCCAAAAAGATTGTTTTGGACTATTAGCCCATGTTCTAGAAGCTAGGAATGAGCTTAATCACGGAATAAAGAAGATAATTACTCCTTGGAATATAAATAAAAGGATAATATTGGGGATAATAACAAAAGAGTTTGAAGTATTTCAAATTCGGCGCCCACAGCATAAAACGGTCTATCGCGAGACCGCTAAAGGAAGAAAACGGTCGCCAAAGGACCGCTAACGACCTGCAGATTCCGTGAGAGAGGGAAAAACGTGAAGAGGTTGGATTTTTCATGTCCAAATCATCTAGGATCGACCCTATCAGCTAATTAGATAAGTCTAGAAGGATTATAGATCGAATTGAAAGTCTAATTGGGACTCTAAGTTCGTTCTAATCCTCAAACCTTAGCTAAAACCTATAAATAGATCCCATATTTGACTTATGCGACCCTTACTTTTGGCACGCGTGGAACTCAGGTAAGGAGGACGAATTAGTGGTAAGTTTCTTCTAAGAATTTGTTTATTTTAGTTAGAACTAACTACTCTCTAATTTTCGTGCTAGGAGATCAAGCCTATAGGAAGTTAAGAGTCTTCTAAAGTTGCTGATTCTACCCTAAGAACTCAAGAATTAGTGCATCCGACCCAAGAAGATCAAGGAAATCGGTGCCCTAAACAAGGTATTTAGCAAAAGTGTCTTTAGAACTCTATGTTCCCCTTCATATCTTCTACATACCCTCAAAATTTCACGTCCATAGGTCAAAGGAATCAGGAGATAGAGGGACGTGAAGTTGCTGATTTAGAGCAAGAAAGTGCAAGAACTAGGGCTTGATTCCAATCAAAAATTCGAAGTCTAGGAGCATTATTAAAGGTAGGTTATCTCATGAAAGGCTCAACTTTATGTCAGGAATAAAAGCCCTCTTGTTTCATTCGTTTTCATGTATTATATCTTGAGCATTTCATGTCTTTACTAGGACTATGCTTCTAGTTTAGTCTTCATGCATAATACTTAGCCTAATGAAAAGAAAAATGGAATTCCTTGTTGTTCATACAAACCTATACATATAGTTGGCCTATATACGATCTATCATGATTATGGAAGTTTATACATGTTGATTTCCATGCATGATGTATCTTAGATTAGTATTTTATATTATTTTCATTGAACTCGATTTTTCACAGGAAGAAACGGTCTTTCTCTCGACCGCCATGGAAATCTCACGGTCGTACGATAGACCGCAAGCCAGAGATTAACGGTCGTGTATTTGACCGCTTTATGTTTCTGATTTTTGTAATATTGGTAACCTGAACCATATTGCAGAATTAAGCATAGTTAATATATATAAAGCCTAGTTAACTAAGTTGTAAGCCTGATTTAAGTACTGATTTTATATACTTAGTTGATTACATTGCTTATCATAATGAATTTCATGTTTTTATGCACGTTGGTATTATTTTAACTTATGTTAATTTATGACCAAAAATTTATATATTTTGTAATAAATATATGTTCAAATGATAGACGATTCATGATCACTGTTTTAACATGGTTTTACATGATTTTCTTTCTCATCTGAGTGTTATTTTCATAAGTACATGGCACATATTCCGATATGTTGTAATCACTTACACTTTGCACATTAGGAACACAATCTTGGACATGATGACCTCTCCTTTGGATATTCCTTCCAATAGACTAGGAAATCTTGTTTCAAGGCCTCCGTGATTCTCCGCGAGCCTGGGATTCCCACTAGGACGCCGAGTTGGTTGTACCATTAAAGCCCAATTGTCTAGAAAGCACTTATATCGATGTTTTATATTCTGGATTATTAGCGGCCTTCTGGTTGACCGCCAAAGACTGCTAGCGGCCTTACATTTGACCGCTAATGAATCCTAAACGGTACTACAATTGACCGCTAAAGACTCCAGATATCCTGTTTTAAAATATCGAACTGTCTTATCATTAACGGTCCTGTACTTAACCGCCAGGGACAAGAGACAGTTAGGGATGTCAATGGATCGGGTTCGGCTCGGGTAGACAAATACCATACCCTATCCGTGAAAATTTTACTAATACCATACCCGGATAGTATCCTATTATTTTCGCGGGTATGGATACGGGTATATCCGTCACGGGTATGGATATATCCGCGGATATCCGTATCCGTCCATAAAACATGAGTCCACATTCATATCCAAAGAAATGTGAGATTTATGAGAATTAGAAAAAAAGAAATCCGGTTAATTCTTTCATTTCTAAAGTAATTTTTATGTTTTATAAAAACGTCTTTATAATTTTAGCAAGAAGTCTAAACTCACAAACTCAACAAGACGGGCAATGGATTGGGTTCATGTCAAAATCATAGGCCTAACATGCACAATAAGTTATTAAGAGCGGGTTCGGATCGGGTACGGGTTTGAGTGCACTAAATCCATACCCTATCCGAATATGAAACGGGTATTTTAAACGTATCCGAACCCGAATCCATATCCGTTTATTCGGGTATTACCCTACCCATCACGGGTCGGGTAATGCGGGTAATCGGGTTTGCGGGTATTTTTGACATCCCTAGAGACAGTCAAGTAAATGACCGCTAGCGTCCTGAATTTGATTAACCCGGGGTTTGACTCGAGGGTTGATTTTCCTATGTTCCTAGATTGTCCAATTGATTATCTAGAACCTGTCATATTATTCCAAAGATACCTAAATAATTGAGAGTTAAAGAATGTACCGTTATGCTACCGATTTATTTTCATGGCATAACCTAGTTGTTAAATGTATTTATTGAAATCTCTTATTCTCAATAGAAGCATTCTATTTCTTGGTTACCTTATCATGGAACTATAGTTGAAATTGTACGTTCTTGGCCATATTGTTGTTATAAACGTGGAAGTAGCTTGATTTATACTTGAAGATGCAGTTCGAGCACTGATTATGTTCAAGGGCTCTATGTTAGTCCCTTCGGCTGATTGTCGGAAACATACTATATAAACCATGGGGTATGATGCTAGTGGCGTCGCATTGCGCTGGGAATACTTTCTTTATAAATAAGTGAAAAGCCACGGAACATGAATGAATATCCACATGAATTCACGAAGTACTTGTTATTAAGTGAAGAGTACATTCTTGCTTGTTACATGACTTTCTAGTGCATAGCCTTCATGGTTATGAAAAGTACATTCTTGTTACATTCTTGTTCATGAAAGGCCATAATTATATTCTTGTTTGATCATACTTGCTCAATCATATTTCTCAATCTATCTTGTTACTTTAGCTTTATTTGCATGATTCATCGTATTGCATGATTTATCTTATTCTCTAGAGCTAAAACATTAATTACTTTAATATTGCCAATCATGTTGATACGAAGATACCTACTGGGCAAGTGTGCTCAATACCCTACTTTCCAATCTTTTTCAGGAAATTCTAGTGGGACGGATTCCGATTACTCCAGTGATGGATCCGAGAGCGATTGGAGGATACGTGACTCGAGAGAAGCCATAGTTATCAAAAGTCTAAGTCGAGTCATGATGTAATCTTTATTTTTCTTGAGTCTAGAAGGAGAGTTAAAAGATCTTATTGTACTTTGGGAATTATTTTATGAAGAAATAAAATTGAACGTTTTTAGTGAATTATATTGTGCAATTACTCTTATGTGATTGTCTTGCGCTCTGATTATAATGCTTGCTCGAGGCGTACTAGCCGACTGTTCACGTTTCCCCGAATATCTTCTGCTGTACATAAATCTCGGGGCGTGACAGCAATCATATAAATATCCGAGCAAGTTAAAGGAGGGTCAAAGGCATAGACACAAATATGCTTACCAATGTTGTGGGCGAGCTGCGCCACCATTAAACCACTAGAAGACGCCCGGTCTTCACCCCCACCTCTTGAAGGTTCAGGCACCGGACCCTTGCACAAATCTCAACAAGTTAAGGCCTCTGAGTAGTTGGCTACTACAGCTCCATCAGCAGGAGCACTTCCAGAAAAGTCTGGTAAGTCCTTATTCAGCTCGGAATTTAAGAGCGCAGTAAACTCTCATTGAAACAATCATATGCCCGAGTCCAGCAAATCTGAAATCAGGAGAAAATTTTAAGACAACCTTATATAAGGATAAGGGACGAAACAAAAGAAGGGATTCACCACGAGGGCATACCTGAGGGGTCCTCGTCAGCACCTGGATCACGTTCCTCCTCAGGAAGTGTCACCAGGGTTGGCAGTATCGGTCAAAACTGATACGTTTCAGCCGAAACGTATCGGTTTCGGCCGTAACCGAAACGATACCGGACCTGCTCATTGTAGCAGGTCCAAAACTAAAAAAAAAAATTTAATGGTTTCGGGTAAAACTGATACCGATTTCGCCCGAAACTTTTAGGTTTCGGACCGAAACCGGACTGTTTCGGCCCGAAACCGTTCGATTTCGGCCAAAACCCACGTGAACTCCCCTTTTAAAGGGAGTTCACTTCCTGTTCTCCCTCAGATCTAAGGGAGACAGGGTCCAGGGACTCAGGGGCTGTTGAGGGGCTGCTGGGTGTTGCTGCAGGGTGAGGGAGACTGTAGGGTTTGATGCCGCTGCCGCCATAAAGAACTGCTGCGTGTAGCTACGTTTTCTTGAGGGAGAGGTTGGGATTTATTTTGTTTTTTTATTTTGTTGGTTGGTTTGAAAGTTTTTTTGTTACAGGTTAATTTTTTTTGTTGTAGGTTAAATTTAAACCATGAAATATGTTAAGACTCCAAATTAAACCCTAATTAGTTCCTTAAATTTGGGGCTTTAATTACACCCTTAAATTTGAGGTTTTCCTCTAATTAGGTTTAGTTAGGGTCAATTGAAGCTCAATTAAACTTCATTGAATGATTTAGGATGGGAGCATGCTGGTAATTAATTTTTATGAAAGGTGATTAAGGTAAAATTGATAATTGAGCCCTAATTGCAACCTTAAATTTAGAGTTTTCCTCTAATTAGATTTAGTTAGGGTCAATCGAAGCTCAATTAAACTTCATTGAATAATTTAGGACGAGAGTGTTGAACCCCCTCCTCATGTATTATGTCTTATGGATTTTGATGATGACCAAATGAATTTATATGAACTGAAAATGAGCTTTTCTAACGTTTTGGAAGTGATCACATCACATAAGGATTTGGCGTTTAGAAGGCTCAAGAACATCATCAAGAGTAAGTGTTTTGATTTGAATTTGGACGAAGAATCTAATTCAGAAGTTGTTTTGACAGGACAATCTATATGGCCAAAGATTACCAACGTTCTAGGACGATTGGTGAGATCGACTTCAACATATTGACTTTTGAATGTGTGGTTTGAAGTTCTTTATTTTGATCTCAAGGATTAAATTGGTTTAGAACTTATCTAAGTTTAAATGGTTTGAGTTTCATTCCCTCTCATGTTTTAAAAACCATCTTGAAACCCCTAGACTTGTTCTTGGACTTAGTGAGTCTTTCAATCAATATTTTGGATGTTCTGGAACAAGGGTCGACCCTTAGGCCCCCTGGTTCTGTTAAACGTAGGCCTTTCATCTCCAGCTGAAAGGGTCGACCCATTCGGTCGACCCCCAGCTGCAAGGGTCGACCCCAAGGGTCGACCCCTGGTGATTAATTTTTTGAACCCGGCGGGCTCCTTCACCAGACCTGCAAGGGTCGACCCCAAGGGTCGACCCATTCACTCGAGGGTCGACCCCTGAAAACCCCAGTTGCCAGAATTGTTAAAACAGCACGGGTTCTTGGAAGGGTCGACCCATGCTGTCTGGCCCATCTGGCCCCTCACGAGGGTCGACCCTTTCTGGTCTGGGCGGCGCCGTGAATGTGGACTCTTGGCATTTCGACCAAATGGTCCAACCACACTTGTGTGGCTGTCCTTAATCCACTCCATAACAAGTGGATCTTGTCCCATGGTTGTCCCTTGACCACCCTTGGCCTATATAACATCTTGTAGAGGATGAAAACCCTAAGAGAAATTCGTATGTCCTGATTTTGGGTTTCTTCCTAACATTTGTGTGTGCAGGTTGCAACAGCCACCTCCAGCCCTTGTTCCACCTTGGTGTGTGCGTGAATGTGAAGGGAAGAAGGAGGAATCAAAGTTCCAATCAAGCCTCTGCTGCTGGCTGCAAGCGAAATCGAGATTCAGCCACATCCGAGCCAAGATCATCAAGAACGGTCATCGTGCTGTACAAGTGTTTGATAAAATTCGCAGAAGAGAAAGGGGGAGCTCCAACCAGGATAAATCAATCATTCTTCACTCTTTCCATTCTGAATCATTTAGCTTAAACTTGAGCATACGTTTGTAATCATTATTTCAGATATTTGTGTGTGGTGTTCGTGTTTGGTAACACGAACGTGTGTGTGTGTGTGTGTGTGTGTGTGTGTGTGTGTGTGTGTGTGTGTGTGTGTGTGTGTGTGTGTGTGTGTGCGCTTGCTGTTCTACATAGCGTGTGTGTGTGATTCACTACATAGTGAAGCCTTAATCCTCCGTGTGAGGGGTGGACGTAGGGGACACGGCAGTGTACCCGAACCACCTAAAAATTCCGTGTGTCTATTGTGGTTTGCTATTCCGTTTGCTTGTCAAGTGGGCTTCGCGGTGAGGTGAGCATTCACCATTTTCTCTATCAATCACACCCACTTCACACGCATTCACGAGTGTGATCCTGTTCGTGTAAGGCTAGAGCTTGTGTGCTTAATTAGTATAGAATTCACGTAGGTAGTTTCTTTTAATTGGCCATCAATTCACCCCTCCCCTCTTGATTGTCACCCTCCGGGACTCAACAATTGGTATCAGAGCCTTGGTCTCTGTTTAATCTCGACCACACGGTCGTCAGAGCTAGATCCCATTAAATGGCAAACAAGGGGATGATGCCCGAAGGGCATTCTATTCAAAGACCTCCGTTCTTTGATGGATCAAACTGCCCCTACTGGAAAAACAGAATGTATGTTTTCCTACGTGCCCAGGACTACGATGTTTGGCGTGTCATAACTAGGGGTCCATATGTATTATCTGAAAATGAGAATGAGTGGGATGAAGAAGATATTAGGAAGTGTTCAGCGAATTTTAAAGCTATGAATATAATTCAATGTGCTGTTCATCCTAATGAATACTCACGTATATCTATGTGTTCCTCTGCACAGGAGATGTGGAACAAGCTACGGCTTATCTATGAAGGAACGTCGGAAGTAAAGGAAACCAAAGCCAATCTTTTAGTCCGAGACTACGAGCTGTTCGCAATGAAGCAAGATGAGTCCATTTCTGACATGTTTGCTAGATTGACAGAAATTATAAATGGACTAAAGGGACTTGGCAAGGAGTATTCCAACAAGGAGCTTGTCAGAAAAGTTCTAAGATCCCTCTCTCCACAGTGGCATACAAAAGCCACTGTAATTGAAGACTCCAAGGATCTCAACACTCTAACTCTGGATGAGTTGATCGGCTCACTGATGACATATGAAATAAACATCAAAAGGAGCGAGGAGGATCACAAGAAAAAGAAAATTGTCACACCATTGGCCCTAAGGGTGAATCCACAAGATTCAAAGGGCAGTGACAATGATCCCATTGGCAACACTGAAGATGAGGAACTGGTTGCCATGATCACACAAAGAGCAAGAAGGTTCGTCAAAAGAACCAGAAACTTTGGTGGTCAGTTCAGGAAGGGACCAAGAAGGCAAGGACCAAACAGAGGAGAAAGTAGCAAGAAAGAAGAAGTGATTTGCTATGAATGCAAGAAACCCGGCCATATGCGGGGTGAGTGCCCCGATCTCATCAAGAAGGTGAAGAAAGGCAAGTTCAGGAAGCCCAAGGCCATGATGGCCACATGGAGCGATGAAGATCAGGAGGAATCCGGAAATGAAGATGGACTAGATGAGCTAGTCCAGAATCTCTGTCTCATGGCCAAGGACGACGAAGGAAATAAGGTAAATTCTGAAACTGAAACTCTTACTTGTGAACAATGGCAAATTGCATATGAATCTTTATATGAAAAATGTAAAAGATTCAAATCTGAAAACAAAAATTTGAAAAAGAAAATTGATCATTTTGTGCATACTAAAAAATCTTGTGAAGAGTGCCATGCTTTAAAATCAGAAAATGAAAACATAAAGCATGAAAATGAAATTCTTGCATCCAAAATTGAACTGTTTGAAGAAGAGATTTCATGCATGAGAGAAGAACAATCCACAATTCTGAAAATACATGAAGAATTGAAAAATGATATGAAACAAAAAAAGCTTGAAAGCATTACTTGCAATGAAGCCAAAGTAAAGGCTGAAAATCAAAGCCAATCTCAAATGGCTCAAATAAAAGAGCTAAAAAATGCTCTTGCCATCCTTGAAAAATCAAAAGTTCAAACAACCCATTGGGTCCCCATAAGTTCAGCATCCTCCAAACCAAAGAAACACATGCATAATTCCTTTTCAAATGTTGGTAGAAGGAGAAAAAGAGATAGAGCCATCACTTGTTTCTATTGTGGAAAAATGGGTCATGACATGTATGATTGTAGAATTCTGAAATATGATGAAGAAAATTCTGCTAGATTCAGAAATAGATCATATATGCATCATGCCTCTAACCATCATGGACCCAAGCTTGCTTGGGTACCAAAATCTCCATAAGCACTTTGGTTGAATTGCAGGTCTACTCGAGAGCTCAAAGGAACAAATGGTATTTGGACAGTGGTTGCTCTCGGCATATGACGGGGAACAAGGAATGGTTTGTGGATCTGCATGAAAAGGATGGTGGGACGGTAACATTCGGTGGTAAGGACAAAGGTAAAATCATCGGAGAAGGTAAGATAGGTAAGAATCAAAATCATACCATTGAAAATGTATTGCTTGTGAAAGGTTTGCATCATGATCTCTTAAGCATAAGCCAACTTTGTGATAAATGATGCAATGTGATTTTTGATTCTAACCACTGCACTGTTTTGAATAGAAATACTCATGAGATAAAGTTCATTAGTTTCAGGTATAACAATGTTTATATGATAGACTTGAATGATGCCTCTCATGAGAACCTATGTTTAGTTGCAAGGAACAATGATGATGCTTGGCTCTGGCATCGCCGGCTTGGGCATGCTAGTTTCAATGTTTTGCTAAAATTATCTAGAAATGATTTGGTAATTGGACTGCCCAAGTTGAAGGCCGTCGATGATGGAGTGTGTGGGGCGTGTAGCATGGGGAAACAAACAAGGACATCATTCAAGAGCAAGAATGATGTGACCACATCGAGACCCCTTGAAATCATCCACATTGATCTCTTTGGACCAAGCAGAACACACAGCTTGGGTGGTAAATTATATGATTTTGTAATTGTGGATGATTACTCAAGATTCTGTTGGGTTTACTTCCTTTCTCATAAAAATGATGCCCTGACGGAATTTGAAGCATTTTGCGGGTGGTTCAAAATGAAAAGGGGTTTTGTATCAAAACCGTGCGGAGTGATCACGGCAGGGAATTTGATAACCATGAGTTCAGCAATTTTTGCAGGGCTCAAGGCTACACTCATGACTTTTCCGCACCAAGAACCCCCGAACAAAATGGCGTTGTTGAAAGGAAGAATATAACACTGATCGAAATGGCGAGAACCATGCTAAATGAGAATAATCTGCCGAGGTACTTTTGGGCTGAAGCAGTGAACACAGCCTGCTACATAATCAACCGTGCCATGGTAAGACCGTTGTTGAAGAAAACCCCCTATGAGATGTACCGAGGTAAGAAGCCAAACATTTCATATCTTAGACCATTTGGCTCAACCTGTTACATTCATAACAATGGTAAGATAGACCTGGCAAAATTTGATCCCAAAAGTGACAAAGGTATACTTCTTGGGTACTCACTTAGCTCAAGAGCATATCGAGTGTACAACTTGAGAACTCTTGTAGTTGAGAAAAGCCCCCATGTCATTATTGATGAATCATCTCAAAATAGAACTAATGAAAAATCTGTCTTGCAGGATGATGAGTTGGATGTTGGAGATATCGGGAAGAAAGAAAGAAAAACTGAGAAACAAGAAGAAGAAGAACCACAAGAAGATGATGCTAATCAGGAAATTCAAGTTGAACAGCAGCTACCAATGCAATGGACCTTTCCAAAGGACCATCCGCCGGACAATGTGATGGGCAATGTAGAAGAAGGAATACGGACACGAGCCTCTTTCAGGGAAGTTGAAAATCAGGATTACATAGCCTTGCTTTCTCAATATGAACCTCACTCCATAGAAGAAGCCTTGAATGATGAGTCATGGATCATGGCCATGCAAGAGGAACTACACCAGTTCCAAAGGAACAAAGTGTGGTTCCTTGTCCCATGCCCTAAGAATCACTCCGTGATCGGAACGAAATGGGTTTTCCGAAACAAAACAAACGATCAAGGAGTGGTAACTAGGAACAAGGCCAGGCTAGTAGCCAAAGGCTATAGCCAAGAGATAGGAATTGACTTTGATGAGTCTTTTGCTCCAATAGCAAGACTTGAGGCAGTGAAGGTTCTCTTAGCATTTGCATGTTGTCACAATATCAAATTATTTCAAATGGATGTTAAGAGTGCATTTTTGAATGGCTATATCCAGGAGGACGTGTATGTGGAGCAACCACCGGGGTTTGAAGACACAGAGCATACAGACCATGTGTACAAGCTGGACAAGGCACTTTACGGTCTGAAACAAGCACCCCGTGCATGGTATGAACGGTTAAGTGATTTCCTCATTCAAAATGAATTCAAACGAGGTAATGTTGATCAAACCCTCTTTACAAAAATGAATGGTAAGGAAATCTTAATTGTTCAAGTTTATGTTGATGATATTATTTTTGGCTCCACTAATGATACTCTCAGCAAAGACTTTGCAAAATTAATGCAAAGTGAGTTTGAGATGAGTCTTATGGGAGAGCTAACATTTTTCTTGGGATTGCAGGTAAATCAAACAGTAGATGGGCTGTTCATACACCAAAAGAAGTATGCAATGGAGTTGCTGAAAAAGTTCAATTTGACATCAACAAAACCACAACCAACTCCTATGTCCACCTCAATAAAAATTGATCAAGATGAGACAGGTAAATCAGTGGACCAAAAACTCTTTAGAAGCATGATAGGTTCACTATTGTATTTAACTGTCAGCAGGCCCGACATTCAGTTTGATGTTTGCCTATGTGCAAGATTTCAGTCAAATCCAAAGGAATCACATATGTCGGCTGTAAAACGGATTTTTAGATATGTTGCTGGTTCAGTTAACTTAGGATTATGGTTTCCACGTAATTCGTGTTTTGAACTAGTTGCTTATTCTGACGCCGATTACGCGGGCTGTAAGATAGATCGGAAAAGCACCAGCGGGTATTGCCAATTTCTTGGGGGATGCGTGGTCTCATGGGCCTCCAAGAAACAAAATCAGTGGCATTATCAACAGCCGAAGCCGAGTATGTGGCTGTCGGTAGTTGTGTTGCCCAGGTGTTATGGATCCAACAGCAAATGATTGATTATGGCATATCCTTTAAAAACACCTCAATTCTTTGTGACAACACATCAGCCATAAACCTGTCCAAAAACCCAGTTCATCACTCTCGCACCAAGCATATTGAAATTAGACATCATTTCATTAGAGATCATGTAAGCAAGGGTGATATTGATATCAGCTTTATTGAGACAGATCGTCAAATTGCCGACATTTTCACCAAACCTCTTAGTGAAGACAAGTTCACATCATTTAGAAGAGAACTACGGGTTTGTAGGATAGACAAGTCTGAATAATAGCCATGTGCATCAATGTATAAATAGGTCACTGCATTACATGTAATTGTATCAAGTTCCATGCATATAGTTTATCCCTTGTCATGCACTTGCATCATATTGTGTGAAGAACAAAAGAAAAATCATTTTTGTGTGTTACTGTATTTCTTCTATGTATATTGTATACACACAATGCTCTTTGTAATTTCTATGGCCGAAATCATTCTTGAAATATTAAACTGCCCATAAAGGAGCTAATTTGTTCAAAGTCAGAAATCCGGATCAAAAGGACATTACACGTCTCATATATTCCCAAATTTCGACTAACAATACCCCAATTGCTTACACCCCAAATTTTATCCAAAATTCCTTGATTTCATAAATTTTTACAATTGGGGACTCGAGCCGGACATTCCTTGACATTCTCTTCGAGTAATTCTTTCATATTGCTGAAAACCAGTGAAAGGGTCGACCCATAGAGTCAACCCATTGGGTATCCAGAAAAAGGGTCGACCCATAGGGTCGACCCTCGCAAACCCAGCAAATGGGTCGACCCCAAGGGTCGACCCTCGCGAACCCGGTTCTGCCCGGGGGTAAGAGTACCAGGGGTCGACCCATTGGGTCGACCCAAACCGGCGGGGCGGCTCACCCGCACCCAAGCCGTTCGAACATGGGTTCCAACCCTAAGTTGGACCCTCCCATGGCTATAAAATATCTCTTGCCCCCCCTCCTAGCCTAGCCACCACCCTTTGCAAGCCCTAAAAACCCTTCCTTGGCATCAAAGACATCAAGACCTAACCGCGGTTCTCCGGGTGGCATCCGCGCGAAATCTTCTCCTTGTGGCTTAAAGCGTCATCCTTTGATCTTCATTCCCTTGAGGTAAGCTTCTGATGTCTGTGGAGGATCATAGATTCACACTTCTCGCATTCCTCTTTGGTTGAACCATCAAGATCTATACCCCATCGGTGGGTTCTTTCGGTTTGTGTTTTAGATGGCCCCGAAGAAGCGTACTTCTCGCAGAGGTGAGGCATCGAGCTCCAGGCAAGGGCGTCGATCTCAGACCGCCGCACCTCAGCCCACAAGCAAGGTCTTGGACAGAAAGGTACTCCGACCTCGAGCGGTATCATTTGTCAATCTTAACCGCCATCTTCCGAGTTTAGTGGATGTTCTTTGCAGTCAGCCAAATTTGGATTTCTTCATGTCTGAACATCGACGCATTTATCCGAATTTGGTGCATCAATTTTATAGCAACCTCACCATGTCCGGGGAACATCCGATTACTGTGGTTAATGGTCAACGGGTTATACTCTCCACAGAATTTTTAGGAATGGCATTTAATCTCCCTCATGAAGGCTTTACATTTGGAGATATTGTGGTTCCTGAAGAAACTGTTTATCAAATGATGACATCTGAAGAAAAAGGTGCACATTCACTTGCTGGGTTAAACGCCAATCATTTTCCTCCCCTGCAGCATATATTACACAGGATGATCACTACTATCCTGCTCCCAAGAGGAGGAGGCCATGACAAAGTGACAGAGATCCATATGTTCTTATTTTACTGTCTCTTGGGTGGTATTCCAGTTAATTTTCCAGCTATGTTTTTAGCTCATATGTGTAACAGCATGAAGCACAAGAACAGAACTCTTCCTTATGCCGCCGCACTTTCTGCTATATTTGCACACCTGGACATCAACCTCTCAAAAGAATCTTCTCAGGACATTAGAGAGGCTGATATATTTACTGTTCATTCTATTTGTCATAATATGGGCTATGAACTGCGAGATGGTAACTTGGTCCGGACATTGAAAAGTGCTGCACATGAAATCAGTTCTGAGGAGGAGGATGACGATGATGCACAAGCCGATGTGCAACAGCCACATATTCCTGTTGAGGACATGCCTTCCGAGGCGGTTCAGCTAATCATGGATCGGTTGGATACTATTGATGATCGGTTAGACGAGTATGGGGAGACCATGGCAGCTATGCAACTTGAACTATCCGATCTGAAACTCTCTCACCAGGAGCACTCTCAATACGTCACTGACGCTTTGGCCGACCAAACCCACATGATGGAAGAAATTTCGGCATATATTAGGCGTCAACCAAGTCCCTCCACTCCGGATGATAATGATGATTAGACTATGATGCTCCTTCAATTTGGCACAGTTGTTATCCTTATTTCACCCCCTCCTTTTTGATGCTGCCAAAGGGGGAGAAAAGACTATTCGGCTACTTATATGTATTGTGTGATGTATGCTTGCATGCATGCATGCTTTCCTCATTTTCCTACTTCATTAGTAATGTTGCACTTCCTTTGAGTCTCATACATTGCATCTTGCTATTTGCATTTCAGACTTTGCTCCCCTTACAACTTGTTGTCGGCAAGACCTTGTGGAAATATGCAATGTTAATCAATCTTACATATTGTGTTGTTTTATATTGTGTTGTCTTTTATATCGGTCCAATATGGTGAGATGGAATGATTCATGATAATGTGGTTTCAACTGTTCATGAAATGAAGTTTTTATATAGAATTTTGTCATCATCAAAAAGGGGGAGAGTGTTGAACCCCCTCCTCATGTATTATGTCTTATGGATTTTGATGATGACCAAATGAATTTATATGAACTGAAAATGAGCTTTTCTAACGTTTTGGAAGTGATCACATCACATAAAGATTTGGCGTTTAGAAGGCTCAAGAACATCAAGAGTAAGTGTTTTGATTTGAATTTGGACGAAGAATCTAATTCAGAAGTTGTTTTGACAGGACAATCTATATGGCCAAAGATTACCAACGTTCTAGGACGATTGGTGAGATCGACTTCAACATATTGACTTTTGAATGTGTGGTTTGAAGTTCTTTATTTTGATCTCAAGGATTAAATTGGTTTAGAACTTATCTAAGTTTAAATGGTTTGAGTTTCATTCCCTCTCATGTTTTAAAAACCATCTTGAAACCCCTAGACTTGTTCTTGGACTTAGTGAGTCTTTCAATCAATATTTTGGATGTTCTGGAACAAGGGTCGACCCCTTGGGTCGACCCTTAGGCCCCCTGGTTCTGTTAAACGTAGGCCTTTCATCTCCAGCTGAAAGGGTCGACCCATTCGGTCGACCCCCAGCTGCAAGGGTCGACCCCAAGGGTCGACCCCTGGTGATTAATTTTTTGAACCCGGCGGGCTCCTTCACCAGACCTGCAAGGGTCGACCCCAAGGGTCGACCCATTCACTCGAGGGTCGACCCCAAGGGTCGACCCCTGAAAACCCCAGTTGCCAGAATTGTTAAAACAGCACGGGTTCTTGGAAGGGTCGACCCATGCTGTCTGGCCCATCTGGCCCCTCACGAGGGTCGACCCCAAGGGTCGACCCTTTCTGGTCTGGGCGGCGCCGTGAATGTGGACTCTTGGCATTTCGACCAAATGGTCCAACCACACTTGTGTGGCTGTCCTTAATCCACTCCATAACAAGTGGATCTTGTCCCATGGTTGTCCCTTGACCACCCTTGGCCTATATAACATCTTGTAGAGGATGAAAACCCTAAGAGAAATTCGTATGTCCTGATTTTGGGTTTCTTCCTAACATTTGTGTGTGCAGGTCGCAACAGCCACCTCCAGCCCTTGTTCCACCTTGGTGTGTGCGTGAATGTGAAGGGAAGAAGGAGGAATCAAAGTTCCAATCAAGCCTCTGCTGTTGGCTGCGAGCAAAATCGAGATTCAGCCACATCCGAGCCAAGATCGTCAAGAACGGTCATCGTGCTGCACAAGTGTTTGATAAAATTCGCAGAAGAGAAAGGGGGAGCTCCAACCAGGATAAATCAATCATTCTTCACTCTTTCCATTCTGAATCATTTAGCTTAAACTTGAGCATACGTTTGTAATCATTATTTCAGATATTTGTGTGTGGTGTTCGTGTTTGGTAACACGAACGTGCGTGTGTGTGTGTGTGTGTGTGTGTGTGTGTGTGTGTGTGTGTGTGTGTGTGCTTGCTGTTCTACACAGCGTGTGTGTGTGATTCACTACATAGTGAAGCCTTAATCCTCCGTGTGAGGGGTGGACGTAGGGGACACGGCAGTGTACCCAAACCACCTAAAAATTCCGTGTGTCTATTGTGGTTTGCTATTCCGTTTGCTTGTCGAGTGGGCTTCGCGGTGAAGTGAGCATTCACCATTTTCTCTATCAATCACACCCACTTCACACGCATTCACGAGTGTGATCCTGTTCGTGTAAGACTAGAGCTTGTGTGCTTAATTAGTATAGAATTCACGTAGGTAGTTTCTTTTAATTGGCCATCAATTCACCCCTCCCCTCTTGATTGCTACCCTCCGGGACTCAACAGAGAGCATGCTGGTAATTAATTTTTATGAAGAGTGATTATGATAAAATTGATAATTAAGTCCTAATTACACCCTTAAATTTGGGGCTTTCCTCTAATTAGGTTTAGTTAGGGTTAATTGAAACTCAATTAAGCTTCATTTAATAATTTGAAGCTCTATTATGTTGAATTGCATTTTTTTTCATTGTACTTGCAACTATTTGTCTTTGACTGTCTTCATACAGCATTATGCCTAAACGTGAACAAAGTCAGGAGCAACAAGGGCAGGAGGATCTGGGGTGGGCCGATCTCTCCTTAGTTGATGGTGGGAGAAGAAAAGTGAAATGCAATTATTGTGGTAAGGAGATACATGGCGGAATTACTAGAGGAAAGTAACATTTGGCAGGGATAAGAGGAGAGGTGAGACAATATGACAGATGTCCGCGAGAGGTCTAGGAAGAAATGCGCCAGTGCCTTCTGGGCAAAAAGGAGAGGATGTAACAAGGAGCTGAAGATGAGGCTGAAATTGCTGAGGAGATTTCGGGCAGAAGGGGAAGGAGGGATGATGATGAGGAAGGCACTGAGGATTCAGATCCAGAGCTGACTAAAGCAATGGAGCGTGAACAAGCCGCTCGAAGGAAAGGAAAAGCACCCATAGGTTCAGGGACCTACTCCAGTACAGCTACACGACGTCTTGACACTGGTGCTGCCCCGTAGAGAGAAGGCCCCATGGATAGCTATATGCACAAAAGGCCCCATGCTACACAACCTAAAATCAAGCAAGCATTGAGAGGGGTAAAAAAATCAGCAGAAGTTGCAGGACATGCATTTAAAAGTATCTGCAAATGACTTTTCCATGTAGGTGTCCCTGCACGTGCAGCTGAAAGTCAATATTTCCAACCTATGCTAGATGCCATAGCAGATGCTGGCCCAGGCTTGAAGGTCCCGTCACGTCGAGACATATACGGGCATGGTCTTGAGGGAGAGGTTGAGGAGCTCCATCAGTGGGTTGAAAGCTTCAAGTATACATGGATGGAGAGAGGATGCACCATCATGTGTGATGACTGGACTGGTACCACGAAGAAGTCCATGATTAACTTTTTGGTCTATTGCATCGAAGGTACAGTATTTGTTAAATCTGTAGATACATCTAATTATGAAAAAAATAACAATTATTTGTTTCATTTGATGGATAAGATGGTAGACCAAATTGGAGAGGACAATGTTGTGCAAGTAGTGATTGATAATGAAGCCAGTTATAAAGTTGCAGGGAAGAAATTGATGCAGAAGCACAGGCATTTATATTGGCTCCCATGTGCAGCACATTGTCTGGATCTGATACATGAAGACATAGGGAAGGAAAATCATGTGAAGAAGATAAATGACAAGGCACATAAAATCACCCAGTATATTTATGGCCATCCTAAGATATTGAATATGTTCAGGGAGCATGTAAGTGGGGGGCGAGATATCATCCGTGCAGGGCCAACCAGATTTGCTTCGAATTTCATTTCTTTGGAGTCTTTGCACAGGTATAAGATTTAGCTCAATTATTTCTACTTTATCCTTATAGATATGATCTGTATTTGATTCAAATTTCATTTCTTTGGAGTATCTGCACAGGTATAAGAATGAGCTGAAAACTTTCATATACCACAATGCCCTGCGGGAATATATCGACAAGTCTAATGTTGATACTCAGATGGATTATTTGGATGTCTGTCACATCGTGGAAGACAACAAATTCTGGGGCAAGATCTCACAGTACATGAAAGTAGTCACACCCGTCATGAAGGTCCTAAGACTGATGGATGACGATGAGAAGAATGATATGGGATATCTGTACAAGGCCATGGACTGTGCCAAATTAGAGTTGCAGGATTCCCTTCCCAGAGAATATGCAAAGTGGTGAAAAATTATTGACCATAGATGGGACAACACATTACACCACGACTTGCATGCAGCTGGTGAGTGATTAATTATATTGATACATTGTTCTTTAGGTTATTTTATATCTAACATTTAGTTAACTATACACAAATGCAGGTTATTTTCTCAACCCTCGATTTATGTACAATGCCAATGCACATGTTGATAGCGAGGTGCTTCAAGGCACTTTAAAAGTCATTGGTCGTTTATCGAGGACACCAGAAAAGAGACTTCAGGCCGAAGAGGTTGGCCATTATTGATTTTATCGATAAGACGTATAGAATTTACTTAACTAGTTATGTTAATCTATTACTTTACCTTTGTAGATAAACTACTATAGAATGATGACCGAGACGTATTCTGACTCCCAATTGCAATATGTTGTGGGAAGAGTGAGTCCAGGTATACTTTATATTTGTGCTTTCTTAACCTCAATATGTATTAGTACATCATTGAGAATTGATCTTTATTTACATCTTACATTTATTTGTTTATGATTTGTGGAACAGCTGACTGGTGGATAATAGTGAACAACAGAGATGTGGGCAGTAATGCATTGACTTTCATTGCGACTAGGGTGCTCAGTCAAACTACATCAGCAAGCCAATGTGAAAGAAATTGGAGCACGTTCAGCCTTATACACTCAAAGGTTCGCAATCGGCTAAAGGCTGAACGGTTAGAAAAATTAGTTTACTGCCACTACAATATGAGGTTAAGAATAAGGAACATGAAGCTAAGACAACAGCTGAGGGACAAACGCGTCGTAGAGGATGCA
Source organism: Amorphophallus konjac (assembly GCA_022559845.1). NCBI lineage: Eukaryota > Viridiplantae > Streptophyta > Magnoliopsida > Alismatales > Araceae > Amorphophallus > Amorphophallus konjac. Next base: position 297,105,078 of record CM040121.1, on the reverse strand, counting down.
ACTCCAGAAATTGATGTGGACGCTTTCTTTGATGATGACAATCCCTTGCAGTCTTAGGTGGCGACACGAGAGCAGATTGATGAGCCCGTTTTTGATGTTGATGATAGAACATGGGCAGAGGACATACTAGATGAAGATGAGCCATAGGATCCAGAATTCAAAAGAGTAACAAAGAGGGCCAGAGAGACTCATGCGCACCAGAAAAGGGACCCAGCTTTGTTTGTTCATGACACTGAGGAGCAGCTTGAGTTTGAGCCAGCTAGACACTCAGAATCAGATAGCAGGTCATTCACTCATAGAATGGTCAAGCCACCTCCATCCTTAAGAAGAAGTACATCAGTGCATGGGATGTTTGAGAGGACTAGTGCTGCTACTCGAGAGGACCCGGCAATTGAGCAGTTAAAGCAGATTTATGTGAGGCACACACCAAGGGGTGTTGGGTGTTGCATTCCCACATTGTTTTTGACCTTGGTTTTGATGATAACAAAATATTGTGTGTTTGTGGAGCAAATATTTATCATGCTTTTGGACAGGCTTAAAATGTCCAATGAAAGTACTCACTGATGTGAAAATGAATATCCATCACTTGGAGTTTCTTGTTGTTGAACATTTGGAAGGATTGGTAAATACAAGAATGCTTTTTGTATGTTTGAGCTTCCATGGTTTTATACTCGAATGCTTAAGAGATTTAAAGTCTATCAAATGCCAAAGATGGTGGTTCATGTTTTACAATTCCATTTACTTGTTGCAATGTGCATTTGAATGTGTATAGATATGGAGTTTTATGTGGAAGAATCAAGTTAAGGAGAACTCAATTTTTGATACATAAACTAACTTGATGTTTGTATTTTTACAGATTCAAGGATGGTTTTTAAACCCTCTCATGTCAAGTGGATGATGGTAACATCTAACCATTTGTTTTGTTTGATTTGAATAGGGTTTGCAGTGTTTTTCCAACCATTTCTGGCATGGGTCGACCCATGGGGTCGACCCCCAAGTGTTCTGTCTGGACAGAACACATTTTAGTGACCCAGTGTGCAGGGGTCGACCCATGGGGTTGACCCCTGGGTTCTGGGTCTTTATTTTGCTTCTGCCCGTCCTCTGGTTGTCCAGGGGTTATGGGTCGACCCATTCCGGCACGGGATTTGCGAACCCGATTAAAACCCATTGAAAACCTTTCTAAACTTTACCAAAACACCCCCCATTAGTTACTAATCGTGTTTAGGTGTTTCTAACACACTTTGGGAGGGTTTTATGTGTCTTTTCCCCACCCCTCTATATATATCATTGTGAACTCCGAATTTGACAAGAGAGAACCCTAATGTACTATCTTTCTCTTATCTTGTAGGTGAAGAAAGGGGGAAAAGGAAGGAGGGGCTATTGCAAGGTGGATTTCATCTCCAACAAAGCATTTCTGGAGATTGTGGAAGAAGAGAAAGAATAGCGGATCGACGAGAGGATCAAGAGGAAGCTTGAATCACCGTCATCCGACCTCCCTCCGAATCGGGAATCAAAGAAGATCGTTTTCAGCCCTTTCTACATATGGGGATTCATTTCTTCACTCTTTTCCCATCTATTCCAGTCATTTACTCTTCGTTTATGAGCATGTATTGAACATATCATTTATTTCTGAACTTTAACTCTGTGTGTGGTGAACCGTCTGCGTACGGTTGTGATCATATCTTGCCGCGAGTGTTGCGGTGTGTGTGTGGATTGATCCCGTTGTTGGATCATTGTGGAGACGAAGTCTCCGTGTGTGTTTGAGTATATTCTCCGTGTGCTTCATTGTGAAGCAAGTGAAGCCTCACCAATTCGGTGAGGGGTGGACGTAGGGAGCCCGTCGTGGTCCCGAACCACCTTAAAATCCCCGTGTCCTGTGGCTGCTTGCTTGTACTTTTTCTTATTCCAACATATTTGAGTGTGCTCGGAGAGATTGAGTGAACTAGATTTATTTCTGATCAACTTGTCTTTCATCAATCTCATTAATTTCGCATATTGTTTAAAATCTGTAATTTCGTGTGGGGGACAATTCAACCCCCCCCTTCTTGTCCGCGTACATTGCTATCTGGGCCAACAATTGGTATCAGAGCTAGGCCTCTGATTTTATTCAATCTCACGGTTGAGGAGGAAAGATTGTTTAGCAATGGATAGTAGGGGAATGATTCCTGAGGGACATTCTATACACAGGTCACCATTCTTTGATGGCACAAATTACCCCTATTGGAAAAATAGAATGATAGTGTTTTTGCGAGCACAGGATTACAATAGCTGGAAAGTCATTAGTAAAGGTCCTCATAAATTGCCCGATAATGAGGATAGTTGGAATGAGGAGCATATTAAACATTCATGTGAAAATTTCAGGGCTAAGAATATAGTGCAATGTGATGTTCATCCGAATGAATATTCACGTATATCTATGTGTTCCTCTGCGCAGGAAATGTGGGAGAAGCTCCGACTCATATACGAAGGAACGTCGGAAGTAAAAGAGACAAAAACAAATCTATTGGTCCGAGAATATGAGCTCTTCATGATGAAGCCGCATGAGACCATCTCGGACATGTTTGCTAGGCTTATGGAGATCTCCAATGGGTTGAAGGCACTAGGAAAAGAATATACGAATCAAGAGCTAGTAAGGAAGGTGTTGCGGTCCTTGTCACCACAATGGCATACAAAAGCGACCGTGATAGAAGACTCTAAAGATCTCACTACACTCAAGCTGGATGAGTTGATTGGGTCCTTGATGACCTATGAAATCAGCATTGAGAGGAGAGAGGAAGAGAAGGGCAAAAAGAAATCAGTGGCATTTGAGGCTCACTCAAAATCTTCTGAAGAAAGCGATGAAGGGTCAAGTCTAAATAGCAGTGAGGAAGAACTTGTGAATGTCATCACTAGTAAAGCTAGAAAATTGTTCAGAAAGGCTAGACAAGATGGCACTTCTCTTAAAAAAATTCCAAAGAAAGCATTGAGGAACAAGAGATTAGATGCTATGAGTGTGGAAAAGTCGGCCATATGAGAAGCAAATGTCCAAGTTTTCAAAAGAAACTGAAGAAAGAAAAAGTGAAGAAGCCCAAAGCCATGAAGGCGATTTGGAGTGATGAGGACGAGAGCAAGTCCAAATCCGAGAAGGATGATGAGCTGGACGAGGCGGTCCAGAATTTATGTCTAATGGCCGATGAGGAAAACGGCACTGAGATAAACTCCGATAACGAAAACCTTGTGAAGAATGGGAAATAGCTTATGCTGGAATGTATAAAAAGTGTAAGAAGTTGAAACATGAAAATAAAAATCTGAAGAAGAAGTTTCATGATGTTTTACATTCTAGTTCAGCTTCATACACTAAATGTAGTTTGCTTGAGTTAGAACTTGAGAACATGAAAGATGAAAATGAAATGTTGTTGTCTAAAGTTTCTCTTTTTGAGGATGATATTTCATGTCTAGAGATTGAAAAACAACATGCTTATGAAGATGTGAAAAATCTAAAAACTGAAAATGAACAATTGGTAAAGGAGTTGGATGAGCTTAAATCAAGACTGTGTGAATGTGAAAAATCTAAGAAAGAAATTGAAACCAACTTCAATACCATGCAAGATGAATTGCATAAATTGAAAGGTCTTGTTGAAAAAGAATTGAAAGGAAAACAGAAAATGTCTGAATATGGTTAAACTAGCAATGAAAATGCTAGGAATGAGAAGAGAGTTGTGGGACACTCGCCCACAAAGAAAAATTCCGTTGTGAAAAATAGATTTCAAAAATCATGTAGTTCATATGGCTATACTCATGTTACTCATGCAAGAACTCATATGTTGATAGATCATATATGCATAGGAATCATTTTAGAAAGCCAAATGTCACATGTTTTTACTGTGATATGTTCGGCCACTCTATGAATGTGTGTGACTTGATGAGGGCCGATGATGAGTGGTTTGAAAGGAAAAATAAAATATATTTTAGTCATGCTAGAACTAACCCCTCGGGACCCAAGATGACTTGGGTACCCAAAATTTTGAAATGAAAATTCTACTTTGTAGGGGTGCCTTGAGACCAAGAAGATGTTGGTAAATAATGGCTTCTCAAGGCAAAGGTAAGAGAGCTCAAGTTCTGAAATCTTGTGTTGAAAAATTCAGGTATAAACTTGGTTGGATCTCGTCATTCGATCCACTTTGATCATGCAACTACCTTTTGTTGATTTTGGTTGTGGTATAGAAGAATTTGCAGTTTAGATAAGTGTCTTGTTCATAGAGTCTTTGACACACACTTTTACTTCTTTTTGCAAATAACAATTCAGTCCTTGTATACACTTGCACATATACTTGCCTATTTTTGAATAGAAATAAATTCTCACCATCTTTTCAATTCATGCATATACGTGCACATACTTTATACACTTCTATGCTTGAATGCAATGATTGTTCGGTATCTCAAATGGTGAGATGTGGAAGGGTGGATTACATCCATCCGGAAGCTTTCACTATGCATGAGGTGGTCTTCGGACCTAAGTACTCTGCTCCGTACCGAAAATCATATTGCTTGAATTAATTTCCAAAATCCTTGCTTGCTTGCATGTATATATCTCTAGATAACCATTTTCTTAAAAATCTTCTAAGACATCACCTCCTTGATAAATAAATTACAGTGTTCTTGATCTTTTGTGAACCATGACATATACAAAGGAGGAGGATTTATTTCTAACTGTGCATACATTTAGGGGGAGTCATAACTATGTCTAGGCAAATTCACTTTCTACATTCAAAACAATTACCCACATACTTTGTTCAAAAATGATGCATATGACCTTGATTGATAAAGATTTCAGAAACTCCTTTTAACACTTCAAGGGAAAAAAATTTCTACATGAAAATTAAGAGAATCGTGAGGAAAAAACTACCTCCCCCGCAAGCTTCAATAAGTGGATTGTCTAACCAAGTAGCCGGGAATCCCCACTGAAATAAATGAGGAAACTCGCGTCGAAAGGTGAAACAAAAATTCACATTGTATGATGAATCCTAGTAGCCGGAAAACCCCATTGAGACACATGAGGTGACTCGCGTCGAACGGTGAAATCCAATAAAAGAAAAGCATACAAAAAGGGGTTGTGTGAAGCTACCAAAAGTCGAGGATCAAAATGGAAGTGTAGGAAGGAAATAACCCTCTAGTGTTTTCTAGAAATCCTGTTCATATCCATATAATTTTAAAGTTCATTGCTCATTTACACAAATTTTAATTTTGGGTATTATTGTGATGAATGTATCTGTTGTATTTGTTCTTATCATGGTCTATGTAGTACCTCGAGCATATGCATGCACTATCTTTTTTGATTATGCTTCATGTCTCACATTTCGGTTTAGAATGAACTGTTCAGTCGTTATCCTCTTACCCCACTGAGGAAGAGTAATATAAATATTTGTTTGTTTGACTCTAATGCTTGCTTGCTTGTCTGCTTGCCTGCATAAGTCATGTCATACTTTAGCTCCCATAGTTACATCATTAGATCATACATATTCATATCAGCTTAAATAACCCTTTTGTCAATCTGTTTTTGTTGAAGACAAAGGGGGAGTAAAGGTGCACATTATGTTCATATCTGTTTGGAAGTTCAGAAGTTTTTGTGCATATATCATGTTTCTTTGACATGGTTGGTTTTCATACTTTTTGCTCTAGCTTTTGTATTCCCCATTTTTGATTATGCCAAAGGGGGAGAAAAATGTTTAGATTGCCATAATATTTTGTCATCATCAAAAAGGGGGAGATTGTTGGGTGTTGCATTCCCACATTGTTTTTGACCTTGGTTTTGATGATAACAAAATATTGTGTGTTTGTGGAGCAAATATTTATCATGCTTTTGGACAGGCTTAAAATGTCCAATGAAAGTACTCACTGATGTGAAAATGAATATCCATCACTTGGAGTTTCTTGTTGTTGAGCATTTGGAAGGATTGGTAAATACAAGAATGCTTTTTGTATGTTTGAGCTTCCATGGTTTTATACTCGAATGCTTAAGAGATTTAAAGTCTATCAAATGCCAAAGATGGTGGTTCATGTTTTACAATTCCATTTACTTGTTGCAATGTGCATTTGAATGTGTATAGATATGGAGTTTTATGTGGAAGAATCAAGTTAAGGAGAACTCAATTTTTGATACATAAACTAACTTGATGTTTGTGTTTTTACAGGTTCAAGGATGATTTTTAAACCCTCTCATGTCAAGTGGATGATGGTAACATCTAACCATTTATTTTGTTTGATTTAAATAGGGTTTGCAGTGTTTTTCCAACCATTTCTGGCATGGGTCGACCCATGGGGTCGACCCCCAAGTGTTCTGTCTGGACAGAACACATTTTAGTGACCCAGTGTGCAGGGGTCGACCCATGGGGTCGACCCACACTGCATGGGTCGACCCCTGGGTTCTGGGTCTTTATTTTGCTTCTGCCCGTCCTCTGGTTGTCCAGGGGTCGACCCACAGGGTCGACCCATTCCGGCACGGGATTTGCGAACCCGATTAAAACCCATTGAAAACCTTTCTAAACTTTACCAAAACACCCCCCATTAGTTACTAATCGTGTTTAGGTGTTTCTAACACACTTTGGGAGGGTTTTATGTGTCTTTTCCCCACCCCTCTATATATATCATTGTGAACTCCGAATTTGACAAGAGAGAACCCTAATGTGCTATCTTTCTCTTATCTTGTAGGTGAAGAAAGGGGGAAAAGGAAGGAGGGGCTATTGCAAGGTGGATTTCATCTCCAACAAAGCATTTCTGGAGATTGTGGAAGAAGAGAAAGAAGAGCGGATCGACGAGAGGATCAAGAGGAAGCTTGAATCACCGTCATCCGACCTCCCTCCGAACCGGGAATCAAAGAAAGATCGTTTTCAGCCCTTTCTACATATGGGGATTCATTTCTTCACTCTTTTCCCATCTATTCCAGTCATTTACTCTTCGTTTATGAGCATGTATTGAACATATCATTTATTTCTGAACTTTAACTATGTGTGTGGTGAACCGTCTGCGTACGGTTGTGATCATATCTTGCCGCGAGTGTTGCGGTGTGTGTGTGTGGATTGATCCCGCTGTTGGATCGTTGTGGAGACGAAGTCTCCGTGTGTGTTGGAGTATATTCTCCGTGTGCTTCGTTGTGAAGCAAGTGAAGCCTCACCGGTTCGGTGAGGGGTGGACGTAGGGAGTCCGTCGTTGTCCCGAACCACCTTAAAATCCCCGTGTCCTGTGGTTGCTTGCTTGTACTTTTTCTTATTCCAACACATTCGAGTGTGCTCGGAGAGATTGAGTGAACTAGATTTATTTCTGTTCAACTTGTCTTTCATCAATCTCATTAATTTCGCATATTGTTTAAAATCTGTAATTTCGTGTGGGGGACAATTCAACCTCCCCCCCTTCTTGTCCGCGTATATTGTTATCTGGGCCAACAAGGGGAAAATGACTCATGTCAAAGATGACTGAAAAAATCACACCAAAAGAGAAAAAAGCATCCCCAAAGGTTAAAAGGCGACTGGTTTCTTATGGTTCTGATGATGATGATGATGATCATCCTAGTGCAGCTACATGTGCTACTACTGGCGGTGGCACTGTTGGTGCTCCTTCCACGCAGACACAGGCAGAGGATACAGTCATAGTGAGCGAGGATATGATTCACAGAGCCAATATGGGCATCCATCAGGTTATAGAGGTGGCCAACAGGAAGTAGCCATTTATGGGTGGGGTCATCAACCAGAATTCCAGTTCCATCCAGTTCCTCTTCTCATCCTCAAGATTCGTATGCTGATTCTGGATTCCAATCAAGCCAACCACCTTACACTCCAAGAGGGATCCAAAGAGGGATGCAGGACTTGGCTACCTCATTGTTTGGTTATAGTAAATATACAGAATACATACAACCTTTTTATGGGTATCAACATCAAAATCCAGATGATAAGGGAGAAGGTTCTTCTAGTTATTATCCATATTAGTGCATCATCATTTAGGTAAGGATCATTAGATTTCTGTAACATTTATTGTGTCTAATGGAGTTTATTGTACTGTTTGAACCTACTTCATGCTTAGTATGTACTCAAGAATACTAGTTTAACATGTTCAATGCCTACTTCATGTTTATTGCACTTAATCCAATTTCTTTACAGTCAAATGCATGTCTAATGAATTTTCTGATTTTTATGTGATTATTTATATTTTTCCGATTTGTTTCTGATTTTTTAGACTTATTTTGATGTTTTTTTGAATCTTTTCAATGGGTTTCGGCCGAAACCGAAATCGAAACCGAAACCGAGTCGTTTAAGTTTCGGACTCGGCCGAAACCGAGTCCGAAACCGAAACTGCCATCCTTGAGTGTCACTCTATCTGCAGTTCTAAGAGCCCCCTCTGAAGCTGAGGCATTGCCAGCAGGCCCTCCGCTTGATAATGGCGGGGAAGCGGCCGAAACTAGATTATAATCATCATTTGCAAAATCCCAATTCTACAGCTCGCCCTCCTCCTCATCTCCCCCCATGTCAAGGGAGGCATTTTCATTAATGGGGGGAAGACCTTTTCCTTTGTCAACAGTTAAAGAATCTAAAAGTAAAAAGTACAGGAATTGGCAGTATTTAATAAGAGCCACTCTGAGAGGATTACTAAGGACAAGAAGCGTGTATTACCTTGCGGTTGCCCATGTAAGGTTGCCCCCTTGGAGCGAGAGCGAGAAGCATTCCGACTCGAACCCTCGTCCTCATTTGTCCTGGGCCTTTTCAAAAAGGAGGCCTTCTTCCCCTTGCCCAAAGCACTCTGTAGAACAAAACTTGCTGCAGAGAGAAGAAAAGGGCGGGTGACATATCTGAACATCAGCAAAGGCAAGACAAATTCAGCAAGTAATCAAAGATAAATGAAAATAAGAAGGCTAGTTACGTACCCTCTGGAGCTGGTGAAAAGGTAGGTTGCAGCACTACCTGCTCAGGTTGGAGGCCGACCACTCTCCCTACATGTGCAATGCCGTCCCAGATATCTTGCAGGGTCCTCCCATTTTCAATCAAAGAAATATATTCAAACGGGCCAACCCTGATAATGGAGCTGATCAGATGGTTCTCCCACTGTGGCCACAGTCCATTATTAAACCCCTCTGGTGCGAGCTCAGTGCTTTTGGCAGCATTAGGGGCATAACCACAATCTAGTAAGAAATGCGTCCACCAGAAATACACCTTTTGATCTACCGAGTCCTTGCTTTGTTTTGATGAACTCTCAACTAGGCGCTTTAAAGGCTTGATTGCCCCAGCATAGGGCCGCCAATCTATAGTGATAGCACCATTCTTGGCTTCCCATTGAGAGCGAAAATCTCTCACGGCCCGCGCAATCTTGGGAAACTGAGCATAAAGATTTGTCAATCATAAGGGGCAGCAAGTCTGTCCTCCCCAGGCGCGCTTCCTCAGCTTCTTTTAGTTTCTATGGGGGCTGTCTGAAGACATTACTATGCTTGAACCACAATCTGGCGTAGTACACATCAATCTAGCCAATCCGCCTGTTGTCTGGGAGCGTGCACTGCTGCTTTGGCACCCCCCTGATGTAGTCCCATCAGCTGCCAGCGACCAAGTGGGTGTCATGATTCCTGCATATCCTCCCCTCCAAGCCAAAGTCAGCATCTGGAGGAATAGACTGATCATAACCGAAATTCCGCACAAAGCGGTACAGATAGTAAGGCTCTAAGAAGGTGGTGTTGCCCTTTCTGAACACAAGGGCATTAGGCCTGATGTAGCAAAGCCACTCCTCATAAAAAGTAAGGCTGCGAGAAGAGTGATGGGGAAAACCATAAGAAGTCCCGCTGGGATCCTCAATGATAAAAGGACAAAAATCATATGAACTGTGAGCAAGTGGTAGTCCCTCCTCCCCCCGAGTAGGGACATAAGACAAAAGTCTGCGTGCACCTGTCAAATGCTCCAGTGGACTCTGCTCTGGACGATTCCGAAATAAGAAAATTAATGGTGCCACCGGATTCTCCACAGCTACACTCTGGCATAATGAAGGCAATAATAGGCCGGCCCAGGCGCTCAGATAATGAGTAGCCATAAATACGCCTCTGTCCCTGGGAGAGCTATGAGAAGTCAAATTCCCCATGCCATGGTAGATATTGCACAAAGCTACTGGAGCAGGCGCCAATCTGTGGCCATTTGCAGGGATGCAGACTGGGTATATAAACTCAGGGCTCACTAAGCCTTCTTCCCCATAAGGTACAACGAAGGTAGCCCGCCAATAAACAAGATAAGCAGCTAAGTAAATTTGATCTGGTAGCCTTCGAGGGTTCCACCCCTCATCCTCTGGCGCCGCAAAATACCATTTGTTCTCTTGAGGATGCAGAATGAGCTGGTGATATTGATTCAAGGCCTTGTCATCTTCAGCAAATCGCTCATAAAAACAAAAGGGTCCATTGTAGAGCATGAGTTTGCAAAAGGAGCATCTCAACATTTCTCTCGCTTTCTCAAAAAAAAAGTTGGGCTTAAAATAGAGGTGTCCCGACCAGTGTTATCAGAACCGGACCGAACTGACCGGTCGAACCGGTCCGACCGTGAACCGATCCAGGAACCGATTCGATTAAGGCCAGTCTGATGTAATATTAAAGAATCGGACGAACCGCGGTTCGACCAGTGAACCCGTCCGAACCGGTCCGACCCGATTCACCCTTTAAATAAAAAATAATAAACATAAAAATATTTATATATTTAAAATGATATTTATGTGTGAACAAAATTATCTTGTTATTATTTATCATTTTATTTTAAATATATTTGAAGTTTAAAAGTTTAAAGGAGCATAGATGTCAATTGTGAAGAGTGAAGACCAGTGAAATATTACAAAATTTTAAGGTCAGTTTATTTAACCATGTTATTATTATTTTTTACTTGTATAGTTACATAATCATGACTAATAATTATAGATGTATATTTTTTTATTTTCATCATTATACCTTATTTCTTATTGTCTTGGGTTATAAAATCAGGTCGAACTATGTATTAATATTATGATGATGTTACGGTTCAAATCGATTCGATTGAACGGTCCGACCGGTTCGAACCGAACCAGCTCATTGACCGGTTCAGACACCGGTTCGGTTCTGATAACATTGGTCCCGACGGACTTAGTCATTTCTATCAAAGGAATGGCCGAGGGCAAAAAGGTCAAATACCCGGTTGAGATGAAAACCCGAAAGGGCGTCTCAGGCAAAAATGGGTAACCCCTCAGTGTGAAAATCCGAAAGGGCGTACTGGAAAAAGCTAAAGGGGGCCAGCCTCGGAGAAAATCCGAAAGGGCGGTGAGCTTGGTAAAGTGACAAAAATAAAAAACAACCAAAACAACAACAAACGTCCCCTTTGCAGTATCTACAACAACATCAACACTCGACAACATATCCTCAAGGGTCGGCCAATATCAACTCAGGCCAACACACCCCCAAGGGTCGACCGGCATCAACTTAGACCAACACACCCCCAAGGGTTAGCCAACATCAACTTAGGCCAATACACCCTCAAGGGTCGGCCGACATCGACTTAAACCAACACACCCCCAAAGGTCGGCCAACATCAACATACGCCAATACACTCCTAAGGGGTGGCAAATATCCATTCAGCCAACATACTCAAAAGATTGCCCAACGGCGTCAAACCATCAAGGTCAGCTGGCAAAGTCATTGATGTCAAACCTCTAAGCCAGTCAATAAACCCAACGGAATTAAGCCATCCAGGTCAGCCAGTAAACCCATTAGCTCAAAAAAAAGGGGGCTTAAAATAGAGGTGCCCCAGCAGACTCGGTCATTTCTATCAAAGGAATGGCTGGAGCCAAAAGGTCAAACACTCAGCTGAGGTGAAAACCCGAAAGGACGCCTCAGGCAAAAATGGTCAGTGTGAAAACCCGAAAGGGCGCACTGGAAATGTTTTCCTTTCATTCATCATAAAAAAAGGAGTCTGAGACAAGCCCTCGAAGTAACTATTGGTGAATGTTGAACAAGACCAAAAGGTATTTCACACTATGAAAGAAGGGCTAGAAAGCAAAAAGTCTCAGTAACTATGTACAAAGAGTTTTGAAGAAAGTAAACAAATGGCAACCATATCACAAAGACAATTTAGCCACGACTTAAACAGTAGATCAATTGCCCCAGACCAAGTGCACTAGTCAAGACGAGGCTCGCTCTTCTTTAGTTCAGCTACTCAAGTCATTCTCGAAGCTAAATCACTCTCAAGAGCAGCAAGATCTTCAGATAGGGTATTTGCTTCGGCCTGTGCTTGAAGCCCTTCGGTTTTATCTTTTTGGGAAGCCGAAGACAAGTCTTGAGCCTTCAGCATCAAGGCCCACACTTCAAGCCTTAACCTTTCTGCTTCAAGCTCTAATGCTTCGGCGTTAGCCAATTTCTCTTGGCCACGAGCCCGGATGCTCTCTAACTAGCGCCCCTTTTCAGTTGAGGCCGCCTTCAATTCCGAGATCCTCTCCTCCTCTTGCCGAATAATCACCAGTGTTTTCTTCCTCCAATCCTGGATGGCATGCAAATGCGCGAATTGATTCCAAAGAGCAGACAGCGCGGGCATCCATGTCTCCTTGGGTAGACTGAGTCCGTGGTAACTCTGAGTGTACCCTCCCAAACTGCTTCTCATGGCCTCTATTGAGAGGAGTAGATCCACACGGAATAATATTTGTAAATTCTGAACAAGCAGAAGAGCCATCTACGGAGGTGCCAATGGAATTATCGGTTGTGAGACATCAAGCCAATCAATATTTAGATTTGGAGAATCTGAAAAGCCTGCCGACGCATCGCCTTCTGAAGTTGCAAATGAAAGCGCGCATGAGGCAAAGATTAAGAAGCTTTTAAAAGAAAGGACAGCAAAATCCGTCGGTACGACTTAGCAATCATAAGTTTGTACCTGAAATAGAGCCTTGCCCGGGGCTAGCCGTTGAGGGCCTCTCCTCCTCGAACCCTAAAGGGATTGCCTTGTCAATCGGGGTTGAGGTTTAAAGTGGATCACCCGATGCCTCGCTTGCGGAGACCACTATAAATAAAAGCACCACAACAACAAAACGAAGCGATGATTCCAAAGAAATGTCTCCCCAAGTGAAATGGAGAAATGGGATTCTACAGACCTAGGTCCGCAACAATGCCTTCAACAAGGGTAGCGAGAGCAACAGTGTCTGGAATGGGGTTTTGAGCTCCCGTACCCTTCAATGCTTCTTGTAAGCCCTCGTCAGGGTAAGAGACTGTGGTGGCAGTAGCCAATGGAGATATCGATTCAATGTCGATATTTATGCTGTTGCCTTGGCTCCCGAGGGGGTCTGGGGAGTTGGACCCTCGTCAGAGACTCTTGGGCTACACAGATCCTGTTGTGCATCGATCTACTCTCCACATACATCAAGACAGCTCGATGAGGTCAAACACGCATAATCAAAAAAAAGGAGAGAGAAACAAGTAGAGGATATGATCTCTCACCTGATCGGGTGTCTGCCCCGGACTCTTATTACACTGATAGTGTAGGCCAGGAATTTTGTCGTGAAAGGCGACGGAGCTGGGACTCGAATATTTGTTTCTAAATGAGCTTCTTTAATTCTAATCCCGTCATCAGGAAGGCCCCAGGTCTCAAATCTAGGGTCATCGTCGTAGTTCGGCAGCCCCATGCTCGAACCTGATTTGAGAAGTTTAATAAATGCGCCCACGGAGGCCGATAGACCCTCAACTGTGTCATCCACAAAAGAGGAATAAGAAGGATGAGATGATGGAGGAGAACAAAAAAAAATAAGAGGGAAGCGAAGGGGGACAGGCGTTGTACTCATTTGCATTACCTCTCGTTTCCCCACTCTCCAAAGAAGCCCCAGGGCTTATGATGGACTCTTTCCCAGTGGTGGAATTGGAATATGATAAATCATTAAATAATAAATCAAAAATCTCGTTATCCACTTTATTATATTTAGTGGTAACAAACCCTTGCATAAAATCTGACAATAACAAAACAAGTGAAAGGATGAAGAGAAATAATGCCTAAAAATCAACTACGTATAAGATAGGCGCTAAGTTTCACTTAGGCACTCACATAGGCACTAAAAGTCATTTAGGCGCATAAATTCACTTAGGCGCTCACATAGACACACGACCATCGCCTATCTATCATAGTCGCAAAAAATTCAGATAGTCACTGAAACCTTGATAACATAGGCACACCCGTTGCCTATCTCAACATCGACTGTCACATGAAACAAATCACATAGGCGTATGAACAATAACATCACCTATCTTCAAATAGTCGTTGGATATCGACTATCTAAATAAATTACATAGGTGCCTATATAAACATAGTCGAATTGTAGCTGCAGCTATCTCACAGTGTCTTCGACTATCTGCTTAAAACTTAAAACATCACATAATCGCACAAACCAAGTGATAGCTGATGAACAAGACCTTGTCTAAACATAACTTAGTCGATCATACAAATGAAATTTCACTTCTAATCGACTATCACAAATGTTCTATCGACTATCACAGTGAAAATCAAAATTCAAGCGCATTTAATGCAGTCATGCGGATATTTATTAATATCCATGCAGTATGAAAGAAAACACAAAAGCTATGTTTCCTTTTTCATGATATACACTTGTCTAATGACCTGGAAACGTCAGTCTTCTTAATATTCTCAAGAAGACAGTAAAAGGAAGAGACAATGACAGAAACAGAGTACAGATACGAATCAGAGCAAACAAAAAGAAGAAATACTCTACGAAGCATTGCCTGACACTTTCTCTTATCATAGAGTAACCAAATACCTCCTGCAAATACGGCATCCTAGGAAAGGACATCTACTTTAAGGAAGATCTTCTTGTTTCTCACGAAACATGTGAAGTCAAAGAAGTTGCCCAAAGGAAGGATTTGGTTCCGTCTTTTCGCATAGAAAAAAGACTACGATATCCAAGATAGACATCCCTTCGCTGACAGACAGCCAATCGCTCAAGACAATTCATGAAGCTCTCAAACGTCTACAAAGTTGAGTCTAAATGGATATCACGCTGGGTCTAACGACTACAAAGATGAGTCTAACGTTCCCAAGCTGTATCTAACGGAACAAGCACCAGAAGAGCTATATAAAGTGATGAATAGAACGAGAAGAAAACATACGATATACACACGAGCTTGAGCCAAGTGAGACACCCAAATTCTAGCACAAAGTCTACATTGCCGAGTGTTGAGAGATCAAAGTCAAATTCATTCTCAACAAATCCTCTACTGCTAGCTCAAAAGAAGAAGAAGTCATTCGCGCCATTCTTTCTGTTGCATTCCTCTCTGCTCGTTCAGAAACAACCTCTCATACTATTCTGAGTTCCATTCTTCGATAGGCTTTTCTGAGTAGTTTAAGATAGCTGCACTTTAATTCTGATTTTTCTATCTTGAATGATTTGCATTTCATTATACACAACTCTGTCTATTCGGAGGCTATATCTGTGTAAACCCACTTAATAGTAGTTTATTTCTCCTTGAGGGGAGAAGTCCATTGCTTGCGGGTAAAAGTGCCTCCTAGGTTTGACTATGCCGTGAAAGCAGTTGGGGATCCAATGAGCGAGCACCCGGGGTGTGGCTGAACATTAGCAAAAACAGCTAGGTTTGGCTAGCCTGCAAGTTAGGTGGGGCTCTTGTGTAAGGGTGCCTGTGGTGTGGCTGAACACCTGATCAAAAACAGCCAGTGTACTATTCCTTGCAGGGAGATAGTGGAAACCCTAGTGGTTGCTGGGTACTGGACGTAGGACTGACTTCAGGTCAGGGCCGAACCAGTCTAAAACCTTTGTGTCAAGCTGTGTGATTGCTATTTATGCTTGATTTCTACTGCGCATCTATTTAAGCACTATTGTATCTCGCTCTAAAATGTTATTTTATTACGATTAAATTTTTATTTACCCATTCACCCCCCCTCTGGGTTAAGCCATTGTTTGCACGCGGAATTTATGGATGCATATTCTTTGCGGATTAGTATGCATGTTTGGATTTCAGCGCGCGTAGTTTGTCAGACGATTTAAGTTCGTGTACAAAGACCTTTCCCCACCGACCGGAGTCGGTGTTAATTTATATCGGTACAAGTCCGAACACCTTTGATTAACTGCCAAAATTTGTTGACCGTCATGTCGGCTCTAATATCCCGGGTCTGCCCCCGAGGGATCGTCGGACATTTTTTTAAATGGGTGGCATTCGCAACCCTTTGGTGTATTGTGATCTTGCATCTACAGTTTTCTCTCTTTCGGAGGTTTGTTTGCAATTTTCCCTTTTCATGCGGGTATATTTGTAATTTTCCCGTTACCGGGGGTATTTGTGTAATTCTCCCGTTCACCGGAGGTATATTTGTAATTTTCCCGTTACCGGGGGTATATTTGCAATTTTCTGCCCATCGGGGGTATATTTGCAACTTTCTGCCCACCGAGGGGTATTTCTGCAATTTTCTGTCCACCGGGGGTATTTCTGTAATTTCCTACCCACCGGGGGTATATTTACAATTTTCTGTCCTATCGAGACTATTTTTCCAGTTTGTTTTGAACAACGGACGATATTTATATACTTTCCAGGATATATTAAATCAACATGAAGTTTCAAATATTCTTTCAATCAACATAATCTCCCCTCATGGAAGAGAATGATTTTACATATGTGATCCTCCCATGGGAGGGTTGCTTTACAAAGACTTTCAAACAAATCTTCTATAAAGAGAAGTGGACCATCTTGTTTCACCTTCTTCTCTCTCTCTCTCTTTTTTTTTCTTCTTTTCCCCAAGTCTTCTTGCGTAGTTTCCTCTTTTGGTGGAAAGAGTCCTCTCCAAGCTAAAAGCTCTCTCTGGTAGAAAGAGTTCTCTCCCCTGTGGAGAGGTCTTGGGTTTATATAGGGGAAGGAAGGAGGCTTGGAGGAGCTCCCCCGGTGATTGGAGAAGGTAACTCCCAACCTTTCATCTTCCCCGTCTTTTCTTCTTCCTTTCCTTCTGTTGTTTTTTTTTTTGTGTTCCCCCGGTGGCAAAGCCACTTCCGCAGGAGAAAGGGGGGGAGTCCCCCGGTGGCGGATGGAACCGGGGGGGGGGGGGTTCCCCCGGTCGCGGTTGACAGCAGAGGAAGGGGGGGAGTCCCCCCGGCGCGGACGGAGGCGGGGGGGAGTCCCCCCGGTAGCGGACAGAACCGGGGGGGTTCCCCCGGTTGCAGACGACAGCAGAGGGGGCGGGGGAAGTCCCCCCCGGAGGCGCAGTGGGCCCGGGGGGGCTCCCCCGTTCGCGGCGGCAACAGAGGCCCCCGGGGGGCTTCCCCCGGTGGCGCACGGAACCGGGGGGGCTCCCCCCCGGTCGTGGCCGCAGCAAAAGGCCGAGGGTCCCCCCCCCCCCCCGGTAGAAGATGGAACCGGGGGGGCTTCCCCCGGTTGCGGTCGGCAGCAGGAGGCCGGGGGCCTCCCCCCCGGTGCGCAGGGAGCCGGGTGGGCTCCCCCCGGTCGCGTCAACAACAGGAGGCCCCGGGGGGGGCTCCCCCGGTGGCTGCGGAGGCGGAGGAGGCCGGGGGCCTCCCCCCCGGTGGCGTCGGCAGGAAGGAGGCCGGGGGCCTCCCCCCCGGTGCGCAGGGAGCGGGGGGGGCTCCTCCCGGTCGCGTCAGCAGCAGGAGGCCCCGGAAGGGGGGGGGCTCCCCCGGTGGCTGCGGAGGCGGAGGAGGCCGGGGGCCTCCCCCCCCCCCCCCCGGTGGCGTCGGCAGGAAGGAGACCGGGGGCCTCTCCCCGGTCGCGATCGGACCCGGGGGATTTCCCCCGCTTGTACATGGAGCCGGGGGGAGTTCCCCCTTGCGCATGGAGAAAAGAGAGGGAAAGAGACCCCTTTTTTGAATATTCGTCAATTCCCTATATATATATAAAAGAGGTGTGGACTTGACTAACTCTGTCTTTTTTGGCTTCTTGTGCAGGGATACCACGTGGAGACTTGTTCGTTTTTTTGTGTTTGAGAATTCTCCGGACGCCGTCTTGCTGCCAAATTGACTTGAGGTTGATTTAGAACTTTGATTAAACTTCGTGGGGAAACCGATGGACCCCTAAAATATTCATTCTTGTATGGACTTGAACCCACGGGCATGTATTTGCATGCTGCCCGTGAGGTGTTCGGTAAAATTCCCACTTGTCATAAATAGAGCCAACGGCTCGAGTTAGCGTGGGATTTCAATTGGAAAGGCCGCATGGGCTTGTGTTGTATATCCGGGCCTCGTCTAAAAAGACTTCACAGTCCGGATCTTTAATAACTCGTAGGGTGGGTGCACATAGCTTTGTACCACTGAGTTATGTTTTAATGAAAACATAATTTTCTCCATTTCTGAAATACACTTGTAATTTCGTCAGCAATTCATCCATGAACTTTTCAGGGTTCAACAAATGCCCCCCACGGGGTGTCCGTCAGAGCGATGGTGATGGCGGGCAGCCCGTGCCCCTTTATGCCTTCCTGGCCATAACGACTTGCTTATTTCACATGGCTTTGCAGTTCTTCATAGAATGTGTCACTTGTCATAAGGAATTGATTTATTTTCTTTTATCTTGGGCAGGCTTTGAGGATGTCCCGTGTGAGAGATATGCGTCCCCGGAAGGGTGCCAGCTGTAGCGGAGAAAAAGATAAGGCCTCCTGCTTGTCGAATCAATTAATGCCTGTGTTGGCGCCTCCTCGTGTCACAAGGGAGAACATGTTTTTACTTCCTCGGGGCTTTGATGTGGTTGCCATAGGCCCTCTTTCTGAAGATTCTGAAGACTCCACGGAAAGTGGAGAAGTTAGCCAATCTTTGATTACTCGGGAAAGAGGCTTCTATGCTTATTAGCGGCCGAAGGGTTATCCGCGGCATTTCCCTCTTGATGTACACCTGTTTACCTTTATTCGACATTATGTACCCGAGTATCTTGATGCGGAGGACTCGACTGTTTTTGCCGAGAGGGTATTGCTTGAGAGGGCTATTCTGGTAGGGCGAGACAGTATGATGGGGACTTATACTTACTCGCACCCGAGTTTCCCATTGGGATATTCTTCACATGTCCGCCTTCCAGGAGCCACTCAACTGGGCTTTTTTGCGGCAGAAGATTATGGCTACAGCAGATCTTGTTCAGTGATCCCTGCCATATGGGAGTTATTTGGGCAGCACAAGACAGGGCCTCCCTCTTCCGGGCTTTTCTTGCTGCCTTCAGGCACTCAGTTCGCGGTCGAGGATTACGACAATTTGTGTTTTCTGGATCGCATCATGGGCGGCTCTGCGCCTAGCTGGTATGGGCGATGGTCTGTGACGGCTTCCCACAGGTTTCACTTGGGGGCTTCTGAGTGGTTGATGGGTGTCATCCATCACTATCATGACATTCTGGAGCATGTGGGTATCCGCCATGCTGTGACCGCTGCGCTTTATCGGTATCCCTGCTACACTGGACTTCTTCAGGGATTGGTAGAGAGATTTAATCGGCGATTCAACACTTTTGCAACAGCAGAGGGAGAGACATCCCTAGACTTATGGAGTTTTCACCGGATTTCGGGCCTCCCTATCTCTGGCCATATGTATGAGGAGGCCTGCCTTAATGACCTGCATAGATGTTACACCACTGGAGCTGGCTCTTACGGGTTACCTCTTGGCTTTCGCTATTTGATGAAGGTCTGGAGAGACCTTACTCGAGTTGGAAAGGGGAAGACCCCTTCTGCTTCCACTAATACAGTGAGGGTCAGCCTCAGTGCTTGGATCAGGTTCTTTTATAATGGCCCATTCTGTTTTCAGGATGGCTTTGCTGAAGATGACAAACCACTTGACCAGTATTATCAGCTTTCTCTTGACTTGCCTGAGAATAGGCGATATCTGTATGCACCACAGAATAAGGGGTGGAATCCCCACAAGCTCCCGGACAAGACCTACTTGGCTGCTTATCTCGTTTACTGGCTAGCCACTTTCGTAGTACCTTATGGAGAGGAGGGCATTGTACGCCCCGAATTGATATATCCGGCTTGCCTGCTTGCTGATGGCCGGAGGCTCGCCCTTGCTCCCGCGGCCCTGGCCAATATTTATCATGGCTTGGGTAGTTTGACAGCTTCTAGCTCGCCACGAGACCGCAATGTTCGGTTGGCGACGCATTACTTGAGTGCGTGGGCAGGTCTACTGCTTCCTGGTCTGTGTCAGAGTGTGAGGGTGGAGAACCCTGCAGCGCCCTTGATATTCCGGTTCCGCAATCGGCCGGATCAGAGTCCCTTTAAGCAGTTGACAGGAGCACGGAGGGCTTTGTCCTTTTTGCCTACCCAGGGTCAGCCGGGTAGGGATTTCGCTTGTGTGACGCGGGGATACCGCCCTTTCAGTACTGAGGGGCCTGATGGTGTTACTTATCATCTTCCTTATTGTTCTAGCCCGAGCAGAGCTTTTTATGATGAGTGGCTATATTGTACGCGCCCTGGGGTACTCGTGTTCCGGAAGGGTACCAGCACTTTTCTTGAGCCCTACTATCCTCACCGCTTCGGGCGGAATTTTGGCTATGATCAGGGGGTACCCCCGAATGCTGATTTCCCCTTGGGGGTACGGCTGCACAGAGGACAGGATAGACATCTTGTAGCCGCCAGCTGGTGGCTTCACTTTACCCGGCCGGGGCCGGAGCCGGGCATTTCTTTTCCCACGGGCGAACGAGCGGGACAGGTTGATATTTATTATGCCCGCTGGTGGTATCAGCGCAGTAACATCTTCAGGCAAACGGCCCAGAAATTGAAGGAAGCTGAGGAGGGGCGCTTAAAGAAGGTTCATGCTCCCCCTGTTGCAGTTGAGCAATCTTTTTTGTATTCCCAGTTTCCTCATATTGCCCGGACTGTTCGGGAATTCCATGAGTCGTGGGAGGCAGCCCATGGGCCTATAGCTGTTGACAGGGACACTTATATCGGGGCCATGAAGCCTTTGAAGCGTGCAGAGGACCCGACTTTGAAAGAGGGGAAAGCCCTTATTGATGAAAAAGTTTACTATTGGTGGGGACATTTACTTTCTGATTGCGGCCATCCCCCTGATGCTTCTCTGTCTGACCCTCTATTGCCTGCTGGGTTTAATAATGACCTCTGGCCGAAATGGGAGAGACATTTAATGGATGTAGTCGCTCAAATGGGTGCCATTGAATTTATTTCTTTCATTGAAAATGCTACTGTTCTCCGGGATATTTGAGATAGCATTTATCAGGCGGGACAAAGTATTGGCCTTCCGCCAAAAGATGTGGTATTACAACCTTCCTTCTCTCCTGCTCCGGCTGGTATATGTTCTTCCACTTACACTTCTTCTTTTGTTTGACTTGCTTTGAAAAGAGAACTTCCTTTTACATGCTGATTTTTTTCCTTGCAGCGAGCTTTGTCCCCGCCGACACCTTTAAGAAGAAGAAAAGTTCCCATCATGCCAAGCGGCGGAGAGGGGATGATGACGACCTTCTTGTGAAAACCCCTCGTCGCCAATCAAAGAGAAAGGCCCCAGTAGACGAGCATCAGGGTAACCTTTGTTACTTCTTTTGCTTGATTTTTTTTTAAAGTCTTATAACATGAACTCGCTTGTCACTTCTTTGTCTTTTTTCAGCTGACCCCAGTATTACTGGGGAGATTGCGGGGAGCATCCCTGTAGTTGACATAGATATTCCCCTAGCCGCCGGCCAAAATGAGAAGGAGGACGAAGGGTTAGATGATTTAGGCATGTTGAATTATGACTATAACCCAGTGTCGGATGCTTCCCCTCCCTCGCATGACAACAGTCCGCGAGATGTAGCTGCTTGTGGCGGAGGTAATTTCCTTCCCCCCTTTTTTTATCCGCTCACTCTAGCACCCTGCTCTTGTCACTTAGGAGTTAATATGACTGATGTCTCTAAACAGGGGCTTTGGATGGCGTCATGGGAGCATATGCTGCATTATTGGGCTCCACGCCAGATGGTGAGCTTCCCGCATACTCTGATGCTCCTGCAGTTGGGGGGAGTACATTGACAGGTTATGAGGAAGCTTTGCTGGCTGAACTGTGCGCCCAAGAAAATGCCTTAACTTCAGAAGGGGGTGTTAATGACCAATCTGTCCTTGAAGAGGGTGAACTGCCCCTATCAAGCCTCCTGCTCAAACAGCCGACTTATTTTTCTGCTAGTAAACATCATTAATTCTTTTCGCCTTTTCGTCATATATCAACCAAGAGATGTTTATAAATTTGGAGGATTTCCTCTTGTTGTTTTGGTGCAGTGACCATTTCTGCGACGATTGGGTCCTCTGCTCCTCCTTTGCAAGGGGCGACCCATTCGTTGGAAGGGGTTCATAGGAGTGGAGCGTCCGGATTAAGGACTGATTCATCATCCATAATAGAGTCCCAAGGAGGATTATCAATGGATCAACCCGAAACTTTCCACCAGAGTGATGAGGGTAAATTGATTCTGTAGTGCCCCAGAATTTATTTGATAATTTTCTGGCATTATTAGCAATTAATGGACTAATTTGGAGTTATTAATCAATATAAGGCCAAATGGTGTTAATCAATTAACCCAACTCACTTAATTAAAGTCTAAAGGGTTTTAAGATCAGGCCCATTTAGTTTGGCCCATATTCTAGAAGGTTATTAAGCTTATCCTCGGAATTATAAGGATAAATACCACTTAATATAGATAACTAGGCGGATAATGAATAGAAGAGTTTGATCAATTTAGAACTCTATCCACGTTGACTGTAACGGTCCATCGGACGACTGTCACAGCCATGTAACGCATATGTCGGCGACCGTCACACTCTATGAACCCCAAAACACTGAAGAGTTTGATTTCCTTTGAACTCTGGGAACGAGTAATGTAACGGTCTATCGCGAGACCGTCACATGCCTCTAACGCACTGGCCGTAGACCGTTACATCCTGTTAGTTCCGTAAAAGAAAGAACAATTACAAAGATTAAAACTTTGGACTCTTATCCACTAAGGATCGACTTGGGAAGAGTTATAATAATACTGAGGACTCTTAGAGATTAGATTATGACCAAACAAGGACTCTAGAATCGATCTAATCCTCAAACCCTAGCCTAAACTCTATAAATAGGGCATAGTTCTGAACTGTGCGACCCTTACTTTTTGGACGTAAAGAATCAAGGTAAGGAGTCATTATCTCAGGTAAGCTCTTTAGAAGTATTTGTTTACAATACTTTAGACTAACTCCCCTCCAAATTTAACATCTTTAGATCAAGAGGTCGTGGAGTTAGAGCCCAAGGAAGTTGCTGAAAAATCACAGAAGAAGGAAATCTATGGCAGGATTCTCAATCCAAATCAGAAGCAACAGCCTAAGTTAAGAGGTTGGTTATCTCATGAACGGCAAAAACAACCTGATAGGACTAAAAGCCATCTGGTTCTAGTGATTTCCATGCATTATAGATCATTGATTTCATGATTTTACTACTTCTATGCATTACATGCATCCCTTAGTCTTAATTGGACATGCCAAAGATGTATCTTGTCTAATTCATTAATACCTAAGCATGTAGTTGGCCTACACTACGTTATCATGTCTAGGGATTCATGGTATTTTAATTATGGACATGATATGAATCGATCTCTTTATGTTTTATCTAGTTTTCTGTCAGCAGATACTGTAACGCATCAGCGTAGGACCGTCACACTCATATAACGGCCCTACGACAGACCGTCACACACCCTGCTGTTTTGGATTTTCACTGTTGTCTCTAACGCACTGGGACAGACGCGTTACGTTCATGTAATGGCTGGATCCATACCGTCACGTTCACTGTGACGCCCCACCTCCAGACCGTCAGAGTCTGTGTTCTACCAACCCTAAGACATAATATAACTTGCCAATATTATTTATTGTTAAGCCTAGTTACTTAAGTTTTAACATGATCATGTGATTTTAAGGTTATTTGATTATTCATATTAGTTATTGTCTGTTTTGGTATCTCACTTTTACTTGAGTTATGTTAATTTCATGATGCCAAATTATATAGTTTTGTATTATAAAGCATGACTTTTTAACGTTATATTGACAGAGTTTTTCATCATGATTTCACACTGATTATACATATCTCTCTCTGTCAATAGAGTCATTTCTATAAGTACATGGCACATATTCCGGTATGTTGTCATTAGTTCACACTTTGCACTTTAGGAACACCATCTTGGACATGAGGACCTCTCTATTGGATATTCCTTCCAATGGACTAGGAAATCATTGTTTCAAGGCCTCCGTAATTCTCCGCGAGTCTGGGATTCCCACTAGGACGCTGAGTTGGTTGTACCATC
Organism: Amorphophallus konjac; assembly: GCA_022559845.1. Classification (NCBI taxonomy): domain Eukaryota; kingdom Viridiplantae; phylum Streptophyta; class Magnoliopsida; order Alismatales; family Araceae; genus Amorphophallus; species Amorphophallus konjac. The sequence continues at coordinate 297,080,849 of CM040121.1, read as the reverse complement.
AAAGCCCAATAATTAGAATACACTATCGTTATTTTCTGGATCTTGTAATGTAACGGCCTTGAACTGGACCGTCAGGCTCACGTAACGGCCCAATATCCGACCGTCACATTTCACTGAGTCTAAACTAGTATGCTGGACTCTGGTCACTGTAACGGCCCATTATGGACGCGTTACATAGTGTAACGGCCCAGTAAACGACCGTTACATAGCTTGTATATGTTAATCCAAGGTTTGACCAAGGGTTGATATTTCAATGATTCTAGACAAACCTTGATGATCTAGAACTTATCATATTGCTTAATAGACTTAATGTAATGAATGAAAGTTAAGGAAATATACCGTTATGCTGCCGATTTATTCTATAAGCATAACATAGTTTAAATGTCATTCTTGATCTCATATATTCAAATTAAAGCATTCATTCATTGATTATTGTTATCATGGAATTATTGAACTAATTACATTCTTGACCATACTTTACTGTTACATGCGTGGAAGTAGCTTAATTTATAACTGAAGATGCGATCGAGCACTGATTGTGTTCAAGAGCTCTATGCTAGTCCTCTCGGCTGATTGCCGGAAACATACTATTTTATAAACTATGGGGTATGATGCTACTGGCGTCGCATTGCGCTGGGAGTACTATTTCTATAAATAAGTGAAAATCCACGGCACGACATGACTTTCTTGCTTGATATTCCACAGGAATTCACGAACTATGTACTCAAAAGAGACTAGTGTGATGAATATGTGGCTTGCTAGTACAATCTCGTTACATTCTTGTTCATGGAAGGCCAATAGCATGTTCTTGTTATATTCTTGCTAGTTCATTCTTGATCATTCTATCTTACATGATTATCTTGTTACTTTGGTTTAAACGCGTGATCGATTCGCATTCGCATAATTTTACATTATTCTTTAGAGCTAAATTGTTAATTACTTTAATAGTGCCTTCATGTTGATGCGAAGATACCTACTGGGCAAGTGTGCTCATTACCTATTTCCAATGTTTTTCAGGAGATGGAAATAGTTCGAATTCGGATTCGGGTGATTCAAGTAGCGGGTCCGAGAGCGATTGAATGTTGTTATTACAAGAGTGAAGACATAGGAAGTTTATAATGTCTAGATTGAGTCAATGTAATTTTCCTATTTCTTGAGTCTAGTAGAATGAAAATCAAATTAGTGATTGTATCTTTGAATATTGAGCATTATGATATGAAGTTGAAGTTGATTAAATCATGTGCAATTGCATTTACTTGTTTGATTGTCTCGCGCTCTGATTGATTTTTGCTTGCAAGAGGCTTACCATGCCGGCTGTTCGCGCTCCCCGAGCGAGTCTTCGGCTGTAATAAAGGCTCGAGGCGTGACAGTTAAGTTGGTATCAGAGCCTAAGTCTCAGGACTTAGGGAAAGAGTCATGTCATAGGATAAGTCCAAGGTTTAAGGACCCATACCTATGAACTAAGGAAGAAATTCCACACCCATGTGAGGATTGGGTAGAACCCGGGATAAGATAACTTAATAGCTTTAAGAATTATTCTGTTCATTCCAATTTCATGAGAAATAACAAGTTGTTATTTTCTCTCAGGTACCCTATTTTCCGAATGGCTCATCGTGTAGATTGGGACGGTATGCAACAAACTGTTGCCGACCTCACTCAGGCATTGCAGACTATAGCACAAGGTGGTGCAGGGGCAAGGGCTGGTGACCTTCATCGCAATTTCCGGAGTCTAAATCCTCCGCGTTTCTTTGGATCTTCCAATCCAGACGAAGCAAAAAATTGGATCGACGAGATGAATCGTATATTTGATGTCATACAATGCACTGATCAGGAGAAAGTCCGTCTAGCAACGTTCCAATTGAATAAGGATGCCCGTACTTGGTGGAAGTCGGTTTCGGCACCTCCGGCCGATGCGCCACATACATGGAATGCTTTTCTCACTTTATTTCGTGCCAAGTATTTCTCCGAACATGTGAAGGAAAGGAAGACTATGAAGTTTGCCTCCCTTCGTCAAGGGATGATGTCAGTAGCAGAGTACGAGTTGCAGTTTTCAAGACTAGCACCATATGCACCACACCTTATTAGTACGGAATTATTAAAGGCGAACCGATTTATGGACGGGTTACGACCCGGTTTCATTCAGCAACTTGGGACACAGAATATCCGCACTTATGCGGAGATGGTTCAAAGGGCATATTTATGCAAGAGGACCTTAGAGAAGGTCGAAAGGTTGAAAGGAAAGGGAGAAGAATCTAGCCGGCGCTCAGATCGGCATTATAAGAAAGAAAAGTTTAGCATCACGGAACCATACAAAAGCCGTGATGACAAGAAAAGATCAAGGAACGGGAACGGTGGAGGTTCCCAAAAGAATAGTAAAAATGTTAAAGAAGAGAAGGAGCAAGTCGCCTCGGCGTGCACCTTTTGCGAGAAATTCGGCCACTCGGCTGAAGAATGCTAGAAGCGCCTAGGTGCTTGTTTGCGCTGTGGAAGTAGGGAGCATCGTGTGCCAGATTGCCCCCTTATGAAAGATCAATCAAATAACGGAGGACGTAGGAGGCTGGCTCGCCTCAATGCAGTTATAGATGAAGAAGAAGCGCCCAAGGATCAAAATGACGGGCTTATGGAAGGTACTCTTCAAATTTATTCTCGTCCTGCATTCGTGCTATTCGATACTGGTGCTTCTCATTCTTTTATCTCCACCACTTTTGCAAACACCTTACCAACTGCATCAGTTCCCCTACCTTCAGATCTCGCTATTACTACACCTTTAGGATCTGGAACTAAGCTTACCAAGTATTATCCCGATTGTGAGGTGGTAGTAGAAGGACACAATCTCCCCGCAAACTTAGTATGCCTCGATATGAAAGGTTATGATGCCATTTTAGGGGTAGATTGGCTTGTAGACCATGATGCTTACATCAACTGCCGAAATAGAATTATATCTTTCCGAAAGCCCGGTCTTCCAAGATTTTCTTTTCTTGGCATCAAATACAAGAAGCATCCTACCATTATATCTTCTCTTCACGCCTGCAAACTTATCTCGAAAGGATGTGAAGTTTTTCTTGCTTCAGTCATTGTCACCGAATCTAAAGAAATTATCCTAGCAAACATTCCTATTGCAAATGAATTCCCTGACGTGTTCCCATCCGAACTACCTAGTTTACCACCCGAGAGGGAAGTAAACTATACCATTGAACTCATTCCAGGTGCAGCACATGTTTCTATAGCCCCTTACAGGATGTCCCCCACAGAGCTCAAGGAATTAAAGAAGCAATTACAGGAACTTCTAGACAAGGGTTTTATCAGACCTAGCACATCCCCTTGGGGTGTGCCGGTTCTATTTGTCAAGAAGAAGGATGGTTCTCTCAGGTTATGCATCGATTACCGACGACTGAATCAGCTTACAATCAAAAATAAATATCCATTGCCGCGCATTGATGAGCTCTTCGATCAGCTTTCGGGAGCAGAATATTTTTCTAAGATTGACCTCAGATCTGGTTATCATCAACTTAGAATTAAAGAAGAGGATATTTATAAATCGACTTTTCGAAGTCGTTATGGCCACTATGAATTTGTGGTAATGCCGTTCGGGTTAACTAATGCCCCAGCAGCATTCATGCAACTTATGAACAGTGTCTTCCAGCCATATTTAGACCAATTCATCGTCGTCTTCATCGATGATATCCTGATATACTCCAAGACAAAAGAAGAATATGAAGAACATCTAAGGATAGCTTTGCAAACGCTTAGAGAACACAAGCTATATGCCAAACTCAATAAGTATGAATTCTGGCTCAAGGAAGTCTCATTCCTAGGCCACATTATTTCAAAAGAAGGTATTGCTATGGATCCTTCTAAGGTAGAAGCTGTCAGAGATTGGAGTCGGCCAACGACTATATCTGAAGTAAGAAGCTTTTTGGGTCTAGCTGGTTATTATAGGAGATTCATAAAGGACTTCTCAAAGGTCGCGGTTCCTTTAATTAGACTTACTAGAAAAGAAAATCCTTTTATCTGGTCGAAGAACTGTGAAAAGACTTTCCAAGGTCTTAAGAATCATCTTACAACAGCCCCTATTTTATCACTACCAATGAAGGGTGGTGGATTTGAAGTATATACGGATACATCGGGGATTGGCTTAGGATGTGTCCTTATGCAGAATGGAAAAGTGATTTGCTATTCTTCAAGACAATTGAAGCGTCACGAAGAAAATTATCCTGTACATGATTTAGAATTGGCAGCTGTGATCTTCGCCTTGAAAATTTGGCGTCATTATCTTTATGGAGAAAAGTTCACGATCTACTCAGACCACAAGAGCTTGAAATATCTATTTTCTCAAAAGGAGTTAAATATGAGGCAAAGGAGGTGGTTAGAACATCTCAAGGACTTTGACTTTGCTATTCAATATCATCCTGGCAAGGCTAATGTTGTAGCGGATGCACTCAGCAGAAAATCAATGGGTATGTTATCAAGTCTCATGATTAGTGTAACTAACCTTATTCCTCAGTTTGCTCAGTTGAATTTAGATGTTGACATTAAGGAAGAAGATTGCTTTATAGCTAATATCCGAGCTCAACCTACATTAATAGAGGATTTGGCCAAGTTACAAGAGGATGACCCAATTTTACTGGAAATTAAGGCCAATATTGAACAAAGACCGGATTTTACTATTTCCGAAGATGGAAGATTGCTATTCAAGGGACGAATGTGTATACCGGATCATGAAGATACAAAGAAATTGATCTTAGAAGAAGCACATAAATCAAAGTACACCATTCATCCAGGAGGTACGAAGATATATCAGGATCTCAAAAGAAACTTTTGGTGGCCCAATATGAAGAGGGAAGTAGCTGATTTTGTGTCTCGCTGTCTCACTTGCCAACAAGTTAAAGCGGAACATTTCAGACCTGCAGGAAAATTACAGCCCTTAAGTATTCCAGAATGGAAATGGGAGAGCATAGGAATGGATTTCATTATGGGATGACCCAAGACAAGAGGTAAACATGATGGAATATGGATAATCATAAACCGATTGACTAAATCTACACATTTCATACCAATAAAAAGTCGATGGTCTGTGGATATTCTAGCAGCATTATACATCAAAGAAATTGTAAAACTACATGGTGTCCCTGTCTCTATTGTATCAGATAGAGATCCTCGATTTACATCACAGTTCTGAAAGGGCCTACAACATTCACTGGGGACTAGATTAGATTTTAGCATAGCATTTCATCCACAAACGGATGGTCAGACGGAAAGAACGAATCAGGTAGTAAAAGACATGCTCAGGGCTTGTGTCATTGATTTTGGAGGAAGTTGGCATGATCACTTGCCTCTAGTAGAATTTGCATATAATAACAGCTATCAAGCAAGCATACAAATGGCACCTTTTGAAGCTCTATATGGGAAAAGTTGTCGATCACCAATATGTTGGAATGAAATAGAGGAAAGGTAATTTCTAGGCCCCGATCTTATCAGAGATTCTACAGAGAAAATAAAACTCATTCAAGAAAGGATGAAAATGGCACAAGATAGGCAAAAGTCTTATGCTGACAATCGAAGGCGTGACTTGGAATTTCAAGTAGGAGAACATGTATATCTGAAGGTTTCTCCAGGTCATGGTATTCGAAGATTTGGCATTAAAGGAAAGCTAACTCCTAGATTTATTGGCCCATTTGAAATTCTTGAAAGGGTCGGTGAAGTGGCTTATAGATTGGCTTTACCTCCACAATTAGCAGGAGTTCATGACGTATTTCACGTCTCGATGCTAAAGAAGTATGTATATGATCCTGACCATATTATCACTTATGACAACCTGGAGATTCAGAAGGACTTAACATATGAGCAAACGCCAATAAAGATTCTGGATCGAGAAGTGCGTCAATTAAGGAATAAAGTTATTCCTATGGTCAAGATCTAATGGAAGAAAACATGGCCATATGAAGCAACATGGGAAACCGAAGCAGCTATGCGGAAAAGATTCCCAGAATTATTCAACTGTAAGTACCCTCTCCACAACCCATGTATTGAATTTGGGAACCAAATTCTTTTAAGTGGGGGAGGGTGTAGTGCCGCAGAATTTATTTGATAATTTTCTGGCATTATTAGCAATTAATGGACTAATTTGGAGTTATTAATCAATATAAGGCCAAATGGTGTTAATCAATTAACCCAACTCACTTAATTAAAGTCTAAAGGGTTTTAAGATCGGGCCCATTTAGTTTGGCCCATATTCTAGAAGGTTATTAAGCTTATCCTCGGAATTATAAGGATAAATACCACTTAATATAGATAACTAGGCGGATAATGAATAGAAGAGTTTGATCAATTTAGAACTCTATCCACGTTGACTGTAACGGTCCATCGGACGACTGTCACAGCCATGTAACGCATATGTCGGCGACCGTCACACTCTATGAACCCCAAAACACTGAAGAGTTTGATTTCCTTTGAACTCTGGGAACGAGTAATGTAACGGTCTATCGCGAGACCGTCACATGCCTCTAACGCACTGGCCGTAGACCGTTACATCCTGTTAGTTCCGTAAAAGAAAGAACAATTACAAAGATTAAAACTTTGGACTCTTATCCACTAAGGATCGACTTGGGAAGAGTTATAATAATACTGAGGACTCTTAGAGATTAGATTATGACCAAACAAGGACTCTAGAATCGATCTAATCCTCAAACCCTAGCCTAAACTCTATAAATAGGGCATAGTTCTGAACTGTGCGACCCTTACTTTTTGGACGTAAAGAATCAAGGTAAGGAGTCATTATCTCAGGTAAGCTCTTTAGAAGTATTTGTTTACAATACTTTAGACTAACTCCCCTCCAAATTTAACATCTTTAGATCAAGAGGTCGTGGAGTTAGAGCCCAAGGAAGTTGCTGAAAAGTCACAGAAGAAGGAAATCTATGGCAGGATTCTCAATCCAAATCAGAAGCAACAGCCTAAGTTAAGAGGTTGGTTATCTCATGAACGGCAAAAACAACCTGATAGGACTAAAAGCCCTCTGGTTCTAGTGATTTCCATGCATTATAGATCATTGATTTCATGATTTTACTACTTCTATGCATTACATGCATCCCTTAGCCTTAATTGGACATGCCAAAGATGTATCTTGTCTAATTCATTAATACCTAAGCATGTAGTTGGCCTACACTACGTTATCATGTCTAGGGATTCATGGTATTTTAATTATGGACATGATATGAATCGATCTCTTTATGTTTTATCTAGTTTTCTGTCAGCAGATACTGTAACGCATTAGCGTAGGACCGTCACACTCATATAACGGCCCTACGACAGACCGTCACACACCCTGCTGTTTTGGATTTTCACTGTTGTCTCTAACGCACTGGGACAGACGCGTTACGTTCATGTAATGGCTGGGTCCATACCGTCACGTTCACTGTGACGCCCCACCTCCAGACCGTCTGAGTCTGTGTTCTACCAACCCTAAGACATAATATAACTTGCCAATATTATTTATTGTTAAGCCTAGTTACTTAAGTTTTAACATGATCATGTGATTTTAAGGTTATTTGATTATTCATATTAGTTATTGTCTGTTTTGGTATCTCACTTTTACTTGAGTTATGTTAATTTCATGAAGCCAAATTATATAGTTTTGTATTATAAAGCATGACTTTTTAACGTTGTATTGACAGAGTTTTTCATCATGATTTCACACTGATTATACATATCTCTCTCTGTCAATAGAGTCATTTCTATAAGTACATAGCACATATTCCGGTATGTTGCCATTAGTTCACACTTTGCACTTTAGGAACACCATCTTGGACATGAGGACATCTCTATTGGATATTCCTTCCAATGGACTAGGAAATCATTGTTTCAAGGCCTCCGTAATTCTCCGCGAGCCTGGGATTCCCACTAGGACGCCGAGTTGGTTGTACCATCAAAGCCCAATAATTAGAATACACTATCGTTATTTTCTGGATCTTGTAATGTAACGGCCTTGAACTGGACCGTCAGGCTCACGTAACGGCCCAATGTCCGACCGTCACATTTCACTGAGTCTAAACTAGTATGCTGGACTCTGGTCACTGTAACGGCCCATTATGGACGCGTTACATAGTATAACGGCCCAGTAAACGACCGTTACATAGCTTGTATATGTTAACCCAAGGTTTGACCAAGGGTTGATATTTCAATGATTCTAGACAAACCTTGATGATCTAGAACTTATCATATTGCTTAATAGACTTAATGTAATTGATGAAAGTTAAGGAAATATACCGTTATGTTGCCGATTTATTCTATAAGCATAACATAGTTTAAATGTCATTCTTGATCTCATATATTCAAATTAAAGCATTCATTCATTGATTATTGTTATCATGGAATTATTGAACTTATTACATTCTTGGCCATACTTTACTATTACATGCGTGGAAGTAGCTTAATTTATAACTGAAGATGCGATCGAGCACTGATTGTGTTCAAGAGCTCTATGCTAGTCCCCTCGGCTGATTGCCGGAAACATACTATTTTATAAACCATGGGGTATGATGCTACTGGCGTCGCATTGCGCTGGGAGTACTATTTCTATAAATAAGTGAAGATCCACGGCACGACATGACTTTCTTGCTTGATATTCCACAGGAATTCACGAACTATGTACTCAAAAGAGACTAGTGTGATGAATATGTGGCTTGCTAGTACAATCTCGTTACATTCTTGTTCATGGAAGGCCAATATCATGTTCTTGTTATATTCTTGCTAGTTCATTCTGGATCATTCTATCTTACATGATTATCTTGTTACTTTGGTTTAAACGCGTGATCGATTCGCATTCGCATGATTTTACCTTATTCTTTAGAGCTAAATTGTTAATTACTTTAATAGTGCCTTCATGTTGATGCGAAGATACCTACTGGGCAAGTGTGCTCATTACCTATTTCCAATATTTTTCAGGAGATGGAAATAGTTCGAATTCGGATTCGGGTGATTCAAGTAGCGGGTCCGAGAGCGATTGAATGTTGTTATTACAAGAGTGAAGACATAGGAAGTTTATAATGTCTAGATTGAGTCAATGTAATTTTCCTATTTCTTGAGTCTAGTAGAATGAAAATCAAATTAGTGATTGTATCTTTGAATATTGAGCATTATGATATGAAGTTGAAGTTGATTAAATCCTGTGCAATTGCATTTACTTGTGTGATTGTCTAGCGCTCTGATTGATTTTTGGTTGCAAGAGGCTTACCATGCCGGCTGTTCGCGCTCCCCGAGCGAGTCTTCCGCTGTAATAAAGGCTCGGGACGTGACAGATTCTCTTTGCTTGCTGTTTCCTTTTCATCAGACATTCAGATTTTTACATTAAGGGCATTCTTAGGATATGCAGGCAATGAGGGTGACGCCGCCCTCCTTATTAAAACAAGAGAGGAGCCGGTTACATCTTTGGGAGAGACTCTGCCTAAACCGGCAGGTAATGTTTTTCTGCTGCTTCAATTATCTTCCTGATGACTTCATCTGAATGATGATGGGATACGTATTTCTTTTCTTCAGACCCAACCATTGCTTCTCTCGTGAGTAAAGAAGTTGTTGGAGCGGTGGCTGATCCGGGGCCTTCCGTCGCCATAGTGTCCCCAAGTAGCAGATTTTGACTTCCATGTTTTTTTTTTGCAACATAGTGGTGGCTGATAATCGCCTTTCCTTTGACAGGTCCCGAGATCGGCGCCCCATCTGACTTTCCAGGGCATGAGATTATATGGCCAGATTCTCCGCAACTTCCCCCTCTCATGGCAGTGGAATTGATACTACCAAGTCTTATAGGCAGTGCACAAGCTTTACTTCAACAGGAGGCTCTTCCTACCATCGAGACTATACGGGATGCCCTTCAGAGGAGTACCCGAGCTTATCACACCATGGGTTTAGCCAGGGAACCTTGGATGACAGCCGTAGAAAAGACTTGGGGAGATTTCCAGGCTCTATATGAAGCTTCTGAATGGAAGGCTTGCTGCATGCGGATTGAATACTTGAAGTGTGATATTGCCACCTTAGAAAAGAGGAGGGTTTGTGTTAGGTCGACAGCCAGCAAAAATTTTGTCACATCTCCAACATGAATTCTGATCCAAATACATTATGTGCTAATGCTAGGGTGTTCCCCGTAAGCGACGCGTTACATCGGAACCCGGATGGAATGACAAGTGAGCAAGGGCTGGCTAGGGCGTTCCCCGTAAGCGACGCGTTACATCGGAACCGGATGGAATGACAAGTGAGCAAGGGCTAGCTAGGGCATTCCCCGTAAGCGACGCGCCGCAATGGTGCCCGATTGCGGTGTCAAATAGGCAAGGGTTCTCGTGTGGGGTTGGACGCACACGGGTAAAAAAGCAAGTCCAAAAACATAGGATCCGTCTAGCTACTTGGAATGTAGGAACTTTAACAGGTAAGGGTTTAGAATTAGTTAAGTTAATGAAGGACAGGAGGGTTAACATAGCTTGCCTACAAGAAACTAGGTGGAAAGGACATAAAGCTAAAGACATTGATGGATATAAAATTTGGTATACGGGTAATAATAACTCTAGAAATGGTGTTGCTATAATAATAGATAAAAACTTAAAAGACAGAGTTGTGGAAGTAAATAGATTGGGGGATAGACTAATGTTAATTAAACTTATCTTAGGTGAGGATATTTTGAATATAATTAGTGCATATGCACCTCAAGTAGGATTAGAAGAGAGCATTAAAAAGTAATTTTGGGAGGCTATTGATAGTTTGATCCAAAATATCCCTAGTTAAGAGAGAATCTTTATTGGAGGGGATCTTAATGGTCATGTGGGTATAGATAATAGAGGCTATGAGAGGATTCATGGAGGGTTTGGTTTTGGCAATAGAAATGACATGGGTAACACTATTCTTGATTTTGCTGTGGCCTATGATCTAGCAATTACTAATACCTTCTTTAAGAAGAGGGACGAACACTTAATAACATACAAGAGTGGAACACATATAAGTCAAATTGACTATTTTCTCATTAGGAAGGTCGATAGAGTCTTATGTAAAGATTGTAAAGTTATTCCTGGTGAGAGTCTAGCCCCTCAACATAGGTTGTTAGTAATGGATGTCACTATCCCTAAATTCAAAAGAAAGATCATTATAAATAATTATTCTAAGATTAAATGGTGGAATTTAAAAGGTAAAAGTTTAGAAACATTTAAAAATCATCTATTAAAGGAAAATATTTGAAATTTAGAACAAGAAACTAATGTAATGTGGAATAATGTTACAAATTGTATAACGAGTGTTGCAAAACAACTCTTAGGCGAATCTAAAGGTAAAAAGAATTTAGACAAAAAAACTTGGTGGTGGAGTGAGGAAATCCAAAATACCATTAGAGTAAAAAAGGAATGCTTTAAAGTTTGGCAAACTAACAAAAATGACCAAACCCTAGAAGCCTATAAAATCGATAAAAAGAGAGCTAAGAAAATAATTAGCGAAGCTAAATCAAAGGCATTTGAAGATTTATATAATAAATTAGGAACCCGAGAGGGTGAAAAAGACATATTTAAACTTGTTAAATTAAGAGAAAGGAAAACTAGAGATTTAGATCATGTTCGGTGCATTAAAGGTGAAGATCAAAGGGTTTTAACTAAGGATCTTGAGATTAAAGGGAGGTGGCATAGCTATTTTCAGAAGTTACTTAATGAAGATTCCGTCAAGGATTTATCTCTAGAAGGTATCCAAGAGCCCACAATATTTGATAAATATCAATATTTCAAGCGTATTAAGATGTCAGAAGTGAAGGATGCTTTAAGGAAAATGAAAGTGGGCAAGGCCTTAGGATTAGATGGCTTACCTATTGAAGTATGGAAAGGCCTAGGAGATATTGGTATTCAGTGGCTAACTAAATTTTTTAATAAAATTTTAAAGGAACGGAGAATGCCAGAAGTTTGGAGAAAAAGTGTTGTAGTTCCTTTCTATAAAAACAAAGGAGATATTCAAAGTTGTAATAATTATCGTGGAATTAAGCTTATGAGTCATACTATGAAACTTTGGGAAAGAGTAATTGAAAAACGCCTCCGATGTATGACTACTGTATCGGAAAATCAGTTTGGTTTTATGCCAAATAGATCTACTACAGAAACTATTTTCTTACTACGGCAGCTAATGGAGAAGTATAGAGAGATGAGAAAAGATTTGTATATAGTTTTTCTTGATTTAGAGAAGGCGTACGATCGAGTACCGAGAGAATTGATTTGGTGGACATTAAGAAAGAAAGGAATCTCTCAAGGATATGTTGATTTGATTAAAGATATGTACGGCGGTGCTATTACTAGTGTTCGAACTATTGCTGGGGAGACTAGTGAATTTCCCGTTTCTATAGGTTTGCATCAAGGTTCTGCACTAAGTCCGTATCTCTTTGCCTTAGTTATGGATGAAGTAACTAAACAATCGCATGAGGATATCCCTTGGTGTATGCTATTTGCAGACGATATTGTTTTAATTGATGAGAGTATTGATGCTCTAAATGCTAAGTTAGAGCGTTGGAGACTTGCCTTGGAGTCTAAAGGTTTTAAAATTAGTAGGAGTAAGTCAGAGTTTATGCACTGTAATTTTAGTAATGGGAGAGTAGTTCAGGAAGACATGGTTCTAATTGATGGACATAACATTCCGAAGAGTAGTAGCTTTCGATATTTAGGGTCTATCATACAAGAGAATGGGGAGATTTATGATGACGTTACGCATAGGATTAAGGCAGGCTGGTTAAGATGGAGAAGTGCATCAGGTGTCCTTTGTGATCGTCGTATGCCTGTGAAACTCAAATGGAGGTTTTATAGAACGGCTGTGAGACCTGCTTTGTTATATGGTACCGAGTGTTGGGCAGTACGAAAGGAACACATCCACAAAATGTGTGTAGCAGAGATGAGGATGTTGAGATGGATGTGTGGCAAGACTAAGAAAGACAAGATTAGGAATGAGCGCATCCGTAAGGACTTAGGGATAGCTCCAATTGATAGCAAAATGAGAGAAAATAGACTCAGGTGGTTTGGACATGTGTTTCGTCGCCCTAACTCAGCGCCGATTAAAAGATGTGACCAAATCTTAGTGGATGCTAGTAAAAGAGCTCGAGGAAGACCTAAAATGAGATGGTGCGATGTTATTAGGAAGGACATTAGTTCATTGAGTTTAAATATGAATATTGCACTTGATAGAAATCTTTGGCGGAACAGGATTCATGTAGCCGACCCTAATTAATTGGGATAAGGCTCTGATGATGATGATGATGATGATGATGATGATGATCAAAGGAGAGTGAAGCGTTGGAAGCAAAGGTCAAGACCATCCAGGACGAAAAGAACATGGTGGAAGCACGAGCGGCGACAGAGAAAGAGCAGGCCTTGCGCTGCCGTCAAGCTGCCGAAGAGTTACTGGCTAGAGCACAGGCGTACTTGGTCAGTGGGAACTCCCACACGGAGAGGGCTCAACACCTGCAGGATGAGGTGGCAGCCCTTACTTCCCAAAATTCCACGCTTCAATGCGAGATCAACAATAAGCAGACGGAGATAGCAGATTTGATGAAGAAGAAGCCTCGTCATTAGTGAAGTTGGATCCGCCTTTATGATTTCTTACACTTTTCTTTTTCCTGCACATTCATTGTTCTTGCGGTTAGCCCGAGGACTTGTCTCGAGTCACACTTTTATAAATGAATGACATTTGTTATATACAAAAAGTTTGTGTTGCTTTTGTGCATGAATATGTCTCTTCTCTCTTTCTTTTTTTTTTACTAGTGCTGGGGCCCTTTCGGGTTTTCACCAACGCTAGCCCCCCTTTAGCTTTTCCCAACGCGCTCTTGCGGGTTTTCACGCTGAGGGGTTACCCATTTTTGCCTGAGACGCCCTTTTGAGTTTTCACCTCAGCCGAGTTATGACCTTTTTGCCCTTGAGCGACTAGTAACCTAGCCACCCAAGTCCGTCGGGGCACCTCTATTTTAAGTCCCTCCTTTTTTTTTCTTCTTTTTTTTTTTGGATGAGGAGAACGAACCCCCATAATAACTTGGAACAAGAATTAGAAACTTGTGGTGAGTGACCTTGGCTATATCCTTCGGCTGACCTCTGATAGGGTGAAGTTCGGAGGTTTGGGATTGGCCAAATAAGTAACCTTAGAGCCAGAATTATGACATGAATTCTGAGACTTTGGGGACAGATGGCCAAGAGATGGCTTAGAGAGCCGAGGCGTGGGGTTTTAGATTTGGGGCAGGTCACAAAGTGACTTTTTGCCGAAACTTTGGGTTTTAGGTTTGGGGCTAGTCACAAAGTGGTTTAGTGCCGGAACTTAGGGATTTGGATTTGGGGCTGGCCACAAAGTGGTTTAGTGCCAAAACTTAGGGATTTGGATTTGGGGCTGACCACAAAGTGGTTTAGTGCCGGAACTTAGGGTTTTAGGTTTGGGGCTGGCCACAAAGTGGTTTAGTGCCGGAACTTAGGGATTTGGATTTGGGTTTAGGGCGGTGGGACAGGAGGACCCTCTTTTTTTTTCTCTTCTCTTTTCTCTTTTTTTTTTCACTTTACTAGTGCTAGCGCCCTTTCGAGTTTTCGCCAACACTAGCCCCCTTCAGCTTTTTCCAGCGCACCCTTTCGGGTTTTCACGCTGAGGGGTTGTCCATTTTTGCCTGAGGCGCCCTTTCGGGTTTTCACCTCAGCCGGGTTTCTTTGGCCTTTTTACCCTCAACCATCCATGTGATGGGAATGGCTAAGTCCGCCGGGGCACCTCTATTTTAAGCCCCACATTTTTTTTAACTTGTATCAACAGAGGAAATAAGCGGCAGTGATTGCTGCAGGAATTCGTACTCAGGAGCATGGTATAACTTTAAATGTTTTCCATTTAATGGAGGGAACAGATTTTCTCCCTTGTGGTCAATGACCCTGTACATAGGGCCCGCGCCAATTGGGTTGGAGCTTGCCACTGGATTTACCGGCCATGACCTCTCTTTCTTTTATCATGACGAGGTCGCCTTCTTTAAACGCCCTTTGCTTGACAAGCTTGTCATAGGCTCTGGTCACTCGGGCTTGGTATGCTTGGAGGTGCTTGTAGGCTTCCAGCCTTTTCCCTTCTAAGTTAGACAGTTCTTCTAACCTTCTCTCTATTTCATCTTGCTCCTAGGTCTGGAGGCCATTATGTAGGGCGACCCGGTAGGATGATATCTCAATTTCGATTGGTATGACAGCTTCGGCCCCATATACCAGAGAGAAGGGGGAACACCCAGTAGGGGTTTTGTAGACCGTTCGGTATGCCCAAAGAGCTTCATGTATTTTCTCACCCATCTCTTTTGCAGCTGCCAACAATTTTGGCCAAAAGCTTGCAAAGGGTCTTATTGAATGCTTCGGCTAACCCATTAGCTTGGGGGTTGTAAATCGTGGAAGTCCTCCAGTCTATGTGGAACTTGGCAGCCAATGCATATATTGTTTTGTTTTTGAATGGCGTACCGTTGTCTGACATGATACGGCTAGGGGTACCGAATCTATATATGATGTGATGTTTGACAAATTGGGCAACTGCTTCTCCTGTTACCTCCCGCAAAGGGATGGCTTCGGCCCACCTGGAGAAGTAATCTGTTGCAGCTAGTATGAATCTATGGCCTTTTGAGGATGGTGGGAAGGGTCCCACAATATCCATTCCCCACTCTGCAAAGGGCCATGTTGGAGCCGTGGGATGCAAGGAGGTTGGGGGTCTTCTTGGAACTAGGCCGAAGGCTTGGCATTGGTGGCATGTGCGGGCATATCGACTGCAATCTGCGTACATGGTGGGCCAGTAGAAACCCTTGAGTTTAATGTTATTTTTCATCTTGTCTCCCGCTTGATGGGCACCGCAGAGTCCTGAGTGGATCTCATGCATGATCCTCTTGGCTTCTTTTGGTGAGAGACAACGTAAGAGAACATACTTATCTTTCTCATGAACAAGCCTATACAATTGGTCTCCTACCAATTGGTAGGATGTAGCCCTTCGCAGCAATTGTACCCTTTGAGCCTGATCTGAAGGGAGGCGGCCATTCTTGATATCAATAATTGGTTGACGCCAATCTTGTTGCTCTCCCTCAGCGGGGTCGCCTTCTCCAATTGCATTGACCTCAGGGGTTGTAGGATCGGCTTCTTCGTCTAAGACGCTTGGTATGAGTTTTCGGTGTCTGACAGTTATGTCTAGCTCCCCTCCGGGCGGGAGCTTTATGGCGGAGGCTAACTTTGCCAAGGCATCTGCCTGAGAGTTTCTGCTTCTTGGGACATGACCAATCTCAAATAGGAAGAACTTCTCCTTAAGCCTTATCACCGTGTCATGGTAAGGAATTAATTCCTGCTTGCGAACATCATAGTCGCCTGTCACTTGTCGAACGACGAGCTGCGAATCGCCATAAACCTTAATGCATTTAATATCCATTTCAAGAGCTAGTTGAAGTCCAACAATTAATGCCTCATATTCTGCTTCATTATTTGTCAAGGGTTTCATGAGAGCACAGGAGTTGTGTAGAATCCCCCCATGAGGAGTAACAAAGACAATGCTTGCCCTTGAAGTGAGGGTTGTAGTACCGTCCGACTTCTTAACCGTTCGGGAGGCACCATCAAAGTAAAGCTCCCAACAGGGGACATCAACCGTGAGGACATCTTCTTCTTGTGGTAATGGCATATGTTTAATGAGGCCTTCTGTTCCCAATTGGGGCAGGAGTGTTTCTTCATCAGGAAGTTCAATATTGAGAGGTGAATCGGCTGGGATTGGATGTGCTGCGAGAAATTCCGCCATTCCTTGTCCTTTAATTGCTTTTTGTGGGACAAAAGTTATGTCAAACTCCATGAGGAGTAACGCCCATTTTCCCAACCTTCCTGACAGTGTAGGCTGCTTGAGGAGAAATTTGAGGGGGTCATATTTTGAAATTAACTCCACCTGATGGGATAGGAGGTAATGCCTCAACTTCTTCACGGCAAATACCAATGCCAGACATACTTTCTCCATTGGAGAATAGCGGTGCTCAGGGCCAACCAACTTCCTGCTAAGGTAGTATAACGGCTGCTCCTTGCCTTCTTCATTTACTTGTGCCAGCAGGGCTCCCAAAGAAGCGTCCATGGCAGCAATATATAATATGAGTGGCTTTCCCTTGACTGGCACTCCCAATACCGGGGGAGTGAGGAGATATTCTTTGATTTGCTCTAATGCATGTTGGCATTCTTGGTCCCACACGAATGGTGCGCCCTTTTTCATCAATTTCCCAAAAGGGGCACATCTTCCTGAGAGGTTGGATATGAAACGCCTGATGTAGGCTAGCCTTCCCTGGAGGGATCTTAATTCAGTTATGTTTTTAGGAGGCGGCAACTCCTTAATGGCCTTGATTTTATCAGGGTCTATTTCTATCCCCCGGTATCTGATAATAAAGCCGAGAAACTTGCCACTTGAAACGCCAAAAGCACACTTCATCAAGTTCATATTGAGTTGAAACTGCCGGAGTCTTTCAAAGACCCGACGCAGGTCAGCCAAATGATCTTCCCGCCTTCGGCTTTTAACGACGAGGTCATCAACATAGCACTCGACCAAGTCGTGCAACATTTAATCAAAAATTTTAGTCATTGCCCTTTGATAGGTGGCACCAGCATTCTTCAAGCCGAAGGGCATCCTTTTGTAATTGAAGATCCCTTTGGGGGATCGAAAGGCCGTGTGCACTTTGTCTTTGATGGTCATGCGGATCTGATTATATCCCGATGATCCGTCCATGAAGGATAGAGCTTCATATCCAGTGGTCATATCGACCATGGTTTCAGTAATAGGGACCGGAAAATCATCCTTTGGACAGGCTTTATTTAAGTCCCTGTAGTTGATGCATATTAGGATTTGGCCATTTTTCTTTTTAACAGGGACTATATTGGCGAGCCAGATTGGATAAGTGCAAGGCTCTATGAAGTCCACATTCAAAAGTTTGTCTACTTCAGCATTTACTTTGAGCTCAAGCTCATGTCGCATACGCCTTTGGGCTTGTTTGACAGGCTTAGCGGTGGGAAATATTGCCAATTCGTGCTCTGCCATAGACGGGTCTAGCCCAGGCATTTCTTTGTAAGTCCAGGTAAAACAATCTTTGTATTCCAATAGGAGTTGTTTGTATGCCTGCCTTTCCTCCTCATTGAGGAGGGCACTAATGAAAATCGGCTGAGGCTCACCGGCTTGTCCGAGGTTGAGCTCAGCTAATTCATCTACGGTTGCTTGTCCGCCGTCTTCGAGTTCCCGCGGAGCAGGCTGCAAGTCAAGGAAATCTCCACTGTCATCAACCTGGGCTACATGAAAATCACAGTAGTCTAAGTTATTGATGATGGCCGAGCATAGCTGCTCATGTAGGCCTTCTGAGGCTGCCTCTTGTAGTTGGTGATTTGCATCATCCTCGGGCTCTTTGCTGGAGTCGGAATTGGCGGAGGAGGATACCAGCCCTAGAGTGTTAACTGAATAGTGGGCTTTGGACTTCCCCTTTCGGCTATAGGTAGGACCAATCAGGTCTCCCCTGAAGATGGGGAACTGCTCTGAGGATAATTCCTTTGGCATAAACTTGGGTAGCGAAGAAGCAGCTATGGCAAAAATTTGCTTGGCCGATATCTTAGGCCGCTCCCAATCATGAGGCCGGGGGGGAGATACCCGATGATTCTTAATTTGGATGACCCCGATCTGTATCAGACTCTCAACCTTATCCTTGAGGACGTAGCAATCTTCGGTGGCATGCCCTGCCATTTGATGATACTGACAAAAGCTGAGCTCTTTAGCTGTACCGCCTTTGGAAGATTTTCGAGGCTGTGGGAGCGTTATAAGGTCCCGTGCCATGCAAAATTTAAACAATGGTACGGTATGTGCCTTAATAAAAGAATATGGTGTTTCCATTTGTTGTGCCAGGGTTATAACAGGAGACTTGTCCTGAACACCTTTGTGATGTTGACTTGCGCCAATCTTCCTCTGAAGATAGGCATCTACGGAAAAGAGTGGCATGCCGATTACCTCCTTAACAGGGGGGTAACGAGCCTTTATAGATTTGCCTTGGCCAGTTGATGCTTCAGTGAAACCCATTGGGGAGTTGACATTGATTTGAGCCCGGTAACTGGCTTCACACTTGGGTGAAGAGACGAGATGCCTAAACAGGGCGTCTCGATCTCGGAATAGTTCTTGTACAAGCGATTTCAACGCTTGATTTTCTTGTTCCAATCCTGCTAATCTGGTGGTCAACACTTCCTGCCGATTATCTGAGGGAGGAACTACAATAACTTGCTTAGAACTTTCTAAGCCGAGCCCGGCCAATTGGCACAGGGCCGCCTGTTGAGCATCTCCCAACCCAGGGGGAATGGGCAGCGGTATAATAGGCTCTTCCTGGTGACTAGGGCCGGCGGGGCAAGTAGCCCTTTTGTCAATATAAAATTGAGGAAGAAGGTCGCCTTGATGTTCAGCGATGCAGGCATCATTCTTCGGGCCGAGGCTAGTATCACTAGGAGAAGGCATCAGCCCTATAGTATTGACAGCATAGTGTACCTTGAACTCAGCCTCGGGGTCATAGCCCAATCCTCTCCTATCTTTCTTGGAGAAAGGGGGTTGCTCTCTGACTTGTGAAGGGTGCCACAATTGTTGAAAATAGTCATGCCGAGAAGCTTCTTGAACTTGAGGAATATGCTGCTTCTGACACATTTCTTTAATATGTCTGGGCATGTCGCCCATGTCCTGAATAGTTTTGAGAGTATGTTGGGGTCCCTTACCCCAGTTTCCCCAATTATGATCATCTTCCACAGGGTCTCGAGGGACTAGGTCTCCTTTGTAAAAGACAATCGGCCTAGCGGCTTCATCATTCTCTCTTTTCCCTTTCCTTAGATAACAATGAATGTTTTCAACTGCTCAACTTTATGCTCCCTTCTTAAGAAAGGGAGCTGTATGCATGCTGACGGCAAAGAGATGCTTTTGTCGATAGACCGACTAATGAGATTAGCTTCAAAGTTGACCTCCCGTCTTTCCAGCCAAGCCGATTTGACGTTAGGAGCATCAGCTTGCATGTGCAGTCGGTGTAGTTTAGCAAGATCTTCATTAACTGTGAAGAACTCTTCTTCTTGTCCATCTTCTTCTTCCAGGGGTGCCTTTTGCTTTTCTTTGTCCTTAATCCCGGGATGGGGATTAATAGTGGGCTCCCCGAAATATAGCTGAGCATCAATTAAATTACATTCATTTGGTCGAAAGGGAGCCAGGTCAGCAAAGACTGTATGTTGCTCTCCGCCTTTTGCATATTTGATGCACTGATGAAGGGTAGAAGGGATGACCCAATTTTTATGTAACCAGGGTCCCCCCAGCAGAGCTTTGTAGGATGTGTTTGCATTAATGATGTAGAATGTGGCCTTAGTGACAAAACTGTCCATGGTCACTTCCACCTCTGCCTTACCCAATGCATCCTCCGAGTCTTGGTTAAATCCCGAAATTTTGACATCATGAACCCTTTGCAAATAGGGTATGAGAAATAAAGACTTGAAAATCTTCAAGGGCATTATGTTGACAGACGCCCCAGGATCTACCAAAATCCGGTTCAGTTGATGACCATTTATCTTTCCTTGCATATATAAAGGCCGATTGTGACAAGGGGAAGACAGCAACATGTCTTTATCTGTGAAGGTGACCGTTGCTGCTAGGGCTTCATATGCTTGGGCCTGAAGCTCGGTTACATGGGCTTCGTAAACCTCTGGTTCTTGGAGTATTTTTACGAGGGCTTCCCTGAGCTCTTTGCTCCAAGCAATTGCTTCCCATATGGTGACATTTATTGGGAATCGCTTCATATGCTGAATGATCTTGCGATCGGCCCGCGCACGAGCCTGATCTAACGGAGGGATCACCTCCATCAGAGGTTTAGGTTGATAGACGGGCTTCTTGCTTGGTTCAACCTTCCCCTGATCATTAGGTTCCTCTTGGAATTGTGGAGCCAGGGAATCTTCTTCGGGAGGAGGCAGCTCCTCATTGTCCTTACCAGAGGGACCTGCTTGAGCCGGGTCAGCTGGATTTTGTTGCAATGCCGAATCTACTGCCCCATCCTCTCTATCTGATAAATCGAAGGAGAAAGTGGAGACTTCGTTTTGAACTTGAGAGGGGGTAGCTGCCTTTTGGGGAGTTGGCGTTGCCGGCCCTTCCTCTTGATCTGATGGGTCGAAAAGGAAGGTATCTGCTCGAGTCTGAACTTCGGGAATAGGCCCCGGGTCTTCGCCTCTGAAAATAATGACGTTTCGAGGATGTGTTGAGTTAGCATTCCCGTTACTAGAGGATGTTGAATGCCTTCCTCGCCCACGGCGACGATCTCCTCCGCGTCCCCGGTTTCGGAGTTCTACATTGCGGCGACGATAAGTGGCCAAGGTAATCCTATCCTCGACGGGGGGGGCCGTACTATTGCTCCCGGTTGGTCCGTATAGGCTTTCGGGAGGAGGAATGGACACCATGTTGCATGAAAAGCTTTTTAACATAGCTTGTAGCTTTTCTATGGTGAGCTCTTCATCTTTATAGAAGAAGGAAAGTTCCTCGGGGATAGGAAGCTTCTCTCCCTCTTGTGCTTGTTTATACATTTGTTGGAGCCAGCTCTTTAGCCGAGTTTTCCGCTCCATCTCTTCCCATGGAATGTATTTATCAAGAGGGACAGCCTTGGTAGGTGTAGAAGGGACGTACTCCTCGAGCTCACCAATTAATTTCTGTAGCTTTTGTAGGGGAGTTAATTCGCCGGAGTTTTCCATAGCGGCGGCCTGTCGCTTTAGCCTCCTGTTCAAACTCTTTCTCCTGTTCTTCTCGCGCTTCTTTGCTTGTGCTATCTCGGCGGGAGAGGGAATGTCCATTTTTGCCGACGGTCGGGGAATGCCCCCAGCTTTGGGGCTATGGAATCCGTGCTTTCTCCTTACCGGTGCAGAACGCTTATACTTCTTCGAGGCTACACTAGTCCAGCCATCCTCCCCTGGAGTCTCCAGAAACGTAGCAATGATTGCCTGGTTAACTATTTCAGGTGGGAGTTCTTGAAATTCGGCTATAATGAGACCAGAGCTTTGAGGTAAAACTGCCATAGAAAGCTTTTCAGGCGGTGACTCTTGCTTTATTTCAGGCCTCTTCATAAGGGATTCTAGCTTGGCTTTCCCCTTTTTGCTTGGAGCCTTGTGACCTCTTTAATGGGGATCACTATTCAGGCCTTGCTCGCCAGGCACTTTGGGGCCCCGTAAAGGGGTCGGACCTTCTTGATTTGATTGTATAGCAACCTCAAAATTTTCATCTAGACGTTTCCTTGCCAAGATCTGCTTGGCGCTTGTCTCGAGCTGTTCTTGCCGAGGTTTTCCTTTTTGTGTGAAGGCTGACTTTCGTGATTGAGTAGGTTCCCAGGCTGTCCCTGGGAATGCCCGCTCTTTGACATTGGGGACTGAAGCAGATGAAGCCCGATGTTGACTTCGGGGATTTTTGGAGGGGCCTTGCGATGGATCCCGCACTAATACTTCTTTCCGCCCAAAGAGGATCTCGAGTAGTTTTTGAGTTTCCTTCTTTGAGAAGGGCAAGGATTCTAGATCCTGCCATGGGCGCCACTCGGGATTTCCTTGGGCGGGTTGACTCGAGCTGGGGCCGGCCGCCTGCTCCTTGGCTCCAGTTGGGGTACGGGGAGTCGAGGCATGTATGACATTAACTGAGAAAAACGATGGGCCTTGCTGAAAAGGTCCTACGACTCTTCGAGGAGAATTGTCTATATTTATGACCCGACGGGAAATGAGATCCTCCACGATGTCTTTGAAGGCAGAGCAGTCATAAATGACGTGACCCACAGCGCGATGGTAAAGGCAGTAATGGTGCCGATATACCACGGGAGTGCCAGGGTCATTGCCAGATGCGGGGAGCTGTATCAGCCCTTCCTTACGACACATATGGAATATCTCCAGTGTTCTATGTCGAGGGAAAGAGTATAGCCTCCGGGGAGCCTGATTGACGGGGGAATCTGTTGCATCATCGGACAACCATCCTCCTGTCCTTCGAAGCCTTCGAGGCTCTACCGTATTTTCCGAGTTACGGGTAGAGACTGAGGCAGACGGCCGTTGTACGGGGGCCGGGGCTTGCGCCAACAGCCGATCTTCAATTCGTTCCATAAAGCGGAGTAAATTCTGCTGGTTGCGTCGTAGGCGACGGACCTCCCTTTTGATCTTCCTGGCCGCCTTCTGGATGGCAAAACATTCAGACATAAGAAGGGGCATACCCCTCTGTGCTGCTTCCTGAGACCTGGCAGAGAGGAGTGGTTGAAGCCCGTCTATCGTCGGCCTCGTCTGGCTCTTTCCCGAGATCTTGTGAATTACATTTACAGACAAGTTCAACTTTTCTTGGGTAGGAGATGGAGGCGAGCTTTCTATGCCAGAAGATTGGCTTAGGGTCTGCTCAACAGCTTCCCGCAGACGTTTTAGCGTCATGCCTTCCCCATGGATATCAATCTCTCCCCTTTGGATGAGAACTTCGATGAGGTCATGTACCTCTTTACACTTCTCAGTGGGGTGGGATATTGTAGCATGGTACTTGCAATATCGAGGATGCCTTTTTTCGACCTCGGTGTAACCTGGCGGCGGGTCGTACACCACGACTCGCCCGTCTTCAAGTAGACGATCAAATATCTCCTTAGTGTTCTCCTTGGGAAAGGAACATTGATGGGACGGCCTCCAACCTGGATACCACAAAGTGGGTCTTGCTTGGCTGGGACCGGCCTCCGATGCTTCTGGGTCAGGGAAAATGAATGTTGCGGCCCTGAAGCTCCTATCATTTGAATGGTTAATTACATTGGCCGAACGTGTCGGCCGGTCCCATAGATGGGGCTCAGGAGGATCCACCAAACCGTTCTTCATTGTAATGAGTTGACTTTGGATCATCTTCTCTGCCTCGTCTTTAAAGACGTAATAATTTTCAATGGTATGGCCCAATATGCGATGATACATGCAATAATTGGGATGGTCGGTTTTGTTGACATCCTCCGGCTTTTTTGGCTCTGGAAGGGATATGAGCTTATTCTTGAGGCAAAGGTTAAAGAGCCTCTTGGTATGCTCCTTTTTGAAGGAATAGGGAGTCTTCATACGCTCTGACAACCTTGCGGACGCTTTCCCTTCGGGCTTTTTGCCAGACTCTTTTGGGGTCGTAGGTTCATCCGACCCATTGGTGGGAGAGAAATCAACGGCATTTGCCTCTTTCGTCTCCTTCCCTACAGCACCCCGCTCCTTGGAAGGTTTCCCCTTGGAGGGTGTGAAAGTTGGGTTCTCTGCAAAGAACATTTCTATTTCTGCAACGGCTGAATTGAACTGGTCGAAGCCTTTAATACTTGCGCCTAGGAGCTTCTCGCTGACTTCTGCTGACAAGTCCCTTCGGCATATGGTTATTGCGTCTTCTTGAGAAGGAGGGTTGTCGCATCTCATGCTAAAATCCCTCCAACGCTTGATAAAGTCAAGTGCGGCTTCGCCCCTCTTTTGCTTAAGGGAACATAATTCTGCAAGAGAGACCTTTCTTTCTGCTGCCTGAAAGCGATCGATAAACTTCTTTTGAAGATCGGCCCAGTCAGCGACAGAATTGGGCTTCAGCCTTGAATACCATTGGAAGGCGCTGCCCGTAAGAGAGGTCGCAAAGTAGCGGAGGAGGTAGGACTCCTCAAGTGCCAACTCGCCTATGGCCGTTATATAGTAGGCCAAATGTTCGTGGGGAGATCCCAGCCCATTGAACTTCTGGAACTTAGACGCCTTCGGGTAGTCCGGCGGTAACTTCTTAAATTGGTGGTGCAGAGGATACGGCACACTGTATAAATCAATAGTGGCCACCCCCTCGCCCCGCTGGGCAAATTTATCTTCGACAATTTTCTCTATAAGCCGTCGTTGGGCAATGACGTCCTCCACCGGTAGGGCCCGAGAAGATTGAGCATTGGGCGTAGCTCGAGGCAGTTCAACACCTGCTTCAATGGGCGCCTGGTAGGGGGCTCCTACTTGCCGTTCGACAATAACGGGATTGCCCGACTGCTCTCGCCGAAGGCCTTGATCATGAGTTGGTGTTATCGGCCTTGGGGCCGTTAAATTCATCTGGCGTCTCATTTCGAGCATGAGATTGGTCATTTCTATATGCCAACGTTGCATAGTCTCGAACTTAGCATCGTCGGACATGGCTTGAAATGCCGCCCTTGTCGGTGGCTCAAAAACTAGGTTGGCAGAACCACCATGGGGTTGGGCTCCCGCTTCTCCATGGGCGCTCCTAACTTCGTCGGGGTCATTTTCTTCTTGGACGAAGTTGACCTCCTGATTTCGGAGCTGGTCAGGATTCTGCTCCTGGTGCCGTCCCTGGTTGGAGGTCCCTGGATGGCCACTATATTGGGTTTGGAGGTTCCTCCTTGCGGCTGTCCTGGTGTTAAGATATACCGCGTCGACAGCCAAGTTCGGGTCATCTGACCGGGGAGGTTCATTGGCTGGATTGTCGGCCGGACCCGTGGCTTCTCTGCCGGAGGTATAGCAAGTATACACCTTCATGCTATCTTCAGTGCCTGAGAGTCGAACCGTTCTCCGCTTCTTCGGGGGTTGCAGCCCCGTGCGGGAGGGTGCCCCCAATCTGTCAAAGACTGACGGCCGTGTTGGCGGAGCTTTTGCCATTCTATCAAAGACCGAAACCCGATTAGGTGGTGTTTGACCACAAATGGGTGTCTCGGGTTGACAGGGCTCCGAGCTTCGGGGAGCGCGGCCAGATTTTCGATAGACCCCTTTTCTTTTCTTCCCTTGGAGGGGTGAGGGGTCAACCTGCTGGATAGCTTGACCATGCTTTTGGTGAAAGGTTCGAGCTTGGTTGGGCTCACTAGCCCTGGCTCGTTTGATTTGGCGGGCCTCCGACTTGGTGACCCAGACTTTCTTCATCTTCTGGGGGCGTTGTTGAACTTTGCTGCTCCCTAGTTTAGACTTGGACTTCTCTTTGAAATCTGGCTTGTCCTCCTGCACTTGGCGAAGGAGGGCGAAGCGGTTGGAAGTTGATATTGTCGGGACATGGTTGTCCCGCGGTAGGCTCGGCTTAGTACCGTCTAACCGGACGCGGATGCTTCCGACCAAAACGGTCTTGCCGGACCTAGAGAACTTTGCCGAAGGCCTGCGGCTTTGACGGCTTCTTTGCCGCCCCCATTTGGCAGGGGCGGTGCAGGAGGAAACGACATGGACCGAGAATACTCGGCCTGGCAGGGAGCGGGATCGGTTGCCCCCGGTGCGTGATAGGATAGCCGGTTCCTCCGAAACTTCAGAAACTTGCTGGGGGGCAGGGACCACCCCCAGAAAAAAAGGGGACCCCACAACAGCTGGAAAGTCCCCAAATGTGATTGGGGTTGCCAGGTAGCCATAGCGGGCGTGGTTGGCGATGACAAGAGGTCCATATGTCACAGCCGCCATTTTTTTACGGAAGAGCTCACTGAAGAGAATGCACGCTCGATGCTGAAATCCTCTCCTGGCTCTCTCCTGAAAGGGGGCAGAGAGGGGCAATCAGAGCCTTTATTAAGTATAACAATCTTTGGCAGAAAGAAGAAAGGAGGGAAAGGTCCCACCGGGCGTGCCAGTCTGTTTGCACGCGAAATTTAAGGATGCATATTCTTTGCGGATTAGTATGCATGTTTGGATTTCAGCGCGCGTAGTTTGTCAGACGATTTAAGTTCGTGTACAAAGACCTTTCCCCACCGACCGGAGTCGGTGTTAATTTATATCGGTACAAGTCCGAACACCTTTGATTAACTGCCAAAATTTGTTGACCGTCATGTCGGCTCTAATATCCCGGGTCTGCCCCCGAGGGATCGTCGGACATTTTTTTAAATGGGTGGCATTCGCAACCCTTTGGTGTATTGTGATCTTGCATCTACAGTTTTCTCTCTTTCGGGGGTTTGTTTGCAATTTTCCCTTTTCATGGGGGTATATTTGTAATTTTCCCGTTACCGGGGGTATTTGTGTAATTCTCCCGTTCACCGGAGGTATATTTGCAATTTTCCCGTTACCGGGGGTATATTTGCAATTTTCTGCCCATCGAGGGTATATTTGTAATTTTCTGTCCACCGGGGGTATATTTACAATTTTCTGCCCATCGGGGGTATATTTGCAATTTTCTACCCACCGAGGGATATTTCTGTAATTTTCTGTCCATCGGGGGTATTTCTGTAATTTCCTGCCCACCGGGGGTATATTTACAATTTTCTGTCCTATCGAGACTATTTTTCCAGTTTGTTTTGAACAACGGACGATATTTATATACTTTCCAGGATATATTAAATCAACATGAAGTTTCAAATATTCTTTCAATCAACATAATCTCCCCTCATGGAAGAGAATGATTTTACATATGTGATCCTCCCATGGGAGGGTTGCTTTACAAAAACTTTCAAACAAATCTTCTATAAAGAGAAGTGGACCATCTTGTTTCACATTCTTCTCTCTCTCTCTTTTTTTTTTCTTCTTTTCTCCAAGTCTTCTTGCGTAGTTTCCTCTTTTGGTGGAAAGAGTCCTCTCCAAGCTAAAAGCTCTCTCTAGTAGAAAGAGTTCTCTCCCCAAAAAAAAGTTCTCTCCCCTGTGGAGAGGTCTTGGGTTTATATAGGGGAAGGAAGGAGGTTTGGAGGAGCTCCCCCGGTGATTGGAGAAGGTAACTCCCAACCTTTCATCTTCCCCGTCTTTTCTTCTTCCTTTCCTTCTGTTGTTTTTTTTGTGTCCCCCCGGTGGCAAAGCCACTTCCGCAGGAGAAAGGGGGGGGGGTCCCCCGGTGGCGGATGGAACCGGGGGGGGGGGGGGGGGGGGGGTTCCCCCGGTCGCGGTTGACAGCAGAGGAAGGGGGGGAGTCCCCCCGGCGAGGACGGAGGCGGGGGGGAGTCCCCCCGGTAGCGGACAGAACCGGGGGGGTTCCCCCGGTTGCAGACGACAGCAGAGGGGGCGGGGGAAGTCCCCCCGGGTGGCGCAGTGGGCCCGGGGGGGCTCCCCTGTTCGCGGCGGCAACAGAGGCCCCCGAGGGGCTTCCCCCGGTGGCGCACGGAACCTGGGGGGGCTCCCCCCCGGTCGTGGCGGCAGCAGAAGGCCGGGGGTCCCCCCCCCCCGGTAGGAGATGGAACCGGGGGGCTTCCCCCGGTTGCGGTCGGCAGCAGGAGGCCGGGGGCCTCCCCCCGGTGCGCAGGGAGCCGGGGGGGCTCCCCCCGGTCGCGTCAGCAGCAGGAGGCCCCGGGGAGGGGCTCCCCCGGTGGCTGAGGAGGCGGAGGAGGCCGGGGGCCTCCCCCCGGTGGCGTAGGCAGGAAGGAGGCCGGGGGCCTCCCCCCCGGTGCGTAGGGAGCCGGGGGGCCTCCCCCCGGTCGCGTCAGCAGCAGGAGGCCCCGGAAGTGGGGGGCTCCCCCGGTGGCTGCGGAGGCGGAGGAGGCCTGGGCCTCCCCCCCCCCCCCCGGTGGCGTCGGCAGGAAGGAGACCGGGGGCCTCTCCCCCGGTCGCGATCGGACCCGGGGGGTTTCCCCCGCTTGTACATGGAGCCGGGGGGAGTTCCCCCTTGCGCATGGAGAAAAGAGAGGGAAAGAGACCCCTTTTTTGAATATTCGTCAATTCCCTATATATATATAAAAGAGGTGTGGACTTGACTAACTCTGTCTTTTTTGGCTTCTTGTGCAGGGATACCACGTGAAGACTTGTTCGTTTTTTTGTGTTTGAGAATTCTCCGGACGCCGTCTTGCTGCCAGATTGACTTGAGGTTGATTTAGAACTTTGATTAAACTTCGTGGGGAAACCGATGGACCCCTAAAATATTCATTCGTGTATGGACTTGAACCCACGGGCATGTATTTGCATGCTGCCTGTGAGGTGTTCGGTAAAATTCCCACTTGTCATCAATAGAGCCAACGGCTCGAGTTAGCGTGGGATTTCAATTGGAAAGGCCGCATGGGCTTGTGTTGTATATCCGGGCCTCGTCTAAAAAGACTTCACAGTCCGGATCTTTAATAACTCGTAGGGTGGGTGCACATAGCTTTGTACCACTGAGTTATGTTTTAATGAAAACATAATTTTCTCCATTTCTGAAATGCACTTGTAATTTCGTCAGCAATTCATCCATGAACTTTTCAGGGTTCAACAGTCATCTACTAGGCAACAAGTGGTATCAGAGCCCAGACTCTCTATACTTTAAAGATCCAACGATCTGAGAGCAAAGAACACTACATGGCTGAGATAGCAGAAGGGCAATCTGTCAACCATCCTCCAATATTTGATGGTACTAACTACTCGAATGGAGTTCTTCCTTAAGGGTCAAAACTATGATCTATGGATGATAGTTGATGAGGGTGACCTTGTCACGAGACCCACGGAAGAGTTAACGGCAACTGACAAAGCTAATCTCTTTAAATGGCAGGGAAAAATACTATCTATGTTGTGCGCTATCTAGAACAGAATTCAACAAAATCTCAGCTTGCAAGACCGCCCAAGAAGGCTGGACCAAACTGAAGATTACATACGAAGGGACAGAAAAGGTGAAGGAAACAAAAATAGACATTCTTGTGTCTCAATACGAGTAGTTTAAGGAAGCGCCCACGGAAACAATCTCACAAATGTTCTGTAGACTCGCAAGCATCACAAATGGGCTGACTGCACTTGCTAAGGAATACACTACCAGAGAGATGGTAAGGAAGATACTCAGATCACTACCAAGTAACTGGACACCAAAAAGGACTGCCATAGAAGAAGCAAACGATCTTACCCAAATGTCACTAGAGAAGCTTATAGGGTCACTTGTGGTTCATGAAATCAACATGCAACCGTCTGGGAGAAACCTCAACCAGTAGGAAAACAAATGCTCTCTAAGTTGAGAAGATAGAGTCAGAACTAGACTATGAAGAAACCTTTGCAGATTCTGATGAGGAGGTAGCAATGCTGTCAAGAAGACTACAAGGAATAATGAGGAGAAGGAAGCTGCAGAGGTCAGGACAGACGTCAACAGTTCAAAAAGGGGGAAAGCAGTTCAAACATGAAAGCCACAAGAAAGAAGAAGTAATATGTTATGAATGCAATCGACCTGGACATCTAAGACAAGACTGTCCTAAGCGGAAGAAGCAAGTGAACTGATCAAAGATAGATATCACAGTAAAAGGCCCATTAAGAAAAAGGCAATGGCGGCAGCTTGGGATGATGAAGACCTCACCTCTAGTCCATCATCCTCAGAATCAGAAGCAGCTAATGTAGCCCAGATGGCCAATAACAACAAGGAATGCGATCAAGTAAGCAACTCCGACTCTAGCTCAGATTCTGGTTCAGAATACTCTTTAGAAGATGGATTAGAAGAACTTTATGAAAAGTTTAAAATGGCAAGCAAAGAACTAAAAAATCTTAAACAGGAACAGCAGAAACTGAAAGAAAAATATCTGCATCATGATTTTTCAATTAATACATTAACTAAAGAAAATAAGAAACTAAGAGAAGTCTTAAAAGAAAGCTGTGAAGAATTAACGGCCAGCACAGCCTTACTAAATGTAAGCACGGACCTAATAAAGAGTAAAGATAATGAGTTGCTAATAAAAGAGGCTAAAATCATGAAACTAAAAGAAAGTGAAACTTACCTTAAGAAAACCATAGAAATATTTACTAGAGGAGGAAAAACACTAAACGAGATATTAAGATATCAGAGAAAGAACTTTAAAAAGGAAGGACTTGGATATAAGAAACCAAGAAATGAACCTCCACCTAATCTATACAAAAAATATCCTTTACCGAAATTTGTAAGAGCTAAATACAATGAAAAGTATCTAACCATCACATCTAAAACACATTTACTTACAGGGCAGATTAAAAATTATGGAAACCGACCATGGAAACCTAGAACATCAATGCATGCAAGGTTGTCAGTTTCGGTTTCGGACTCGGTTTCGGCCGAGTCTGAAACCGAAACGTATCGGTTTCGGTTTCGATTTCGACCGAAATCGGCTGAAACCCAGTGAAAAGGATAAAAAAAGATCAAAATAAATGTAAAAAATAGGGAAATTTTTAAAAAAATGAATAAATAATCACATAAAAATCAAAAAATTCATTAGGCATGCATTTGACTATAAAGGTATTAGATTAAGTGCAATAAACATGAAGACTAATAGGTTCAAGGAGTACAATAAACGTGATGAAGTAAACATTGAACATGTTAAACTAATATTGTTGAGTACATATTAAACATGAAATAGGTTCAAGCAGTACAATAAACGTAATCCTTACCTAAATGATGATGCACTAATATGGATAATAACTAGAAGAACCTTCTCCCTCATCGTCGGGGCCTTGATGTTGATACCCATAACCAGGTTGCATGTATTGTGTATATTCACTATAACCAAATAATGAGGTAGCCAAATCCAACATCCCTCTTTGGATCCCTCTTGGAGTGTAAGGTTGTCGGCTTGATTCGAATCTAGAATCAGCGTAAGAATCTTGAGGATGAGAAGATGAACTGGATGGAACTTGATGGAACTAGAAGTCTGGTTCATGACCCCACCCATAAATGGCTACTTCATGTTGGCCACCTCGGTAACCAGATGGATGCCCATATTGGCTCTGTGAATCATAACCTCGCTCACCCTGACTGTATCCTCTGCCTGTGTCTACGTAGAAGGAGGAAGTACCACCATATGTGCCACCGCCAGTAGTAGCACCTGCACCTGCAGCTACTGCACTAGGATCATCATCATCATCATCATCGCCAGCCGAAACCAGTCGCTTTTTAGCCTTTGGGGATGCTTTTTTCTCTTTTGGTGCCAATTTTTCAGTCATCTTTGACATGAGTCCTTTTGTCCTTGGCGTGTGCCTCACATAAATCAGCTTCAATTGCTCAATTGTCGAGTCCTCTCGAGCAGCAGCACTAGTCCTCTTAGTTAGCCCATGCACTGATGTACTTCTTCTTAAAGATGTAGGTGGCTTGACCATTCTAGGAGTGACAGGCCTGCTATCTGATTCTGAGTGTCTAGCTGGCTCAACCTCAGGCTGTTGCTCAATGTCATCAACAAATAAAGTTGGGTCCCTTCTCTGGTGCGCTTGAATCTCTCTGGCCCTCTTTCTTGCTCTTTTGAATTCTGGATCTTTTGGTTTATCTTCATCTAGTATGCCCTCTGCCTATCTTCTATCATCATCATCAAAAACGGACTCATCAACTTACTCTCGTGTCTCCACCCAAGACTGCAAGGGATTCTCATCATCAAATAAAGCATCCACATCAATTTCTACAGTGACATCCCCCGCGACGCGTTTATCCCGTAGCTGTTGTCTCAACTTCATGTTTTTTATTCTCAATCTAATATTGTAGTGGTAGTAAACTATTTTTTCTAACCGTTCAGCCTTTAGCCGATTGCGAATCTTTAAGTGTATAAGGCTGAACGTGCTCCAATTTCTTTCACATTGGCTGGCTGATGTGGTTTGACTCAGCACCCTGATTGCAATGAAAACCAATGCAGAACTGCCCAAATCCCTATTATTCACCATTATCTACCAGTCAGCTGTTCCACCAACCATAAACAAATAAATATAAGTTATAAATAAAAATCAATTCTCCATGATGTACTAATACATATTGAGGTTAAGAAAGCACAAAGATAAAGTATACATGGGCTCACTCTTCCCACAGCGTATTGTAATTGGGAGTCAGAATACGTCCTCGTCCTCATTCTATAGTAGTTCATCTACAAAGATAAAGTAATAGATTAACATAACTACTTAAGTAAATTCTATAACTCTTATTCATAAAATCAATAAAGGTCAACCTCTACTTCCGCCTGAAATCTCTTTTCTGGTGTCCTCGAGAAACGACCAATGACTTTAAAAGTGCCTTGAAGCACCTCGCCATCAACATGTGCATTGGCATTGTACATAAATCGAGGGTTCAGGAAATAACCTGCATTTGTATATAGTTAATTAAATGTTAGATATAAAATAACCTAAAGAACAACAATGTATCAATATAATTAATCACTCACCAGCTGCGTGCAAGTCGTGGTGTAATGTGTTGTCCCATCTATAGTCAATAATTTTCCATCACTTTGCATATTCTTTGGGAAGGGATTCCTGCAACTCTATTTTGACACGGTCCATGGCCTCATACAGATATCCCATATCATTCTTCTCATCGCCATCCACCATTCTTAGGACCTTCACGAGGGGGGTGACAACTTTCATGTATCGTGAGACCCTGCCCCAGAATTTGTTGTCTTCCACGACGTGGCTGACATCCAAATATTCCATCTGAGCATCAACATTAGACTTGTCGATGTATTCCCGCAGGGCATTGTGGTACGTGAAAACTTTCAGCTGATTCTTATACATGTGCAAATAAATGAAATTTGAATCAAATACATATCATAACTATAAGGATAAAGTAGCAAGAATTGAGTCCAATCTTATACCTGTGCAAAGACTCCAAAGAAATGAAATTCGAAGAAATCTGGTTGGCCCTGCACGGATGATATCTCGTCCCCCACTTGCATGCTCTCTGAACATGTTCAAGATCCTAGGATGGCCATGATTTTTTGTGCCCTTTCAATTGTCTTCTTCACATTATTTTCCTTCTCAATGTCTTCAAGTATCAAATCTAGACAATATGCAGCACATGGGAGCCAATATAAGTGACTGCGCTTCTACATCAATTTCTTTCCTGCAGCCTTATAACTAGCTTCATTATCAGTCACTACTTGGACAACATTGTCCTCTCCAATTTGGTCTACCATCTTATCCATCAAATGAAACAAATAATTGACATTTTTTTCATAATTTGATGCATCTACAGATTTAACAAATACTGTACCTTCGATGCAATAGACCAAAAAGTTAATCATGGACTTCTTCGTGGTACCAGTCCAGCCATCACACATGATGGTGCATCCTCTCTTCATCCATATATGCTTGAAGCTTTCAACCCAATCATGGAGCTCCTCAACCTCTCCCTCAAGGCCACGCCCGTATATGTCTCGACGTGATGGGCCTTCAAACCAAGGCCAGCATCTGCTATGGCATCAAGCATAGGTTAGAAATATTCACTTTCAGCTGCATGTGCAGGGACACCTGCATGAAAAAATCATTTACAAATACTTTTAAATGCATGCCCTGCAACTTCTACTGATTTTTTTACCCCTGTCAATGCTTGCTTGATTTTAGGTTGTGTAACATGGGGCCTTCTGTGCAGATAGCTGTCCATGGGGCCTGTTGTCTGCGGGGCAGCACCAGTGTCAGGACGTCGTGCAGCTATACTGGAGTAGGTCCCTAAACCCATGGGTGCCTTTCCTTTCCTTCGAGCGGCTTGTTCACGCTCCCTTGCTTCAGTCAGCTCTGGATCTGAATCCTTAGTGCCTTCCTCATCATCATCCCTCCTAACCCTTCTGCCTGAAATCTCCTCAGCAATTTCAGCCTCATCTTCAGCCCTTTGTTGCATCCTCTCCTTTTTGCCTAGAAGGCACTGGCGCATTTGTTATCAGACCTCTCGGGGACATCTGTCACATTGTTTCACCTCTCCTCTTACCCCTGCCAAATGTTATTTTCCTCTAGTAATTCCGTCATGTAGCTCCTTATCACAATAATTGCATTTCACTTTTCTTCTCCCAGCATCAACTAAGGAGAGGTGGGCCCACCCCGGATCCTCCTGCCCTTGCTGCTCCCGACTTTGCTCACGTCTAGGCATAATGCTGCATTAAGACAGTCAAACACAAAAAATTATAAGTACAATTAAAAAATTAGGACTTAATTATCAATTAACCCTTAATCACCCTTCATAAAAATTAATTACCAGCATGCTCCCACACCAAATTCTTCAATGAAACTTAATTGAGCTTCAATTGAGCCTAAGTAAACCGAATTAGACAAAAGCCCCAATTTTAATGAAATAATTAAGCATTAATTGTCAATTAACCCTTAATCACCCTTCAAAAAAATTAATTACCAACATGATCCCACCCCAAATTCTTCAATGAAACTCAATTGAGCTTCAATTGAGCCTAAGTAAACCGAATTAGACAAAAGCCACAATTTTAATGAACTAATTAAACCTTAATTGTCAATTAACCCATAATCACCTTTCAAAAAAATTAATTACCAACATGATCCCACCCTAAATTCTTCGATGAAGCTTAATTGAGCTTCAATTGAGCCTAAGTAAACCGAAATTAGACAAAAGCCCCAATTTTTATGAACTAATTAGGGTTTCATTATCAATTAACCTAATTTTAAAGATTGAAAAATTAACCTACAACAAAAAAAAGTTTCAACCTCACCCAGCACAGCAGCAGCCTACACAGCACACAACAGCAACAGCACAGCAGCTCCTTCGCAGCACACAGCCGCACAGCAGTAGGCCAACTACGGCCGGCCACAGGTCACCAGCAGCAGCACGCAGCAGGGTCGGAGCAGCAGCCGCAGTAGGGCAGGGCTGGCTGGCAGGCAGCAGCAGCAGTAGGGCAGGGGCGGAGCAGCAGCAACAACAGGGCTGGCTGCTGGCTAGCACCAGCAGGAGAGCAGCAGCAGCAGGGGCAGAGCAGCAGCAAGGCAGGGCAACAGTGCCAGCAGCAGGTTTTCTCCCTCAGATCTGAGGGAGAAACGAAGTGAACTCCCCTTACGTGGGTTTCGTCCGAAACCGGACGGTTTCAGGCCAAATCGATACCGGTTTCGCCCAAAACTTTTTTTTTTTAAGTTTCAGACCTGCTACAGTGAGCAGGTCCGGTTTCGTGTCGGTTAAGGCCGAAACCGATACGTTTCGGCCGATACTGCCAACCTTGAATGCATGCCGCGGCCAACCCAAAAGGACCCAAAAGAATTTGGGTACCAAAAACTCTGAAATAATGTTTTTGTTGTAGGTCTGCCTTGAAGCCAAGGGTACAAGATGATATCTTGACAGTGGCTACTCAAGGCACATGACTGGAGATAGGTCATTGTTTATTGAAATCAAGGATAAGACTGGAGGGACAGTGACCTATGGAGACAATGGAAAATGGCAGGTTAAAGGGATAAGAACGATCAGATACAAGACTGCCCAATGCATAGAACAAGTTATGTATGTGGAAGGGCTGAAATATAATCTGTTAAGCATCAACCAACTATGTGATAAAGGGCATCAAGTGAAGTTTGAAGCCGAACACTGCATTATCCTCGAGCCCAACAATGATGAAATCATATTTAAGGCACACAGGAAAAGGAACATGTATGTTGTATACCTGGATGAATTGAAACAACAGCAAGTGTGCCTAGCAACAAGAGAAGGAGAAGATACAGAACTATGGCACAGGAGACTAGGTCATGCCAGTCAAGGAATCATAGAAAAATTGATTAAGTTTAACTTAGTTGAGAGACTTCCCACGAGAAAGATTAAGGATCTACCAGTCTGCGAAGTCTGCATGAAAGGAAAGCAAGTTAAGAACTCCTTCCAAAGCAAAAATATAGTAACAACCAGCAAGTCCCTAGAACTACTCCATATGGACCTATTCGGACCAATGAGGAGTACTAGTTTGGGAGGAAAAAATTATGGTCTAGTTATAGTGAATGATTACTCTAGATTCACATGGGTCATCTTCTTAGAACAAAAAGTTGACACCTTTGAATCCTTACTCTAGATTAAGGATCTACCAGTCTGCGAAGTCTGCATGAAAGGAAAGCAAGTTAAGAACTCCTTCCAAAGCAAAAATATAGTAACAACCAGCAAGTCCCTAGAACTACTCCATATGGACCTATTCGGACCAATGAGGAATACTAGTTTGGGAGGAAAAAATTATGGTCTAGTTATAGTGAATGATTACTCTAGATTCACATGGGTCATCTTCTTAGAACAAAAAGTTGACACCTTTGAATCCTTCATCAAGTTTAGCAGAAAAATTCAACAGAACTAGAAGTATACTATTATAGGACTAAGAAGTGACCACATGGGAGAATTTTAAAATTTAGAATTTCAGAAGCACTATGATTAACATGGAATAGAACATAACTTCTCAGCCCCGAGAACACCTCAGCAGAATGGAGTAGCAAAAAGAAAGAATCAAACCTTACTAGATATGGCTAAAACAATACTGGCTAAATATAAACTTCCAAGATATTTTTGGGCTGAAACAATAAATACAGCTTGTTATGTGATCAACAGAGCTATGATCAAACTAATTCTTAAGAAAACTCCATATAAGTTGTTCAAAGGAAGAAAGCCAAATCTCAATCACCTGAAGCCATTTGGATGCAAATGCTACATACTCAACAATGGCAAAGACAATCTAGAAAAGTTAGACCCCAAAAGCAATGAAGGTATTTTCCTTGGCTACATCTCTAAACCTAACTCCTTTAGAGTCTTCAATAAGCGAACACTTCTTGTAAAACGATCTGCACATATTAAATTCGATGAAACTAGCCCTTTCTCCAAAAGAAGATAAAAGTCCTTGTGTGATGATGATGCAGATGAACTGATCAGACAAGTGGAGGACTTCTCAATTCAAAGCAAAGAGCAACAAGATCCACCATTAGAGGAGCTCCAACAAAAAGATGTAGAAGTAGATCAAGGGCTACCCAAGGAATGGAGATACGCCAGAAGCCACCCAAAGGATAACATTATTAAAGATCCACAGGTTGGGGTAAAAACTAGAAGAAATCTATTTACCTGCGATTACTTGACTTTTGTCTCGCAGGTAGAACCCAAAAATGTTGATGAAGCTTTAACTGATGAAGCATGGGTTCTAGAAATGCAAGAAGAGTTGAATCAATTCACTAGAAATCAGGTCTGGAATCTGGTGGAGAGACCAACCAATCATCCAGTCATTGGAACTAAGTGGATATTCAGAAATAAAATGGATGAGTCAGGGATGATAACCAAGAACAAAGCCAGACTAGTAGCACGGGGATACTCCCAGGAAGAAGAAATTGATTATAATGAAACCTTTGCACATGTGGCCAGACTTGAAGCCATAAGAATTCTCCTAACATTTGCAGCGGCTCACGAACTCATATTGTACTAAATGAACGTTAAGAGTGCATTTCTGAATAGTTACATTAAAGAAGAGGTTTACGTTGAACAACCACTTAGATTTGAAGAATTAGAACAAGTGAACCATGTATACAAGCTCCACAAAGCCCTCTATGGACTAAGCAAGCTCCTAGAGCATGGTACGAAAGACTAAGTTCTTTTTTGGTAAGCCATGGGTTCTAACAAGGTAAAGTGGACACCACACTGTTTATTCTAAATAACCACTCAAGAACCTTAATTGCTCGAATATATATTGCTGATATTATTTTTGGAGCAACTAACGACAAAATGTGCAAGAGCTTTGAAAAGCTAATGTAGGAAGAGTTCGAAATGAGCATGATGGGAAAGCTCAACTATTTCCTTGGTCTGTAGATCAAACAGATGAAGGATGGAATCCACATCTGCCAAACAAAATACTGCAAGGAAATGCTAAGGAAATTTGGATTTGAAAATGCAAAACCCATGTCCACTCCCATGAGCTCTTCTGCAAAACTAGACAAGAATGAGTCAGCTAAATCTACAGACCAGAAAACATACAGAGGTATGATTGGATCTCTCCTATATTTAACAGCCAATAGACTTGACATCCTGTTTAGTGTATGTATATGTGCTAAATATCAAGCTAGTCCAAAAGAATCACACTTAATCCATGTTAAAAGAAATTTCAGATATCTCTCTAAAACCTCCAATCTAGGCCTATGGTATCCAAAACTATGTTCTTATGATTTAATAGGCTACTCTGATGCTGACTATGCTGGATATACAATAGATAGAAAAAGCACCAGTGGCACTTGCCAATTTCTTGCAGGATGCTTAATCTCCTGGTCATCAAGAAAGCAAAACTCGATAGCACTATCCACAGCTGAGGTTGAGTATGTTGCTACTGGTAACTGCTGCGCACAATTATTATGGGTCAAAAATCAATTGGAAGATTATAGATTGAAGCTTAACAAAATTCCAATGATGTGCGACAACACAAGTGCCATCAACTTGCCCAAGAACCCCATTCAACATTCAAGAACAAAGCATATAGAGATACGCCACCATTTCATCAGAGACCATGTTAGCAATGACAATATTTTGCGTTCTTCTGTGGATACCTTATATCAATTGGCTAACATCTTCACCAAATCACTCCCTGAAGAAAGATTCACTACAATTCGTAGGGAATTAGGGATGTGTTGTAGAGCTCCAGAATTTATATAAGCATTTTCTAGATTATTTAATAAATTTCTAGAATTTATAAAAGGGCTAAATAAATTATAAATGGATTTTTGAGACTAATAAGTCATTAAAAGGCCCAATTGGGTTGGCCCATATTCTAGAAGGTCATTAAGGATAAATACTAATCATATATATATATATATTTAAATGGATAAACGAATAAAAGAGTTTTACTTATTTAAAACTCTAGCTACGTTGACTGTAACGGTCCATCGGGCGACCGTCACAGCCAAGTAACACATGAGAGCTAGACCGTTACACTATGTGTATTCTGTGAGTTGAAGAGTTTGAGACATGTTGAACTCTGAGAACAAGAAATGTAACGGTCTATCGTGAGACCGTCACATGCCTCTAACGCACTGGCCGTAGACCGTTACATCATGTTAGTTCCGTGAAGGAAAGAACGAGTACAAAGATCAAAACTTTGGACTCTTATCCACTAAGGATCGACTTGGGAAGAGTTATAATAATACTAAGGACTCTTAGAGATTAGGTTTTGATAGATTAAGGACTCTAGACTCGATCTAATCCTCAAACCCTAGCTAAAACTCTATAAATAGGGCATAGTTCTGAACTGTGCGACCCTTACTTTTTGGACGTAAAGAATCAAGGTAAGGAGTCATTATCTCAGGTAAGCTCTTTAAAAGTATTTGTTTACAATACTTTAGACTAACTCCCCTCCAAATTTCACATCTTTAGGTCAAGAGGTCGTGGAGTTAGAGCCCAAGGAAGTTGCTCGAAAAGTCACAGAAGAAGGAAATCTAGGGCAGGATTCTCAATCCAAATCAGAAGCAACAGCTTAAGTTAAGAGGTAGGTTATCTCATGAACGGCAAAAACAACCTGATAGGACTAAAAGCCCTCTGGTTTGATTGAATTTCATGTATAGTAGAGCATTAATTTCATGTTTTACTAGTTGATATACATGTCATGCATCTCCTAGCCCTAATAGAGAAATTAAAGCATGTTATTCATCTAATTCGCTGATACCCATGCATGTAGTTAGCCTATACTTTGTTATCATATCTAGAATAGACATGGAATTTGCGTTAGACATGATGTGAATTGATCTCTTAGGTTTCCATCGTTTTCTGTTAGCAGACGCTCTGACGCATCAGCGTAGGACCGTCACACTCATATAACGGCCCTACGACAGACCGTCACACACCCTGCTGTTTTGGATTTTCACTGTTGTCTCTAACGCACTGGGACAGACGCGTTACGTTCATGTAACGGCTGGTTCTTGACCGTCACGTTCACTGTGACGCCCCATCTCCAGACCGTCAGAGTCTGTGTTCTGTCAACCCTAAGACAGAATATAACCTGCCAATATTATTTATTGTTAAGTCTAGTTACCTAAGTTTTAACCTGATCATGTGATTTTAAGGGTATTTGATTATTCATGATAGGTGTTGCATGATTTGGGGTCTCATAGTTATGTTAAGTAATGATAGTTTAATGAGCCTAATTCTATAGTTTTGTATTATAAAGCATGACTCTTTTAAAAACATTGTATTGACGGAGTTTCACCATGATTTCCACATTGATTTTACATATCTCTCTCTGTCAATAGAGTCATTTCTATAAGTATATGATATTCCGGTATATTGTCATTAGCTTACACATTGCACTATAGGAATACAATCTTGGACTTGAGGACCTCTCTATTGGATATTCCTTCCAATGGACTAGGAAATCATTGTTTCAAGGCCTCCGTAATTCTCCGCGAGCCTGGGATTCCCACTAGGACGCCGAGTTGGTTGTACCATCAAAGCCCACTAACTAGAATACACTATCGTTGTTTTCTGGATCTTGTAATGTAATAGCCTTGCACTGGACCGTCAGGCTCACGTAACGACCCAATGCCCGACCGTCACATTTCACTGAGTCTAAACTAGTATGCTGAACTCTGGTCACTGTAACGGCCTATTATGGATGCGTTACATAGTATAACGGCCCAGTAAACGACCGTTACATAGCTTGTATATGTTAACCCAAAGTTTGACCAAGGGTTGATATTTCAATGGTTCTAGACAAACCTTGATGATCTAGAACTTATCATATTGCTTAATAGACTTAATGTAATGGATGAAAGTTAAGGAAATATACCGTTATGTTGCCGATTTATCCTATAAGCATAACATAGTTTAAATGTCATTCTTGATCTCATATATTCAAATTAAAGCATTCATTCATTGGTTATTGTTATCATGGAATTATTGAACTTATTACATTCTTGGCCATACTTTACTGTTACATGCGTGGAAGTAGCTTAATTTATAACTGAAGATGCGATCGAGTACTGATTGTGTTCAAGGGCTCTATGCTAGTCCCCTCGGCTGATTGCCGAAAACATACTATTTTATAAACCATGGGGTATGATGTTACTGGCGTCGCATTGCGCTGGGAGTACTATTTCTATAAATAAGTGAAGATCCACGGCACGACATGACATTCTTGCTTGATATTCCACAGGAATTCACGAACTATGTACTCAAAAGAGACTAGTGTGATGAATATGTGGCTTGCTAGTACAATCTCGTTACATTCTTGTTCATGGAAGGCCAATATCATGTTCTTGTTATATTCTTGCTAGTTCATTCTTGATCATTCTATCTTACATGATTATCTTGTTACTTTGGTTTAATC
This sequence comes from Amorphophallus konjac, assembly GCA_022559845.1. Classification (NCBI taxonomy): domain Eukaryota; kingdom Viridiplantae; phylum Streptophyta; class Magnoliopsida; order Alismatales; family Araceae; genus Amorphophallus; species Amorphophallus konjac. The sequence continues at coordinate 297,039,025 of CM040121.1, read as the reverse complement.
GCGTGATCGATTCACATTCGCATGATTTTACCTTATTCTTTAGAGCTAAATTGTTAATTACTTTAATAGTGCCTTCATGTTGATGCAAAGATACCTACTGGGCAAGTGTGCTCATTACCTATTTCCAATATTTTTCAGGAGATGGAAATAGTTCGAATTCGGATTCGGGTGATTCAAGTAGCGGGTCCGAGAGCGATTGAATGTTATTGTGACAAGAGTGAAGACATAGGAAGTCTAAATTGTCTAGATTGAGTCAATGTAATTTTCCTATTTCTTGAGTCAATAGATGGAGAAGTTGAAGTTGTGTATTATGAATATTGATCATTTATGAAATAAAGTTGGAGTTTGATTAAATTCTGTGCAATTGCATTTATGTGTGTGATTGTTTCGCGCTCTGATTGTTCTTGCTTGCAAGAGGCTTACCATGCCGGCTGTTCGCGCTCCCCGAGTGAGTCTTTCGCTATAATAAAGGCTCGGGACGTGACATGTGTACTTTGGACTAAGTAGATGCTCAGAACCTTAAAGGCATGTTAAATATACATTGATGAACTATAAAGGGTTATACAAAGAGTACACAAGAAAAATTAAAAACATCGACTATCCTAGCTTGTGCCTATCTCCGAAAGGATAGCCCATCACTCCAAAATAACTCCCATTCTCCACACAAACGACTCTCTCCTCTAAGTTCCTCACAGATAGGAGACTATCCAACTAAAAGGCGGGAAAAAAAAGATAAGCAATAAATATTCAACTGCCCACCTTCCATATTCTATTTTCAAATAAAAACCTATCATAAATAATCCTATCATCAGTATACCTCTGCTCGGGACTCGAAACAATTGATTTCAAGGGAAGAAGGCTATAAGACTACCTTTCTATCTTCCACCTTCACGACCAAACCAGGAAATCCTACTCAAGTTCTGCTCTTCCCTCTTTCTTGAGAAAAACTCTCGCACAACATCCTCAACCAAATAAGGTTCTCTCTGAACTCTTACCTCTTCAAATTCTTCAAGCTCCGCGCACACCATCCCTGTAAAGAAATGGAGCCGCATACTCAGGGGAAGCGTCAAGCTACTAAAGCAGCACTAGTTGAGAGGGAGCATCCCAGGGCATCCAGGCCTCCTTCCACTTGGTATTAGACCTCTATTCCTGAAATAGACCCTAGACGCCTATTGCGATTTATTCCTGAGCTTCTAACTAAAGGTTAAAAATATCCTCTTTCAAATCCACTTTCTTCAATATGACTCCTACAAAGTCCTATTTGTTCGTATGATAAGGATAAACACCTATCGTCGGCTTCAAGACAAGAGCACTCATAGAATCAATGAACTACTCAATATCTTCGTCAACCAGAATCGCATAACAATTGGGGAGATTATGCGAATCAATAGCAAATCCTTCAATTACCCCCTCGACGAATGGAAGATGAACACCAAAGATGAGGAGCTCTACAACAAAGAAATGGAGGACCGAATGGCTCAACATCAAGAACAAATGTCTTTTTCAGAATGGTCCCTTCAGAAATAATATAGAAAGTTTGAAGATGAGGTTGCCAGGACCGCTAAATTTTATGAAGTTTATCAACAAGTGGGCAAGAAAAGAGAACAGCTTAGATTGGCTCCCATCACATTTGATGTCTTTCTGGACCGAGAAGCGATCTATGAGGATGAGTTCAAAGCAACATGCGCTTATCCTCCTCCAACTCCTACCCCTTCAGATATATCTTTATCTTCCTGTCAAGCCATCAGAAAACGAAAACGTTAAATACTTGTGTACCTATGTATTCCTCTTACCTGAACATTTCTATGCTTCAAGAGTCATGTTCATCAAACATCTCTTCTGCTCCATACTAAGTACCATGTTTTATACAAACCATACTATGTTCTGTATTTTGTTTGTCTTTGCAATATTCAGTTCGACTCTTTTGCTCTCTACTCGACTTATCCTTTCTTTTCGCTAATTGACAAATAGGGGGAGAATAATTGATAAACTTGAAAAAATACTGAACAAAGTTGAATCACATAATGAATGAATTGTGTCAAAAAGATCAACCATCTATTTTTTCAAACAGATTAGTCATAATTTTGTCATCACCAAAAAGGGAGAGATTGATGGGTTAAATCATTGCATAATAAATCAAAAATCTCGTTATCCACTTTATTATATTTTGGTGATAACAAAACCCTTGCATAAAATCTGATAATAACAAAACAAGTGAAAGGATGAAGAGAAATAATGCCTAAAAATCAACTAAGTATAAGATAGGCGCTAAGTTTCACTTAGGCGCTAAAGTCACTTAGGCGCATAAATTCACTTAGGCGCACAACTATCGCCTATCTAACATAGTCACACAAAATTCAGATAGTCGCTAAAATCTTGATAACATAGGCGCACCCATCGCATATCTCAACATCGACTATCTCATGAAACAAATCAGATAGGCGCATAAACAGTAACATCACCTATCTTCAAATAGTCGCTGGATATCGACTATCTCAATAAATCACATAGGAGCCTATATAAACATAGTCGAACTGGAGCTATAGCTATCTCACAGTGTCTCCGACTATCTGCTTAAAACTTAAAATATCACATAATCGCATAAACCAAGTGATAGCTGATGAACACTACATTGTCTAAACATAACTTAGTCGATCATACAAATGAAATTTCACTTCTAATTGACTATCACAATGAAAAACAAAATTCAAACACATTTAATGCAGTCGTGCGGACATTTATTACTGTCCGGAGTGGGCCTCCACCTCCCCCTTGTTGACACCCGTTTTATACCCAATAAGTCGGGTCGTCTCCTTATTCATTCTATACGATGCTCCGAGTTGTTCATCCTTCATTGAGTCTCTTGGTCAGTTGAAGCCTATTTCTTGGGTCTTAATTCCTGGATTAAGATGTGGCTCCCGGTGGCATTTCGTTGGATGAATCTTAGCAAACCCTTCACTCTATGTTAATAACGGTCCCAGTCAGGCGCGTTGCTTCCTTCTGACGGATGGGTCCTGGACCGTTACTCTTTGAAGAGTCCTAAGGCTTAAGGCCTCGTTGTAAAGCTTATCCTTTTGATTCCACGTTGATAATAACGGTCTGTCGTCCTGCCGTTGCTTCACTCTGACGCCCTATGCCTTGGCCGTCGCTTCCTTGAAGAGTCCAGCTTGTTAGGTCTTCTTCCCGTTGATCTTATCTCTTTGGGATAGGGTTGAAAGTGACGGATGCTCCCCCATGCGTTACTTCCAAGTGGCGGTCTGTCGTGCAGCCGTTACTTCCTTCCGAGAGTCCTGGCAGTTCAGGCCTTTTCTCTGCTACTCCGTGGTCGAGATAAGGATTTGGATTGACGTTATCTCTTTCAAAATCAGATCCTCAGGACTCCCCGTTTGTTTCTATGGACTCTTGGTGATATTATCTTCAAGGATTTGCTAAGAGTTATCTCTTTATCTTGCTGAATTATCCTCTGCTCGACCGAAGAGTTTGAGGGTCTATAAATAGAACCCTTGACTTCATGGCCCGAGAGAGGAAGATTTTAATTCACGACGAAGTGCTGCCGAACTTAGGAGCCACCTTCATCCAGGAGGAGCTGCTTCCCACGTCCATCCATCTCATAATCAAGGGAGTACTTTGGTTTTGTCTTTCAAGTTCATCATTGCATGCTTGAGTTCTTCCTTGGTTTTCCTCAAAACAAAGCATTGTCCCTCCTCTTCCTCCACGTTTTTCACTGTTCTTTAAGCATACAAACATCCTCCCAAACTTTTAAAACACCCAGAGGGGTTAAAAAACCAAAACTCCCCGGTAATTCCCTCTCCTTTTGATGTTCTCAAGCTCTTTAAGAATTAATGCTATGCTTGTGAAAAGGGCTAATTGAGGTTGTCTTGTCTTGTCTTTCTACATCTTTGGCAGGTTTACAGGTTCATTAGCACGAGGCCCAAGTCTTCTAGCCGGCTGGAAGAGTTGGAGTTAAAAGAATTCAAGCTTTACTACTGCAGGTTACCTGACGGTCAGGTGAAGGCGCGTCACTATCCTCTGGCGGTCTATCGTGCGGCCGTCACTTCCAAGCGACGCACAGGGTTCTGGCCGTTACTTCCAAGTTGATCTGCAGGCTTTCCTTGGTTTTCTCTCCCGTGGGCGGGTGCTTCATCCACCTATTTCCAAGGTATATTCAAGTCTTTGACTTGTGTTTACTTTGGTGGCGATCACATCTTTCCTTGGTATTGGGCATTAGCTGTCTTCTTCATATCTTCTTTATTTTCCTTGCTTGTTCCACCCCTAGCGGTGTGTTTTTATTTGTTCCTTGCTCCACGCCCCGGCGTGTGTTTTCCTTTTCCTTAGCGTAACTTGATTGAGGTAGCATGCCCATGCTAGAGCTGGCTATGATTGCCTAGGTTCATGTTCACATGTTCACATGTTTGAGTAGATCTTTGATTGCTTGTTTGTCATCTTGCCATATTACTTTGCAAACCTCAAAAGTAAGATAAAAGATAGGCAAATAAATATCAACAGATAATTTTTTGGCGATCACGGTGGGACAGCTTGTGCCAATCGTGCTCTTGATTCTTGTTTAAAACCTGCCATCATCTGCTTGTTGAGTTGCCTTTTTGTTTCCCCTTTGATTACCGCATATTCTGGTTTTCTGAGTGCTCTAACGGCCAGGTGTCCCAGCGTCACAGTTCTCTGACGCAGGGGCATTAGACCGCCACATTGGTTCTGCTGTGAGAGCTCCCA
>CM040121.1:296718991-297034197 GCA_022559845.1 Amorphophallus konjac | reverse complement strand
TTTAAGAATTGATGCTATGCTTGTGAAAAGGGCTAATTGAGGTTGTCTTGTCTTGTCTTTCTACATCTTTGGCAGGTTTACAGGTTCATTAGCACGAGGCCCAAGTCTTCTAGCCGGCTGGAAGAGTTAGAGTTAAAAGAATTCAAGCTTTACTACTGCAGGTTACCTGACGGTCAGGTGAAGGCGCGTCACTATCCTCTGGCGGTCTATCGTGCGGCCGTCACTTCCAAGCGACGCACAGGGTTCTGGCCGTTACTTCCAAGTTGATCTGCAGGCTTTCCTTGGTTTTCTCTCCCGTGGGCGGGTGCTTCATCCACCTATTTCCAAGGTATATTCAGGTCTTTGACTTGTGTTTACTTTGGTGGCGATCACATCTTTCCTTGGTATTGGGCATTAGCTGTCTTCTTCATATCTTCTTTATTTTCCTTGCTTGTTCCACCCCTAGCGGTGTGTTTTTATTTGTTCCTTGCTCCACGCCCCGACGTGTGTTTTCCTTTTCCTTAGCGTAACTTGATTGAGGTAGCATGCCCATGCTAGAGCTGGCTATGATTGCCTAGGTTCATGTTCACATGTTCACAGGTTTGAGTAGATCTTTGATTGCTTGTTTGTCATCTTGCCATATTACTTTGCAAACCTCAAAAGTAAGATAAAAGATAGGCAAATAAATATCAACACCCCTGAGAGGCAGTTCACCCCGGATGCGAATGCCATCCTAGAGCTTTTATCTCTAGTAACTCCTAGAGAGAGAAGGACCGGTTAAGAAAAATGGTCAGCATTGGATTCAAAACAATATGATAGCTGAATCATCAATGGTTTGGATCAGAGACGTTGTCCTTTTTCTTTTAGACATGAACACCATATGAGATTTATAACATGTGCTGGAAAGAACTTCATTGTGATAACTTGGTATTTTGAGGACATATGGATGATGTGCCTTCCAGATATGATGTCATCAATCTGGAGAGAGGAATAATAGAATCTTCAGAGATGAGTTCAGAAACCCATCTAACATTATAAGGACCTGCATCAAGCTCCTCCAGTGACACTTTAATTGTGTTACAGTTCTACAATAGAACAGTCCATTCTCCTATACAAATTGGGGGTTATCTTTTTGCAATTTCTCTTTCAAATCTCTGTATTTTGCCGTAATTTTTTCCTTATCTTTTAATGAATTACGGCTGTTTGGCAGGAAGCTGCCTAACCTCAACCATTTTATAGGAATGCTTGTCATTACTTCTAAAAATACATACATCAGTCCACAGTTTTGATACATGACTAGCTGAAAGATGCAATAAAGCAACCACAAAGCAATACTGGATAGACAAGTACCAAGAGGGCCTGTGCATAATGAATTTCCATCCACTAAGGTAAGCACATTTCATCTTCCACTTTCTCTGAGTATTCACATCTAAAAGTTTACGATTCTGTTTGGTACATAATCAAGATTCATCTAACAGCATTAGAATAAGCCTAATAAGACTTCATAGAAGAATTTCAGCAACAGAAACTATATTCCAATCAAGAAAATTTTCTGGAAATAAGAATTAGTCAAGCCATCACTGAGCATACCTGGTGAAGGCTGACTCGGGGAATCATGTTGCGCTGCAGCCCATTTTTCCTCGAGACTATGAACCATTCCTTCAAATGTCCTCTAAAGACATTTTAGAATATTGTCACTACCATGAGCTTAACAAAACTATTCTCCATGAGGTAAGGATGTAACTAACCAGTTCACTCTTTTTTTCATTTAACTTTTCCAACAAGACATTTTTGAAAGGCTTTTCACTTGGACTGATCTTCTCTGTATGCTTGGAGTCACCCAATGACACCCTAGGCTGATTATCCTCCCAAGTGGCCTGTGCTTTATCCAGTTCAGCTTTCAGCTCCCTCTCAGTGAAGTCCATTTCCTAAAGGAAGGCAAAAATACAACAACAAATTTTAAGAGTTGTAACAAAAACCAATGAAAGTTGCATACACATGGGGAAGAATACCACATAAATTATACCCTTTAGTTTACCCAGAAAAAAGAAAAGGCAGATTGAAACTGAGGAGATTGTAAAAGAACAAGACACTGTCAACTAAGTAACTAACAAGATGATATGGTCAAAGAAACTAAAAGGAAAAAGGAAAACAGAGAAAGGAAAGAAACAGACAAGTTGTGAAGTTGATATGACGAGTGTTTCCAACTATCCTATGATTAAGTAGAAACTAGAAAGCAGTTGCTTGGCAGGGGCAATTCACAGATACCATAAAACCCAGCCCACGCATGTTCAAACGTGGCACATGGGTGACTCCCCTCCTAAACAGTATCTTCATACCAACTGGCCACAATGGCAGAGAATTGATTAGAGCAGTTTACCACACTTCTTTTCGAAAACCAATAGGCTGCACTGCAAATTTTATTAGGAAATAATGAGGGATGGTACAATCAACTGAGGAGAGGAAAGTTCCTCATCCTCAAAGAAATAAACACAGGTAGTACAGTTTACAACACATTCAAAAGACGAACAATAATTATTACCACCATCCTGCTGCAAATTTCTGACCAAAATTTCTTAAGTCTGCATGCTATCACATGCTTAACATTTGACAAAGTAAATTAGTCACAAATTGGTGATTAGTTTAATTTCAGTCCCACGTTTGAAGTTATCAACAGATCCCAAATAGAAATTATGAGAAAATTATTTCTGTTTTATTTCCATTTCTCACGACGCATAGGACTAAAGAGTGGCTACCACTGAATTCTTGCTACAGCATTTCTATTGACATTCTAAATGCAAGAAGAATCCAAAATCTATAACTGCTGATTTAATCATTTAACTATTTTCTAATTGATGAATAGCAATGGAATAGAGTGGACCAGAGAAAAATATAGTTGTCTAGAAGCAGATCCGCGAAAAAAAATAATGAAATAAAATAAATGAGCCTCAAAAACATTGTAGAATTGTTGATCTTGGAAACTAATCTAGAAATGACATCAGCTCATTATGTGGATGATGAAGAATCAGGGTTATGCATTGAGCCCCTTGAAGATGAGGGCTCAGGCTTTAAGCCATTTAGTTGCTGCTTCTGAATAGGAAGATCTACTTGAAGAAGGTACTATGGTTACCAGGAAACTCATCAAATATCAAAATTTGCTTCATACTTCTCACATTCATTTCTTGTTTCATCTTAATTTGTAATTCAAAATGTTATCAAAAGAAACATTTCTCACTTCCGCTTCACACATTGCTTCCCACTTTGGTAACTATGGAAAATATCAAGCCCCCAAGGATAATAATGAGCAAGGAGAGGAATGTGGAAATGGAAGGAATGAACTAGGAACGATGGTGACCAGAGGCAAGGCTGTGTCTTCTTATTCTCTAAAGAACAGGCACGGTAGGAGCCTTTGCTCCTATCATGATATCCTGGGAATGGGAGGACACTACAGGTGTGGAATAGAGATGGATAGGAAGGTGGCTCTTCAGGTTGGGTGCAAGTGGTTAAAAGGAAGGGTGTCCAAGCTTTGGAAAAAACTGAAAAAGGGACCACTAAGAGAACAAAAAAATAAGAAGGGAATAGTGGAAGAGAGCAGATTCTTTGGATGTCTGGAGATTGGACATTGGGCTAAGAATTGTAGGAATGGTATTAGTTGCCTTGAATGTGAAGGGTTTGGCCATCAGAAAAGTATTTACTTAAAGACTATGTAAAAGAAAGTGGAGCAATGGGATGCAGCAGATTATAGGCATTCTGTGGAAACCAAAAGTGACTGAAGAAGAAAAAAGAATGCAAGAGAGCATGATTAAGAGTATGTTCAAAATGTGGAGAGGATTTTTTGACACAATAGACAAGAAGAAGAGAGCCAGAATGGTGGGGACACCGGACCCACTACCGGGGCCCATACTCGGAGCCGACGCCGCACTGCCCCGACACCGAGCTTGTGGCTCGGAGTCTCACTCGAAGACTCGGCATCCTGAGTATTTTACTTATACGTATTTACGTATTTGTGTATTTTTGTGTGTATGTGAGTAAGATACATGTATTACTACATGTATATTTACTTTTGTTTTATTAGGCTAGTTATAGTCAAAAGTTGTTGTATTTTATTTTATTAAACCCACAAAGTCAATAGTTGGCTGTTGGGTTTTGTCTTATTAGGCCAGGGTATAAACACAATTAGTGAAAGTGTGAGGGTAAGGATGTAATGGGCTTTCCCTGTATAAAGGGGAGCTTACGAAGGATTGTAACATGATGAATAGAAGGAAGTTTGCTTCCTACGTGAGAGAGTTTCCACTCCTCTTGTTTCTGGTGGGGACACCGGGCCCACTACCGGACGTCACACCCCCGCACCGAGCTTGTGGCTCAGAGATTCGGCTGCCTGAAGACTCGACGTCACGTATTTATGTATTGCGTGTGTATTGTGTGTAAAATACATGTATTATTTACTTTTGTTTTATTAGGCTAATCATAGTCAAAGTGTGTATTTATTTTATTAAACCCCCAAAGTCAATAGTTGGTTGTTGGGTTTTGTCATATAAGGCTTGGGTATAAATGTTATTAGGAAAAGCTTATGGGTATGAATGTTATAGCCTCCTCCTATATAAAGGAAGGCTAAGGGGTGTGTTACGTATGTTGTTATATGAAGAATGAAGATGTTTGTCATAAGGTGTTTTACCTTGTGTTCTTCCCTTCTCTCTTTTCTCTTTTGTGAGGATTGAGCGTCGCCCGGTGTGAGACCGTCCGGCGTGAGGCCGAGCTGCGTGAGGTAGCAAGTTATCCGTTCCCGTCCGTGCCGTCAGGAGTTGCCGTCGATCCATTTCCACGTCGCCGTCGTGTCAGATTTGGTATCAGAGCCCAACACAGCGCCTCCCTCGACCCCGACGTCCCCGTCGTCGGTCCTCCTCTCTCTCGATCGCTAGAAGTGAAAAAAAAAAAGGAGAGAAGCATAAAGATCCCAGTTGAAGAAATTGAAAAAAAAAGAGAGAAAAAAAAAATTAGCAAAGAAAGCCCCCTGCGTTTCTCTCCCCCTCTCTCTCTCTCTGTTACTATCCCTCTCTGTTTCTCTATCTCTCTCTCGCGATCTCTCTCGCGACTTCCACCTCCAGCACGCCAGCAGCACCGCGACACCACCAAGACACCAACAGGGCCGCCGGCATCCGGCCGCCCCTCTCACCGCCGCACGCCGCCGCGCTCCGCGCGCGACCTGCACACCCGCTAGTGCGAGCCCGCCTGCGGCCGCTTGCGCCCGCCGACGTCCGAGCGCCCGCCGACGTCCGAGCGCCCGCCGGCGTCCGAGCGCCCGCGCCCGTGGCAGCCAGCCGGCGCGCCTGCCGCCTCCGCAACCGCCAGACGCACCCCCCACTGCTAACCCTTTCCCCACTCCACAGCCGGCCCACCCTGCCCCGCCGTCTGGCCCGTTCCCCCCCCCCCCCTCTCGCTGCCGTAACAGGCCGCCGCTGCCTGCGACTCCCCCGACGCCTCGGTCCACCACCAGCCGCTTGGAGTCGTGCCGTCGCCTTCCTGCTGCACCGCCTGCCAGACGAGAGCGTGACGCCGGAGAACCCCCCGACCAGCTACTACGACTGGTGCGCTCGCCGAGGCCGCTTTCCCCCCCTTCACTGCCACTACCTGCCACGATCCCCGCCATCGCCTCCCGTCGCCGTGCACCCCCCCTGCTAGCCCTCAACCTCCCCACCTCGGCTCCCATGGCCCATCTCCTTGTCTCCTCACCGTCCACAGACCACCTCCCCTCCGGCTGACCCGGCGCCCCACCTGCTTTAGCCAGCCACCCACCCCGCCTACCTTGTTGGGTTGGAAAAAAAAAAGTCTGAAAGTTTGAAAAAAAAAGTGTTTGAAAAAAAAGGGTGTGAAAAGTCAGAAAAGAGTTGGAAAAAAAACGTGTGGAAAAAAAAACAAGTGTGAAAAAAAAAGTTTGAAAGTCATAAAGAGAGGGTAGAAAAAAAAAGTTTGAAAGTCATAAAGAGAGGGTAGAAAAAAAAGGGGGTTTGAAAAAAAAAGGCGTTTTAAAAGTTAAAATTATATATATATATAATATATATATTGAGATATATATAATCTTATATATATCTATATATATATATTTATATATATCTTTTACCTTATTAATTGTGGCACTCAAAGTCCGCGAACTACAGCTGAAGCAGTGCCCGGGCCGACCGGTCGTCGACATGCGTTCCGCACTTTAGGGGTAAAAGTGTTCATAAGTCCCCCTGCGAGGAGAAAGTCTGATCTGATTTATTCTCTTGCGTGGGAAATTTTAAGGCGGTTTTGTAATAAATTAAATCCTCCCTACGTGGAGTGAATTCATTGTAACCATTAAAGCTTCGTCGACGCCGTGCGGGCCCGCACGTCCCCGCTCGCCCTCGTCTCCGATCGGAGCTAGACTTCTCAGTCAGCTAGGTACGTGCTCCAATCACTTACTCATTTAGTATCTTTTCGATTGCCGTGCGACGAAGTAAGAGAGAGCCCGATCCATACAGCTAGTCTCCTGAGTGCATCGCTGTGAACGGCAAGAGAAGAGAGCTTGTATGAACCCATCCTTAGGGCCCTAGAATTGTTACATTAGGGTACCCTAATTGTCAAGAGGTAGTACCACAACTACTTCGCCTACGGGCGAGCAACTTTCCCTGACCGAGCCCTTCAAATTGACCATTTGCATATCAGCTGGGTCCACACCTTGTTAATTATCGGTGCCAGGATTGCATCATCTAAGTCCAAGGTAGTGCATGCCACGTTGGTCTAGGAATTCATCAGGCCGTCTAGAGCGCATTTCAACTCTAAAACACCCATGGATCAGGAGAGATATATGGCCGATCATGACCTCATCTCCCAGTTTAAGGTAATGGATGCAGGATTTGATGACACACATGTCAAGTACATGTAGGTTGGAGACATTGCCGAGAGTTCTAGCCAGAAAAGATTGGGTGTAGTTCGCTGTATCTCAACACCCCATGAGGACGATTGGCGTCGAAACTCCATCTTCCAAACCTACATTATGGTAAAATCATAACCCTGCAAGGTGATTTTTGACAACGGGAGCTGTATCAATGCAGTCTCTTCAGACTTTGTCTCCCGTCTAGGTCTACCTACCCTCCTCATCCGAGGCCATACAATGTGACTTGAGTTGACGACACGTCTATCCCCGTCACCACTATATGTGTCATTCCCATCCAATTCCAGTCCTACCAAGGACAGATTTTGTGCGATATAGTGCCTATGAAGGTCGGTAGCGTCATCTTAGAACGACCATGGATCTATGATGTAGACCTCGCTACATTTGATCGGTCCCATCAGTGTTCATTCTCCCACAATGAGAGGACGATTCAGTTATACCCGACACCCCCAATGGTGACCTCGGGTAAGAGTTCCACCTCCACTCCCACTGAAACTCCCGAAATTCAGGAGAATCCCCAAACTCCCACTGAAGGGAAACCTCCCCTTCCCTCTTCTCATGCATCTATCACACCCGTTTCTGAGGCCCCTAAGGTTAGTCATGACCTAGTTAGGCGCCTTGACTCCATGAATGTCGGTGAGCTAAACAAAGAGGTTGCTGAGGGTGCTCCTTTTTTGCCTGTTGACGTCACCATCACACCCAAGGAGTCCCGAGTCTCAGTCACAACTAAAGTCCCGGCAATACTGTAAGACTTCGAAGGCATCGTCCCCGAGGACTTGCCTTCTCAACACCCTCCCATGCGTGATGTACAACACGCCATTGAGCTTGCCCCTGAATCCACCCTACCCAACCTTCCCCTCGAGTCTAGAATGTCCAAGTCAGCCGAAGAGTTTGCACAGCACGTCAAGAGTCTGCATGAGTCAGCTGATTCGCATAGGCGTCACCATGAATTTCAAGAAGGTGACTTGGTTATGGTGCGGGTCCAACCCGAACGACTCCCCTCGGGAGCCATTAAAAAGTTGCAAGTCCGTAGTGATGGTCCCTTCCCGATACTGCGAAGGATTGACTCCAATGCTTATGTTGTGAACTTACCTCCCGAATATGTGATTTGCTCTACTTTTAATGTGACAGACCTAGTGGCCTACAAGGAACCCACAGTGATTCCTAGTGACCCTTTCGAGCCTTCTCCTCCTATTGAGAGTGAGCCCACACCTGTGCGTCCCACAGCCTCGAGAGCACTGCGCGAGCAAATTGAGAGGATACTGGATGAGCAAATGACCACTACACGGAGCATGGAGTACCAACGCTACCTTGTCCGCTGGCGGGACCGTCCACCGTCTGATGATTCCTGGATCAGCCAGGAGGATCTCCAGCGCCTCGATCCAGATCTGCTGGAGCACTACCATAGCAGTGTCCCACCTTACTCGACGGAGTCGAGTTCCAGCCGCCCCGGGAGGGTTGGTGGGGACACCGGGCCCACTACCGGACGTCGCACCCCCACACCGAGCTTGTGGCTCGGAGATTCGGCTGCCTGAAGACTCGACATCACGTATTTATGTATTGCGTGTGTATTGTGTGTAAAATACATGTAGTAATACATGTATTACTTACTTTTATTTTATTAGGCTAGTCATAGTCAAAGTGTGTATTTTATTTTATTAAACCCACAAAGTCAATAGTTGGTTGTTGGGTTTTATCTTATAAGGCTTGGGTATAAATGTTATTAGAAAAAGCTTATGGGTATGAATGTTATAGCCTCCTCCTATATAAAGGAAGGCTAAGGGGTGTGTTACGTATATTGTTATATGAAGAATGAAGATGTTTGTCATAAGGTGTTTTGCCTTGTGTTCTTCCCTTCTCTCTTTTCTCTTTTGTGAGGATTGAGCGTCACCCGGTGTGAGACCGTCCGGCGTGAGGCCGAGCTGCGTGAGGTAGCAAGTTATCCGTTCCCGTCCGTGCCGTCAGGAGTTGCCGTCGATCCATTTCCACGTCGCCGCCGCGTCAGTTTCCCTTCCCTCTTTCTCACTTGTGAGATTTGAGTGTGTCCCCCGGTGTGAGACCGTCCGGTGTGAGGCCGAGCTGCGCGAGGTAGCAACCTATCCAGTCCTGTTCGTGATACCGGAGCTACCGTCGATCCATTTCCACGTCGCCGCCGCGTCAAATTTGGTATCAGAGCCCGACAACAGCGCCTCCGTCAACCCCGACGTCCGCATCGTCTTCTTTCCACAATTTCTGTTAGTGAAAAAAAAAAAAAGAGTAGCAGAAAAAGATCTTAGTTGAGAGGAGTTTTGGAGAAAAAAAAAGGGCAGAAAAAAAAAGAAAAAAATATATACAGAGTTACGGTTGAGAAAAAAAATTGAAAAAAAAAATTTAACTCTCTCTCTCTCTCTTTTACTCTCTCTCCGTGTAGAAAAAAATCGACCCTGGGTTGACAGGCAGCAAATTGGGAGAGTTCTCGGGGCGAACTCGGCCTGCTGGTCCGACTCGGTCCTGTGCCGACTCGGTGCTGCGCCGACTCCGTTCTGACTCGCTAGGCAGCAAGCCGTTGCCTCCAAAGGAGCGTCGCCTTCCTGAGATCTTCTGAAGGCGCTGCTTGGCTGGGACGATGGCTGGACGTCCCTGAACGACTCCCTGAAGTGGCGGTCGCTGAAGTTTACTTTTGGTATTTATTTGTGAATTTCTCCCGGACTGCTATTTCGGACCTGCACAGGGAACAGATCTACGCGCCTCGGCTGCAAGAATTAATTCTCTCAGATCCGAAATCAGATCGAGGTGAGACTAGCGGCGTTGGAAAGAGGACTCACAGATCTACAACATATAATTTTTGTAGGTCAATCCAACGAAGGGATGAGAAATGGGAGGCTCTGCAACATGGTGTTGTTTCTGTGGATGTGATTACTGACACTCAGGACAGAAAGGGATCTGCCTGAAACTGACCTTTGACCGAAGGGTAAATGATTTTTTCAGGGACTGAAAAATATATGGGAGGTAGGGGGGACGTGAGGGAGACTGGGAAATTTTTGTGATTTTTTCTAAAATTCCTAAGGGGGTGGGAAAAATACAACAAGGTGACTCTGTCCCGTGGATCTGCAAAAAGGCAGATTACAGGGGAAGAACAAGAAATATGGTAAAAATACTAAACGACGTCCAGATGACATGAAATTTGAACTGGAGGTTAAGGGAGACAGGAAGAACGAACCCTCATAGTTTGGGCTCGATCTGACAACAAGAGAAATAAAGAGAATTTCGGGATTGGGGTTCTGTCCTGATTGAGACAGAACCTCGTCGGGGTGGCGGTGGCGCTGAGCTTCGCACTCAGGAAAGGGGGTTGGAAGGGAGGAATCTACCTCAGAAGAATGGCAGGAATCCACCTGCAAGGGGGGAGAGGAGGGAGGAGAGAGAGGCGCCCCTTGGGCTTCTTGCACAATTCACCAAATTAATGAATGAAAAATTGTGAAATTGGCTTGAGCCTCCAAGAAGGGTGCGCCCCTCTCCCTCTGTTGTGCTTCTTCCTCCTCCAGCCTTCCAGGGTGTGAGACCCATTCTATCTCTTCCTCTCATCCTCTGAATTCTGATTCTGCCGCCGCCGCCATCGCGTCGGAGTTCTGTCCAAATCAGGACAGAACCTCAACTCCGGAATTTTATCTTTTGTTCTTGTTGTCTGATCAAGCCCAAACTTTGAGGGCTTGTTCTACCTGCCACCCCTAGTCTCCAGTTTAAATTTCGTGCCATTTGGCTTTTGTTTGGTATTTTTCCCATATTTCTTGTCCCCCACTGTAATCTGCCATTCTGCAGATCCACGGGACAGTGTCACCTATTCGTATTTTTCCCACCCCCTTAGAAATTTCCAGAAAATCCACAAACATTCCTCAGTGTTCCTCACGTTTCCCCCTACCTCCCATAATATTTTCAGCCCCTGGAAAAATCATTTACCTCTCGGTCAAAGGTCAGTTTCAGGCAGATCCCTTTCTGTCCTGAGTGTCAGTAATCAGATCCACAGAAAAAACACAGTGTTGCAGAGTCTCCCAATTCTCATCCTTTCGTTGGATCGAGCTGAAAAAAATATATGTTGTAGATCTGGGAGTCCTCTTTCCAACGATACCAACCACGCCTCGATCTGATTCTGGATCTGTGAGAATTAATTCTTGCCGCCGAGGCGTGCAGATCTGTTCCCTGTGCAAGTCCGAAATAACAGTCCGGGAGAAATTCACAAATAAATACCAAAAGTCAACTTCCGCGACCGCCACTCCCAGGAGTCGACCAGGGACGTCCTGCCAACGTTCCAGCCAAGCGACGCCTTCCGAAGATCTCAGGAAGGTGACGTTCCTTTGGAAGCCGCGCCTTGCTGTCCAGCGAGTCAGAACCGAGTCGGCGCAACACCGAGTCGGCTCAGGACCGAGTCGGACCAGCAGGCCGAGTTCGTCCCGAGAGCGCTTCCAGTTTGCTGCCCGTCAACCCAGGGTCGGTCCCCCCCGGGCCCACTTGTAGCCCTTTACCTCCCTGCGTGGAGTGGGCATTAAAATTCACTGTTGTAATGAAGTTTTTACCATTGTACCGGGAGTTACCGTAACTGGCCAGGGTCGTCTTCCCCACGCCCGGAGCGTGGAGGTATCGTGTTCGTTCTCTTACTCGGCGTTTGCTTTACTCGTATTTATTCGTATATGCCGCTGCATGTGATAGGTAACTAGCTCGATATCTATTTTTATCACCGCTGCGAGAGAGCGAGAGTGACCCGTCCCGTGACCCGATCCGAGTACACGAGGAAAGCCGATATCCGAGACTCACTGCCGATTTCTCAACCGCACACGGTCCCACGTCTTCCCTCGCATAGGGACAATCGCGAGCTAGAGTCTCAGGTCGCGTGTCCGTCCCGCATCAAATTTTATGGGTCGACTTGAAAAAAAAAACATAAAATCGCGTTCGCGGAACAAAACCTCGTCGCCCGTGCCCCTTCAAATCCCCCCAAGGCCGCAACGGCCTTCTCCCCCAGCGGCCCTTCTCCCCGCCGCGGCCACAGCCGCCACTCGCCCGCCGCCGCCCGCAGCGCCGGCAGCAACCGCCCGCGGCCGCGCCCGCCTGCCCCCACAGGCGCCCCGCGCCCCACCTGGCCTCCAGCCGCGCCCGAGCGCGCCCTCCGCCAGGCCGCCCACCGCAGCGCGCCGGCACCCGCGCCCAAACCGCGCCCGCCGCCCGGTTGCGGCCGCCCGCACCCGGCCCCCAGCTCGCCCCCTCCCGTGCCCAGCTCGCCGCCCTCTCCGCGCCTGCGCGCCCCTGCGCCCGCGCCTGCGCGCCCGCGTGCGCCTGTCCTGCCGCCAGCCGGCCACCCACCAACGCCTGGTCGCCCGCGTGCCCAGCGCCGCATTAACCGCTGGCCGCCTTCTCCCGCCCGCCTCCTGCCAGCCGAGCGCCACCTGCGTGTGGTGACCAACTGCCAACGTGTGATTTACGCAGCAGAAGTTTGAGAAGTTTGAAAAAAAAAGTGTCTGGAGGAAAAAGAAGAGATTTTAAAAATAGAAAAAAAATTAACTCTCTCTCTCTCTTTTACTCTCTCTCTCTCTGTTACTCTTTCTCTCTCTCTCTCGTCTCTCTGTCTCCCAGCGCCTGCAACAACCCACGGCTAACGCCTGCAAGCCCGCGCCTGCAACAACCCACGGCTAACGCCTGCAAGCCCGCGCCTGCTGCCACCGGCTGCTCCCGCCAACGACGCACGCAGGCGTCCGCTAGCACGCCGACCACCCGAGCCCCGACCAGCGAATGTGCCCGCGGTCGCCCGAGGACGCCTCCGCCCAGCCCGACAGCGGACAACGTCGCCTGCGGCACCCTCCGCGACGAGCCCGCCGCACCACCACGCTCACTCCCTTACCACCGAGGCCACGTCTCCCTCTCCCCACTCCTCTGCTAGCCGCAACCACCACCTCCCCTCCCTACTAGCCCATCGTCCCACCTCTATCCCGCCGGTCACCCACCTCCACCACTCTCCCTTTCTCTCTACATTTTCCACCGTCCCCTTCATCACCGGCACCACCGCCATCAAGCCTGCACCTCCCCGGCAAACCTCCCCACGACCCTTCTCTCCCTCTGCGCATGCTCACACCGTCGAACAGCCACCTCCGCGGTTACCCCCGCCCTCCGGCAGTCACCGTCGCCGCCGCTTGCATACCCTCCGCAGCCCTCACCCTACCTCCGTGTCACGCCGCTGCCAGCACCCGCAGGCTCCGCCGAGCGCCCCTGCCGCGCCCGCGCTGACAACCTGCTGCTGCCCGCCCGCCTTCACCCGTTAGCCGACAGTCCATCGACGCCCGCGCCTTCCCACGTGTCCTGCGTGCAGCCGCGTGGTCACATGAGCGCCGCCCGCGTTTGCAGCAGCGTGTGCTGACTGCCATTCTTCATAGCGCGAGTTGCGCAGAAAGAGACAGTGTAGAAGTTTGAAAAAAAAGGTTTGAAAAGTCACAAAAAAAAGGGTAGGTGAAGTTTGAAAAAAAAAAGGTTTGAGAAAAAAAAAGGAGGTTGAAGTTTGAAAAAAAAAGGGTTTTGAAAGTTGAAAAAAAAAGTTAAATATATATAATATATATATTTGGGATATACATAATCTTATATATATCTATATATATTTATATATATACCTATTATTTTGAATAATTTAGCAATTGTGGCATCCAAGTCCGGAACGGAAGGCTCGAATAGCGCCCGAGACACTTGGTCATCGACGGACAATCTGTAATTTACGGAGTGTAAGTGACCGTGAGTCTCCCTGCGCGGAGAAATTTTGGGCTGATTTATTCCCCTGGGCGGGAAAACTTTAAATTAAGCGGTTTTGTAATAATTAAATCCCCCCTGCGTGGAGCGAATTCATTGTAACCGTGAAACTTTATCGACGCCGTGCGAGCACGCACGTCCCCACTCGCCTTCGTCTCCGGTCGGAGTTAGACTTTTCAGTCTAGCTAGGTCCGTGCTCCAATCATTTGCTCATTTAGTATCTTTTCAATTAACGTGCGACGAAGTGAGAGAGAGCCCGATCCATGCAGCCAGTCTCCTGAGTGCATCGCTGTGGACGGCAAGAGAGAGCTTGTATGCACCTATCCTTAAAGCCCTAGACTGTCACATTAGGGCACCCATAACTACCAGGAGGTAGTTCCACAACTACTTCACCTACGGGCGAGCAACTTTTCCTGACCGAGCCCTTCAAATTAACCCTTTGCATATCAGCTGGGTCCACACCTTGCTAATTGTCAGTCCCAGGACTGCATCATTTAGGTCCAAGCTCGTGCATGCCACGTCGGTCTAGGAATTCATCAGGCTGTCTAGAGCACATTTCAACTCTACAAACACCCATAGATCAGGAGAGATATATGGCCGATCCTGGCCTCATCACCCAGTTTGAGGAAATGAATACAATATTTGATGACGCGCATGTCGAGTACATGCAGGTTGGAGACATTGCCAAGAGTTCTAGCCAGAAAAGATTGGGTGTAATTCGTTGTATCTCAACACCCCAGGAGGACGATTGGCGTCGAACCTCCATCTTCCAAACCTACATCATGGTGAACTCTCATCCCTGCAAGGTAATCCTTGACAACGGGAGCTGTATCAATACAGTCTCTTCAGACTTTATCTCCCGTTTAGGTCTACCTACGCACCCTCATCCAAGGCCATACAATGTGGCTTGGGTCGATGACACTTCTATCCCAGTCACCACCACATGTGTCATTCCCATCCAATTCCAGTCCTACCAAGGACAAATCTTATGTGACGTAATGCCTATGAAGGCCGAGAGCGTCATCTTAGGACGACCATGGATATATGATGTAGACCTCGCTACATTTGGTCGGTCCCATCAATGTTCCTTCTCCCACAATGGGAGAACGATTCAGTTATACCCGACACCCCCAAAGGTGACCTCGGGTAAGAGTTTCACCTCCACTCCCACTGGAACTCCCGAAATTCAGGAGAATCCCCAAACTCCCACTGAAGGGAAACCTCCCCTTCCCTCTTCTCATGTATCTATCACACCCGTCTCTAAGGCCCCTAAGGTTGGTCATGACCTAGTTAGGCGTCTTGACTCCATAAATGTCGATGAGCTAAACAGAGAGGTTGCTGAGGATGCCCCTGTTTTGGCTGTTAACGTCACCACCACACCTAAAGAGTCCCGAGTCTCAGTCCCAACTGAAGCCCCGGCAATACTGCAGGACTTCCAAGGCATCGTCCCCGAGGACTTGCCTTCTCGACTCCCTCCCATGCGTGATGTACAACACACTATTGAGCTTGCCCCCGGGTCCACCCTACCCAACCTTCCCCTTGAATCTAGAATGTCCAAGTCAGCCGAAGAATTTGCACAGCACGTCAGGAGTCTGCATGAGTCAGCTGATTCGCATAGGCGTCACCATAAATTTCAAGAAGGTGACTTGGTTATGGTACGGGTCCGGCCCGAACGACTCCCCTCGGGAGCCGCTAAAAAGTTACAAGCCCGTAGTGATGGTCCCTTCCCAATCCTGCGGAAGATTGACGCCAATGCCTATGTTGTGGACTTACCTCCCGAATATGGGATTAGCTCTACATTTAATGTGGCATATCTAGTGGCCTACAAGGAACCCACAGCGATTCCTAGTGACCCTTTCGAGCCTTCTCCTCCCATTGAGAGTGAGCCCACCGCTGTGCGTCCTACAGCCTCGAGAGCACCGCGCGAGCAAATTGAGAGGATACTGGATGAGCAGGTGACAACTACACGGAGCAGGGTGTACCAGCGCTACCTTGTCCGCTGGCGGGACCGTCCACCGTCTGATGATTCCTGAATCAGCCGGCAAGATCTCCAGCGCCTCGATCCAGATCTGCTGGAGTACTACAACAGCAGTGTCCCCCCTTACTCGACGGAGTCGAGTTCCAGCCGCCCCGGGAGGGTTGGTGGGGACACCGGGCCCACTACCGGGCCCCATACTCGGAGCCGACGCCGCACTGCCCCGACACCCAACTTGTGGCTCGTCGACTCACTCGAAGACTCGGCATCCTGAGTATTTTACTTTTACGTATTTACGTATTTGTGTATTTTTATGTGTATGTGAGTAAAATACATGTATTACTACATGTATATTTACTTTTGTTTTACTAGGCTAGTTATAGTCAAAAGTTGTTGTATTTTATTTTATTAAACTCACAAAGTCAATAGTTGGTTGTTGGGTTTTGTCTTATTAGGCCATGGTATAAACACAATTAGTGAAAGTGTGAGGGTAAAGATGTAATGGGCTTTCCCTATATAAAGGGGGGCTTACGAAGGATTGTAACATGATGAATAGAATGAAGTTTGCTTCCTACGTGAGAGAGTTTCCACTCCTCTTGTTTCCCTTCCCTCTTTCTCACTTGTGAGATTTGAGTGCGTCGCCCGGTGTGAGACCATCCGGCGTGAGGCTGAGCTGCGCGAGGTAGCAACCTATCCAGTCCTGTTCGTGATACCGGAGCTGCCGTCGATCCATTTCCACGTCGCCGCCGCGTCACAGAAGGATGAAATAAAATTGGTGGTACAATCCATACTTTACTCCAAAAAAAAGGAGAACCAGAAGGTAGTAAGTTGTGGATCAAGAAGCTAGATGATTGCACCTTTATTATTTGTTTGGAAAATCCATCATGACAGGAGTTATATCAACGGAATGTCCAATCGAGCAGGATGGGTATAGCCGTCTCATTCCACACATGGACTCCAACAACTGCTGCTGTAACAGATGGTAGAGGTGTAGAGCTCAGGTGCCTCCCGAGGTGTCCCAATCCACCGAAATTCTATTACATTTCAGAAGATCATTAGCAGCCTTGGAGATACCAGGAGATGAATCGGGTAAGTCTGTGCCAGAGCTGAGATCTTCAAGAGCCTTCAGAGAGGTGAACAATCCCTCTAAGATCAGGAAAGGCATGTTTATCATACCTAATGGTATTCTTGATCTCTATGTCATCAAGGAAGATATAGGAAAGAAGGTAGCAGGGTATGCACTTCAGGGTGGTCCAGAAGGAAATTGCTCAGGATTATAGGAGGCGACAGGGTCACAAATAGGTAAGCCATCTCAGCATCCTCAGAGTGACTCAGGAGGTAAGATCTTTGGCTTAGAACTGACGTAGAAGAAAGGTTTAAAAGTCATAAAGGTTTAAAAGTCATATCGGGACCGGAACTGGTTGGAGCCAGTTCTGTTTCTGGTTTTGGTTCTAGTTCCATGGCCGGTTTTGCCCAGTTTCCTCCATATTAGAACCAAATTTGTTCATAGTTGTCAAGGCAACCTAAGGCATTCATGGAGAGCATAAAAGTTTAGACAACAAGGCATCTGCATATGCACCGCCTATATATAGAGAAAAATACAAAAGACGTTCCAGTATTAAAAACTGAACAACAATGAATTAAATATATGAAATGCAGAAAATTGAAAACATAAAATTGAACAGAAATTGAATTGATATGAAATAATAAACCAGATAGGTTGAGAGAGAGAGAGGCACCACATCCCCCATGGGCTTGGAGCTTCCAAGAGAGAGAATGAGAGAGAGGCACCACAACCCCTGTGGGCTTGGAGCTTCCAAGAGAGAGAGAGAGAGAGAGAGAAGGGGAGGGGTGAAGGAGAGATAGAGAGAGAAGGGGAGGAGAGAGAGAGAGGGAATGCCACCCAGCTCCCCCCCTGATGGAGGGTCAAAGAGAGACAAGAGAGGGAAGAAAGAATGAGAGAGACATACAGAGAGAAAGAGGGGGGGAGAGAGAAGGGAAGGAGAAGGTGGCGGAGGAGAGACAAACAGAGAGACAGAGAGAGAGTGGGGCAGCATACCTAGCACCAGACCACACCAGTTGGAGGGGCAGTGGCATAGCCAGTGCAGGGAGGCGCAAGGCATGCTGGGAAGGGCAGCGTGACAATGGACGATAGTTCTGGCACAGTAAAAGGAGGCAGCTATGCAGCTATGGCAGAGGGCAGTAACTATGCAGTGGAGGGGAGGTGAGAGGAATTCAGGGGGCACTCTTTTTTTTTGTGGTGGTGGTTGTTTTGGGTGGGGGGGTGAGGGTGCTAAATAGGGTAAATGGATCCTAATTAGTTGTTAGGCCCCTGTTGGAAATTTAAAAAAAGGAGGAAACCTTGTGCACAAAAGAAAAAGAAAAAGAAGAAAGGGAAACGAGGAGTCCATCCTGGACTCCATTGGCCGCAGCCTCTCCTCTCTCCCCCTTAAATGTTGCCCGATGGGCCAAGAATTCAAAAGAACAGAAAATCTCAATTTTTTGAGGGATCTTTTTAAAATACTGAACCCCTATTCACTGGGATTCAAGTGTCCATCGATCCTTCTCTCTATCTGTAACGCCTCAGATTTTTCAGATATTTTTCGGATCATTTTTGTGGGTCCCGGAGTGTGTTTTGTGCTTTACGCATGTTTTTCCCTGATGTGCCTTCGGAATTCTGTGTAGGGTGAACCGTTGCGTTCTCCGACTCCGGGACAGTACCGACGCGTTGTGCTCTTCCCGAGGATCGCGGAGGTAATTTTTCCGTATTTTTCGAAATTTCTAGAATTTTTGAGTTTTTCTTTTCTATATATATTAACCTCCTTTTCTCTCTCCTCATCTCTCATTTCTTTCTTCCCTCCCTCTCTCTTCTCACGCTCTCTCCTCTCTCCCTCTCTTCTCCGGCAGCCGACGGAGGTGGACAGGGGCGAGGCGGCGAGGATCGTGGGACGTGGAGCGGCGAGGATGGAGCGAGGATCGCGATGGTGGAGGCGGTTCGTGGGATCGCGAGCCGGTGGAGCTTTAACAGCATTTTCTTCGTGGATCGGCATCCACGGCGCGTGAAATCTTCGGTGGAGGTAGGGAGATAGACCCTCAGCTCGTGTATTTCCTTTTCCGCGAGTTTTGTAGGCCGTAGCGAGCCGAGCGGGTTTATTTTCGCGTTTTGGGGAAAATGCTTATTTTTGGGGAGTGAGCCGGATCTAGCATTTTAACCACGTTTTTGGGGTTTAAATGGGTCCTCTCGGTGCTAGAGAGGTTGGGGACTAGTTTCCCCTTGTTTTCCCCTTCACATGGGTGTGAACGGGGCGTGGAATGGGTTTTCCCGCGGTTCCCGCCGTTTTCGCACTCGGGACGACCTAAAGAACGACCGCTAGGGTGCTAAGCGGTCGTGTGGAGACCGCTAGGGTCCCCCTTATGTCGGTTCGAGCCTTGCGGTCGCGCGATGGACCACCAGGTGCCTTAGCGGTCTGGTGGAGACCGCTAGGCTCTGTTTTGCGGTCAGGGCATGACCGTTTGTCCGTGTTTTGGGTCAGTCGAGGTCGGTGGGGTAGCGGTCTCGCGACTGACCGCTAGGCTACGCCAAGCGGTCAGGGGGACGACCGCCATCCTTCCTGGCGGTCCTGTGGTGACCGCTTGGGGTTTTAGTGTTTTGGGTTCCTTGCGGTCTCGCGATAGACCGTCAGGCCAACCCTTGCAGTCCTGGTGAAGACCGCTAGGCTCCCTAACGGTCCAGAGAGGACCGCTAAGCAATTCTCCGTGCTCACCGTGTTCATTTTGCATTCTGACGGTCTCCGGTCGACTCGGTTGTGACCCAATGGTCGAACTTCGGCCTCGTGAGTGTCCCGGACATCCCATGGGTTCTGTGACCGTGTTTCTGGGGTGTCTGGAGGTACCGTGTTACCTCGATTAGCGTGCCCGTAGATTTAGAGAGTCCGAGTGACCCCATGTGTTTCGGGCTTTCGTGTTCTCCCTAGATCGAGTCACCGTGTGTCGGTATGAGTGCGGTGGGGCTTCCCCGCACGTCGTGGGTTTCTCCGGAAAGTGATTTCCGAGTGGGCCGTGTGTGTGGCCTTGGACTGTGCGTCCAGTTAACCAGCTTGGGGCTAGAGGTTTTCCGTGTGTCCCTTGGACAAGGGATTCACCTGGCGGCTTGTGAGCTGCCTCGGTAATTGTGCCATCGTGGTTTCAGACCTAGGGATTAGGCTAGATTAACGGCGTTGTACCGTTGTGTACGACGGCCTTGACCCGAGTCCGTGACTCAAGGACCGTTGGATTTAGTAGGTCTAGTGGGCCATCCAGAGTTTGGTGGCGTCGTGCTACCTGTTACTCCGTGTTACTCGCGATGGGTGCGTGTGTGGCTTTTCGTGTTCACGTTAAGTGACCTGCCACTAGACGTAGCTTTCCTGCGCACGCGTGTGCGAACCCACTTGGGAGTGGTGGAGAGCGTGACCCGAGAGAGACGATTTTTAGACTGGTTGCCGTAGGGCCCCCACGCGCAGCCGAGTCCGGGCTTCGGGGGAAGAACCAGCTAGAGGATCTGACCTAGGGCGCATGGTCTGTGTGTGCACACTGGGCTGGGGACGTCGGACCCGCGCTGATGAGCGCGACCCCAACTTGTCCTTGTTTTGTGTTCATGGTTACTAGTGTGGTGTCTCAGTCTCCGCCTGGGGCGTGGTAGCGAGACACCTGAGGCTGTGGACCAAGTCGTCAGTGGACGCATCCGACCTTGCTCCTGGTGGGCAATGCTCCCGTCACGGGACGTGAGTTTTCTCGAGAGTCAAGTTCCGCTTCACGTCTGCGAGACGTGATTTTGCGTGCAGTTCCGGGTGTGTTCCCGAGGTAGAGGTCTAGGGTTCCGGTGAGCGTCACCGAGGGTTCTCCCTAGACGGTGTTAGGTCCACGACAGTATTGTCGTGATGTTTCTTCCGGTAGCGTAGCCAGCGGTTTCCCAGTTAGTTCGGTGGTCCCCCGATTGTGAGATCATGGCGTGTTTTCAGGTATAGTAGGAGTAGCTAGAGTTCCGAGTTTTTACCGGCCTTCGGTTTGCTGTTCCTGCTGTCGTTGCTGCTTTCCGTTACCGCCGTTGTTTACAGTTGGGGTTCCGCGGGACCCCTACTGAGCCAGTGATAGGAGGCTCACCCCTGCTTTTTAGGTGCGGCGGTTCTTCCTCGTGGTTCGAGGGTGCTGTGCGGAGGTTCTTAGTAGCCAGTTCGCCGGGCCGAGTGTTCTCTCGACGTGGAGTACGTTTCTCTGCCTTAGACTGTACTCTCTGTTGGACTGGACTCTGTTGTAGTTGTTTATTTATTTCTGTTAATTGTTCAATTGTCCTGCTTTATTTTCTATTTCTTTGTACCTCCACACTCCTTTTTAGCCCTTCCGAGCCCCGGCTCGTGGGCGACGGGCCAGGATTCGAATGGTATCGGGTTCCTTTCCCGATATCCGGATCTTGGGTCGTTACAGTTGGTATCAGAGCTATGGTTGTAGTGTGTACATGGGAATTCGAGATATTGCAGTGATCAGAGTCCGTAAGGTCCAGTACAGTCGGCAGCTGGCATAAGGTTTCGTGCTTATTTTCCACTTGGTTTCTCGCATAAGAGCCTGTATGCGCAGTGTTGGCGATGTGAAGGTGGTTGCAATCGTCGTCGGAGTGCCGGCGTGGGGTTTGAGGACCTGCTTACGAGCTCCCCGGCGCTTGCACCCTTGCGGGCATTGAGTTTGAGACCCCTGAGAGGTCGAGAGCTCATATTGATGGCGAGTTATCGGGTTCCTCACCTGCTGCAACTCCGACATGTGGATGGGCCTTTCTGACCTTGCCCACCTGATGGCCTGGGCCTCCTCTTTGGTGACCCAGATCTTCTTCATTTGGAGCTGACGTTCCTCAATTGGGTTGCTCCCTAACGTTGACCGGGGAGCTGTGGTCTGGGTCGTTGCATCAGACCCTGGTTCGCCACTGGTACGGCAGACTTCTTTCTTTTCGCTCCGTCCTCCCGAACTTGCCGAAAAGCTCGAAGCGATTGGAGGTGGAGATAGTCGGGACGTGCCGGTCCCGAGGCATAATCGGCTCGCCTCTGTCGAGCCGGATGCGGAGATCCCCGACAATTATTGTCTTGCCGAAGCGAGATGTTGCCGCTACAAGCTTTATGCCTTTGTAACTACGACGCTGCCCCCGTTGAGCAGGAGCAGCGCTAGTGACGCCTGCCATTGGCGCGGCGTCGTTGTTGTGGCGGCGACGCTACCGCCATTGTGCAGGAGCAGTACCTCTGAGGGTGGCCGCAGCAGAACTTGTGCCGTTACGGCGACGACGCTGCCCCCGTTGAGCAGGGGCGACGCCAACAGTACCTGACCGAGAAAACTCGGCCATTTGCTTCGGCAGAAGGCCAGACACCTTCGGCCGTTGTTTTGGCGACCCAACAAACTCGGCCGGTTGCTGAGACGAAGAGTCTGACACCCTTGGCCACTGAAGAGTTGACCGAGAAGACCCGACCGATTGATCGGACGGAGGGCCTGACACCCTCGGCCATTGCAGAGTTGGCCGAGCGAGCCCAGCCGGTTGCTGGAACAGATGGTCTTTGTTTACTGAGCAAACCCGGCCAGTATTTAGGGCCGAGGGCCAGGAGCCCTCGACGGTTGTAGCGACATGTGTGGCTGAACTGGCTTCGGCCACAGGTACGACGCCCAAAAAGAAGGGTGAACCGACGACCGCTGGCAAGTCGCCGAAGACGATGGGGGTTGCCAGGTAACCAAACCTCGCATGGTTGGCAACAACCTGGGGTCCGTACATCACAGCGGCCATTGCTGATGTTATGGGTTGGGTAGCTACTTGGCGCTATCGAAAGGACGTGCAAATCCACAAGTGAGCACGCAGACGTGCAAATAAATGCCCTCCTCTTCCCGTCCTGTAAGAGAAAGAGAGGCAATCAGAATCTTGAAGAAGGTTTTGGACTTCTTTGACAAGAAGAAGAAGGGCGGGAAAGGTCCCACCGGGCGTGCCAGTCTGTTGACATCACGGAATATCTTCTCTCTTCTTTTTTTTTTTTGAAAAGAATTTTGGTTTCATAAATTTCTTACTGAGCCTTTTAAAAGAAAAGGGAAATTTATGAAAAGTGCACACTGAGGGGGTGTATAGATAGCATGTGCATGGTTTATTCCGTAGGTGCACATCGTATCAGACGATTTGGATTCGAGTGCAAGACCTTTCCCTACTGACCGCAGTCAATGTTGATTTACATCGGTATAATATCTGAACACCCTTATTTAATTATCAAAGAAAGTCCTAAAGTCCCTTGTACAGGTCCTGAGGCCAAGGGCATGCTGGCTTGCATGGCTCATAATGCACTTCTCCCTTCCTATACCGACAACAATACTCGCTATCGAAAGAATTAGGATTTCAACTAAGGTCATTGGCGAAACCCTAAAGTTTAAAGGCATATGTATGATTCACGGGAGGCCAAAGGTTGATATGCGATAGGGCATCTTGATAGTTTCTGGATCCCAAAGATATTTTGGTCGTTTTACGGGCTCCAGGGATATTCTAGTAATTTTACCAAGCTAGGGGTACTTCTGAAATTTCTAGGTTAGAGAGAGACTATGGTGTGAGGTTTGGAAGGCTTTGAGGTCATTTCTAGGTCACAGGGGTATTTTCGTAATTTTACCAAACCCCAGACAGATTTAGGTTTGTGTTGACACTTAAGTGCAGGACTGAGCCAGCAAGGTCCCTAAGCAATAGCAGGCTTGATAGAAGGCATGCATGTGTTGAAACTCAAAAACGAAGGACATATGCACAGCTTTCCAAAAGTCGGGATCTATCCGTAGTTTTCCTTGGCACACACATGAAGGAAGGCAACTGAGTACGCTGATATTTCATGTAAACACAAGGGTTCTCGGCGAATTGTCGAATGTACATAAAAGGTCTCCGCACTGACGCGGGACATGAGGGCATAGCCACAATTACACAAAGTTGCAGCATAGGACTACAGTTACAAGACTTTGATTTTCTTGCAATTCCTGGAGGGACATTTCCGCAATTCCTAATTATATGAAAGAATTACGTAGTTTGACCATCCAGAATGTATGAAAAAAATTACATACACAGCCTCCAGGGGCATAAACGCAAGCAACCGGAGTATTTATAGATCATACCCTTGATGGGCCTTTTCACAAACAAACAAACTCCGTCGTGTGTCCTCTTCTTCGTAGTTCTGCATGCCTCTTCGTGTGTTTGTGTGTCCGTCCTCCTCGGCCGAAGGGGCTACTTATAGAAGTGGGAGGACACAGTTTGTCAAAAACGTGAGAATTTACCTCAATTTTAACAAAAAGAATGGGTTTTAGCCCCAATTTTGACAAAGTGGGGTGGCCCACCCTTTTTTTCTTTTTCTTTTTTTTGCGATGGGAACACGGGGCCCGGAGGGGTCATTTGACCGGCGAGGGGGACGCAGCGGGGTCAAATGACCCCGCAGGGGTCGTGTTGAACCCGCTGGGGGACCAACGGAGTGACACCCCCCCCCCCCCCCCGCAGTCGTTTGACCCCGCTGGGGCCCAGCGGGGTGGACGCGACCCTGCAGGGGTCGATCGAAGCTGTTGGGGACCCAACGGGGTCATTTGACCCCCGGGGTGGGCTTTTGGCCCCTTTTCACGCGTCTTCCGCATCTTTTTGTCGCCTTGGGTAGAGAAGCCGCCGTCATATATTTACTGCCCTAGACGCTCATTTTCTACCGCGTGACAGCAGCGAGTTGGTGGAGAACCGTGCGGGAGCAGAGGCTTGTTTGTTTGTCGTCTCTTCGTGCACCGTTCGTCAGGGGGGAGTTTTTACATCTGTCTAGGCCGTGCAATACACAGCTATTCGGCCACTTCGACAAGTATGCGTATGTATTTTTCCCATTAATTTCCCTTGGCTTGTATTTTTATCGTTCCGAATATCCGACGGAATTTTCCTAGGGCGTGTGTTTGACCAAGCACCATGACGGCACGGACTTTGTGTCTTCTTGTGACCACCACTAGATTAATTCGAGTTTTATTTTCCATGATTGCTTCGAGAGAAAATAAATAGGTTCAACAGTCAAGCACCCAGGCTTTTGGGTTATGCAGGCTAGCATCAGGGCCTGGGTGCTGTTCCTAAGTTCCCTCCACACATAAACTGTTGTTACTGAAGTATGTTCAAATACCCAGCGAATTCTGCTTTTCCAAATTGCTTCCAAGGCATTTGCAATGAGTGATTTTATATAGATTGAGATGAAGTTAGCACTGTGATATTTTTCTAATATGAACCATAACACCTCCAGATTGCCAGGAGCACCAGTCCATGAGACATGCTGAGCAAGCATATTCCACACCTTTGCTTTGAAGTAAGCCACTAAGGCAAGATGTTGGTCTTCTTTCTGTTGTCCACATCTACTGCCTTCATGCGAGATAGGTAAGCCCAATCTGAACAGCCTGTCACAAGTAGGCAACCTTCCCCAAGTAGTTCTCCAGAGCAGCATAGTTCTCAGGCAAGGCAGCCACTTCCAAATCTTGTTCCATATATTCCTCGGTATCGAAGAGTGCAAGCACTTATTATCCTTAATTAGATGGTAAGCATTATTGGTGGAGAATTGACCTTTGCTATCAGAGAGCCATACCCTCTTATCCTCCTCATCACCTCCTAAAGTCAGAAGGTTCCTTTGGAAGTTTAATAATTGTGAGGGGGAAATATCACTGAGGTTTTCCATATTCCATACACCGTCCTCATTTGAAAGCATAGCTATCTTTACTATCAGGCAGGATTTCCTCCATGTTAAACTCCCATGGCCATTCTGTTAGTCCTCTACCTTGAATCCGCCCATCACTCAGAATGTTGATAGAAGTTGCCTCACCCAGAATCCATCCTATTGACTGTTTGTGTCTCTACTCAATTAAGAGCTTTTTCCAACAGTCTGATTTGGGCATTGAGTGGAAAGGTGACTAGAGATTGCCATTTCGAAGATATTTCTCTAACAAAACATTGCCAGTGCCCTCTTTCTTGTGGATAAAAACAGATCTTGGCAACCAGCTTTAACATGAATGCTCTGTTCTTGGCGTGGACGTCTGGTAGCCCTAAACACCCTGAAGAGTAAGGCCAAGTAAGCTGGGCCCAGCTGACTAGGTAGAGCCCTTTGATTTCCTGATTTCCTTTCCAGATAAAATTCCTGCAAATCCGCTCTATCTTCTTCACATGGCTTCTTCTACAGGCAGCCCGGTACTTGGGGAACGAAAATAACACATGCTCTTTTCCAGTGAGAGACTCTTACCCTTCCAGTTGGCTAGCTTCCTCTTGACTTTGCTCTTGACCTCTTGAATGCCTCAGCAGTTCTAACAAAGGTGATGGGACCCTAAATAAGTGCCTAGTTTGTCCACCTGGCTTATCTCTGTGGTTCTGCATAATTCTCTAACATGACCAGCTGGAGCACTCTGACCGGCAACCAATTTCAATTTTTCTCGTTGATGTTTTGTCCAACCAATTGCAAGAATCTGAAAGAATCTCTGAAACAGGTAGCAGTTCTTCTTTCTCAGCTCTGGCCACTAGTAGGAGGTCATCCGCATGAAACAGATGAGTGATCAGTGAGCTCGTGCTCTTGTGTCTGTAACCTACAAGAACCCCCTCAGTTGCTGCTCGCTGAAGGGAAGCAGTCATCGCCTAAGAGGCAAGGACAAATAGGCATGGTGAAAGTGGGTCCCCTTGCCCCAGCCCTCTACTGGGTCTGAACCAAAAGGAGGGTGTTCCCTTAACGAGAGAGAGGGAGTTCCTTGCCAACATCTATCTACATAGTTGCCAAGGCAGTAAGGCAACCCAAGGCGACTTGGGGTTCCCGAGGACCTAAACACCTTAGGTGCCTGCCTATCCTGCAAGTTCATAAGAATTCGACCCTGTTCGCACACATGTGCATGCACACACACATACACACACAGAGCATGAGTAATAGCCTAATAGGAACAGAGAGGTGGTGAACACTCCCTAGTGTCGAGTCCCCTGTGTGTGTGTGTGTGTGTGTGAGAGAGAGAGAGAGGGGGCTCTAGGTTGGGACTTTGATTGGTTCAGGGCGGGGTGTAAAAAGGGGAAGGAGTTTTAATAGGATACAATGAATATTGTTATAGTTACGACTCGCCAAGATGGTTGCCTAGCTCACCTTTCTAGGCTGCAAAAAGGCAGGCCAGTGCCTTAGGCCCATAAAACACCTGGTCACCTAGGCACCACCTGAGCGACCACCTTGACAACTATGTCTATCCAATTATTTATTTGTATGCCAATTTACCCTTCAAGTTATAAGAAACAAGGACTATCAATGAGCCAGGCTGACCCAACAGACCATCAGGTTTTGTCCAATTTTGACTTGAATGCCAACACACTTTCAAGCCCATACCCCAAAAAAAAGGCTGAAAGGTGATATGTGAAGAAGACGACGATAGGCGTTTGTGATAGCTGATACGTGAGTAAGAAAGGCAAAGGCGAATTGTGATAGTCAATGACGATAGCTGAAGACGATTGAGATAGTTGATATGTGAAAAAGATAGGCGAAGCTGAAACGGAGCGGTTCACCGATAGCCAACTATCTTAACAATGATATTCGACTATCTTTAGCAGGGCAACTGGGCCGGGTCAGTGATAACCGACTATGTCAGCAGCTGGGCGGTTCAGTGATAGCGACTATCTGTAAGCAACTTCAGTGATAGCCGACTATCTGTAAGCAAGCTTTAGCGATAGCAACCATTTGTAAGCGATAGCCGACTATCTTTGTGAGCAGGAAATTCGGTTGTTAGCTGTAACAACCTGAATGTAATTGAAATGTAATGAGCGTCATTTGGAGGGAAATTTAGATAGCATTTGAGATGAATTGCATAGGGTTTAGGCTGGGAAAGGAGCCCTACAAATAGGCTATCAATGTAATAGAGAAAGATAAGTATAATGAGATTTCTGATGTTCTTCCCTGCAACTCTCTACTCTTGTCTCTGATGAACCCTTTGTCCCCTAAATCTTCTGCTCCCCCTCCCCCTGTTCCACCTTTTGATCTCTCTGCTCTGTCTGCTTCATCTTCTCTCTCTCAGAGTGTTCTTGGTGCAGCTCCTTCTGCTACTGTCTGTGGCAAAAAGAAGACCGCCACCTCCGCCTTGAGCTCTGATCGGTTCGCCGTTTCAGAAGGAAATCCAAGCTCTGAACAGGAAGGTCATATCAAAAGGCTCCAGCACCAATCCCCACTGGGTCAGCCCAAGCTTTAACTGAAGGCCCAAGAAAATTTGGCTGGCCTTCTCTCTTTTCTGGGGGTTTCATTATGTTGAGAAGAACCAGAGATGTAAATACCCCCCCAACCCCAATTTACAGGAAGCAGGACCTCTCTCATATCCGGCAAATTGCTGATATTACTAAATGTCCCATACCAATTCTAAGGCATCAAGGCCATAGTTGCCAACTTGGGAAATGAAAGCGAGAAATAAAGCAAGAAATGACCTTTGAATTAATACGAGGTAACGGGAAACCATTATATCATATATTTAAAATAAAATAAAATAAAATTCAATTATCAACATTTTGTGATTATATGTCTATAAATTTGCTTGTGATATTTAAGGAGTTTTTAAGATTATTATCTGGCTTACAGAACCTTTATAATGCATTTAAAAATAAATATAGCTATTTTTAATTTTTAGATATATTTCTAATTTTTCAGAATTTTAACAATTTATTTCTAATTAAATGTATTTTAAAACTTTTAAGATATTTATATAATATTATATTTATGCTACGTAGCTTTGTAATAAACTTTTGTATGGGTGTTGTTTATTAAATAAGTCATTTACACAAGAATATAACATTCAGGATATTTATGTACTAGTCTATTGCTAATAGGGTACTTATGCAATTAATGTGTATATGGGGATCATTTCAAAAAATCATCTTTTAAAGCTAACTTAATCCCGATCATATAGAGGGTCACGTCTGCCTCTGCCTGCTCTCGCTGCACCAACCCCCCCCCTGTTTTCCCTCGCTGCACCCCCCCTTCCACCCCAGCTCTCACTGCAGCCGCTGACCTCAACCGTGCCTGCTCCCACCGCCGTTGCTGACCGCAACTGCACCTGCACTCGCCGCCACCACTGTTCTCAACCTTGTCTCTCGCAGTGGATGCAGCGGCCCTCTCCACTCACCATCCTCGACTAGTCTACGCCATCACCCTCAAGCTCGACTACCCCCCATCTTCCTTCTCTTCTTCCACTCTCTATTCCCGAGGTTTCCCCTGCATTTCTGAGATGAACCGAATTTGTTTTGCAAAGGTGTTCCCCTCCTTGGCCAACATTGCCCTGCAACTATGATCAAGACACATGAGACTATTCTGGTGCATCCCAGACATATGCATCTGCCACATGGAACCGTTCTTGCATGCCCCAACAAATGCATATGGATATGTACATGGGACTTTCATCGGTGCCCGAGAGAGAGAGGGAGAGAGAGAGAGAGAGATGACTGGGGCGAGGCTGGCCCCAGGTCTCAAGGCTTTTATGATATGATGGATCTGGCCCAGCCTGAAGTTTTCTGCAATAGCTAGGTCCGAGTTTGAGAAAAGAAAAAAAGGTGCATGGGGCCTCAGACAGGCAGGGATTGCCCAGACCACCAAAATCCTTACCCATAGTTAGGCAAGTCATACTCATTAAAATGAAGATCTGAAAAATAAAGGTAAAAGCAACTGCAAGAAGGCCCTCATCAGTTGTTCTACCAAGCATTTGTTTGCAGTCTATCCTTTATTTGATCAAGTATCATAATTCATCATTGTATATTGCAGTCCCTCTCAAGTTAAGATCCCACTAGGATCAATGGAATCAGTTCAAATCCCAAAACATCATTGTATCCTCCTTGCTACTAAGCTACTTACACCAATGTAGCCGCCAGCCTCCTAGCACATAAGAAACCAACTATAGCAAATTTTTCATGTGAAGGACTTCCTTGTACTCCTAAAATCCAATGCAATCAACCAGCACCTCTATGAAACTTAGGCTGTGCTTGATAACATTGAAGACTAACGATGAAATCAAGGTTCACATCTTATAGCCGAGTGGATACTGTAGAAGTTCTGAATGCTGAATGAAATCAATCGCTTGATAACAGCAAAGAAAATGTCTGAGTGGACAAAAAGTTTAGTATTTTCCGCATATAATTGATTATAATTAGTCAAAATTGAGCATATTACTTTATTTAATAATTTAGATATACAGGTTTAAAAAATAAAATACTTTAAAATAATATATAATATATTTTGTATAAAATAAAATGTCAACAAAATATACTAAAGAAAATATATTATGATATTTAATACTAGCGTAAAACATACTTAAACAAATATATAATTAAAAACAAAGAAATATCTCACAATATATTTACGTGACAAGTCGAAATGCATATTATTGCAAGAAAATTTTTGCGCACCCGAAAAGATTTTGTCCCTGAAGAGGAGGTAGGGTTTTGTCCCTTAAAGGCACCTCTAGGGTTACGAGGTGAAGACTGGCCTTAAAAGCACATGATTGTTTTCTCAACAACCAATGTGAGATTCTTATGCCCTATTTTTAAGCCTATACCATATCCCCCCCAAAGAAGGTGAGCGTGTGTAGGTCGGGGTTCTCACAGAAGGTGCCAATGTTGTAAGAAAACCCCAAGAGATATTGTCCTCAGAGTGGAGGTAAGACATCTCTTGGTTGTAAAGACAACCTTATAAGCACATGATTGTTTTCTCAACAACCAATGTGGGATTAATCTTAAGCCCCATTTTTAGGCCTCTACACAACACCCCCCTAAGAAGGCAAGCATGTTCTCTAGGTTGGGGTTTCCACAGACAGCACCAATGTTGTGAGAAAGATTTTGCAGCCCACAAGAGATATTGTCCCAAGAGCGGACGTGGAGTTTCGTCCTTTAAAAAGCACCTCTTGGGAAAAGGGGGTGAACACTGCCTCAGAATTGTTTTCTCGACAACCAATATTGGATTATTCTTCAAGCCCTATTTTTAGGCCTATACACATACCATACTATTATAAAATTTAAAAATATGAACGTTAGTGAAAAAAATGACTTATATGAACCTAAATGCAATACAATATGAAACTAATGATTCTTGATCATGCATATATATAAGGACTAATTATGAATTAATAGTTTTTAAAAATTCACAAAATAAAAACACATACTTATAATATTACGGTGATATGCCTTCAAATGTCTGCTTGCAACACGAATTCTACCATGTGAGAACTTTTATGGGGGATGATGATAAAACAATAATTATCCTAAAGGAGTCCAAAAGCTTGAGCGTGCTTGCGAGGAAGTGGCTTGGGGTCCAGATATAATCAAGGATTGGAAGCTTAGTGATTAAGAGAGTAACCACCTGGTTAATGATAATTAAGAATTAAATTTTATTATTTATCAAACAATCTAAATTAAGTTACGCCAAACTGCCTATGACATAATAGCCTAATTAAGAGTTATCAAATGTCACCTTAATCGAAATTGACCACTGATCTAATCAGGGTCCCTTTTTGTCATCCATGCTTCAATGACAACCAGCAATAGTGCTGCCGGTAAAAGAATGGCACTTAGGTTGTTAATCATTTTAACCAACGATGGCAAACAGTTTAGAATAGACTACATGAAAAGTGGACTTCCACTCAGATGAAAAATCATAATATCGGGATTTGTGTCAGCCAACTCAAAATTGATGTGTCAGCATTTTACATGTGTGCAAATGATGATTCCTTGTAAAACTATCCAGGGAACAGGAAGTATGTACTATGTGGTGCACTCTCAAAAAGTTTAGCTGATATGGTGCAGATTGGTATTTTAACATGAAAATTAATGCAGAGCGTTATTCCTCCAACTTTGTCGTTTTCCAAAGTAATTATGCAAAGGGAAGGCCACAAAGCTATTGCCAAAACCTTGTACAACCATCTTCTATGATCTTTTTTTTTTTTTTTTTTGGGGGGGGGGGGGATTTCCTACATACCGATCTCCAATTTTTATTGCAACGAGATATAGAGCAATCAACTAAGTAAGAAAATATCTCAGATGTACATAACCAACCTCTAGTTTACTCTGCAGCAGACTTGCTTCTTGCGCTTTCTCCTGAATCTTCTTCTGACATGCAAATAGAGCCTTCTCATAAGTAGTGTTTTCTTCTTGCAGTGTCTCCTCCCTTAATTGTGCCTAGTCAAAGGACAAATGCCAAAGTGAGAGAACAATGAGATCTGAAAAAGGTCAAATGAACATTAACATCAACAAATCCTCTGTCACGTTGCCTTCGCGGTTCCCGGTCGATTCCCTCCAGCAGATGGCCAGCAAAGAAGCTCCTAGTTCTCTAAGACGCCGTGGTGAACGAAGAACAAGATAGGAACTGGGAATTGGGATAGAGTCAGAGGAACACGGGATCGGAGGGAAGAATGGAGTTGGAGTGGGAGAGAGAGATGGCCATTTCTGTGGCCTTTCTTCTTATTTATACCAGCTCATACGTACACATGGCTCTGGTAGCTTTGCCACAACGGATTTGGCAAGTCTACACCCTTCTTGTAACTATTTCTGTTATTCTACCAGAATTCAAAAACCAAGCAATTACAAATTATATTTTATTCTATTTTTCTTTTTCTATCGCTGAAGCCATTTAAGTGGCTGTTGGCGGCCGTTTATGACCGTTGGAACAGTGGTCACGTTACATCCTCTAAAGTCTCTTTTTTGTGGAAAAATGGGAAGCTCCTTTTAGAGCTTTAAGTTTGGAACAGAAAACTTATCAAGTGTAGATGGACTCCTATGATGCCATGTTCCTCCTAAAATTCATAGCACGAAGTACCATGGAAGCTAAAAGGTACTCCCAAGATTAAGTCCCTTCATCAGTATAACCCCAGAGGTTTGCATCAAGGTTCTGCACTAAATCCGTATTTCTTTGTCTTAGTTATGGATGAAGTAACAAAATAATTGCATGATGACATCCCTTGGTGTATGTTATTTGCAGATGATATTGTCTTAATTGATGAGAGTATTAATGTTTTAAATGCTAAGTTAGAGTGTTGGAGGCATATCTTGAAGTCTAAAGGTTTTAAAATTAGTATAAACAAGTCAGAATTTATGAATTGTAATTTTAATAATGGGAGAGTAGTACAGAAAGACATGATTATGGACATAACATTCTGAAAAATAGTACCTTTCGATACTTAGAGTCTATCATACAAGAGAATGAGAAGATTTATGACGATGTTGGATATAAGATTAAGGCAGACTGGTTAAAATAGAGAAACACATCAGGAGTCTTCTGTGATCGTCGTATGTCTGTGAAACTCAAAGGAAGATTTTATAGAATGGCTGTAAGACCTGTTTTGTTATATGATACTGAGTGTTTGGTAATACGAAAGGAACACATTTACAAAATGTGTGTAGCAGAGATGAGGATGCTGAAGTGGATGTGTGGCAAGACTAAGAAAGACAATATTAAGAATGAGCGCAACCGTAAAGACTTGGGAATAGCCCCAATTGATAGTAAAATGAGAGAAAATAGACTCAAGTGATTTGGACATGTACTTCGTCACCCTAACTCAGCGGCGGTTAAAAGATGTGACCGAATCTTAGTGGAAGCTAGTAAAAGAATTTAGGGAAAGCCTAAAATGAGATGTCGCGATGTTATTCGGAAGTACATTAATTTTTTGAGTTTAAATATGAATATAGTACTTGATAAAAATATTTGACGGAACATGATTCATATAGTCGACCCCAAATAATTGAGATAAGACTCTGATGATAATAAGTATAACCTCATAGGATGACCTAGGGAGGTGTCCATCACGTTCAAATGCAATAAGCATCATCGACATGGCAATGCTAGAAGATGCGAAATTTCATTCCCATTTAGAAAGCGTTTTCCCGGGAAAAAAACAAAAAGAGAAAGAGCGCTTGCAAACGAAAACAGAAAAGTGGAAAATTCATTTGCGTCCAAACAAAGGGGAATGAGACTAAATTATTCTTGGGCCGAACCCCAAGAGGAAAAAGGTGAAAAAAAGACAGATCGAAGCACATTTTGTCAGAGAAAGAAAACGGACTAATTTAAAAGCTAGAACAGACCATATACTGTGTGATTTCCAGCAAACAGGAACCCGTTCCTGTTCTGCAATCCAAATTCTCGTCCTCTACTTCAAAACCCTACCTGCTGCCGGGTGGTGGAATGGGCGTTCAGCTGAAGGGCGAGGGCGGCATTGGACGCGAGAGAGTGGGCGTGGAGGTGGGGCAGGCGCTGGGAGATGTCGGCCGGCGTGATCCTCCGGCGCAGCTCCTGGATCGAGCGCCGCAGGGACGCCGCCCTCTGATCCAGCTCCCGAGCGCGCTTCTCCTGCTCCGGCGTGAACACGAGCGCCGGGAACTGCACCTCATCGTCGTCCTCCGCACCGTGCCCCCCGCCCACGACGTCGGCCGCCCATGCTAGCAGACCAGCCATGTCTGCCGCCTTCCCCGTCCAGGCAGGTCCCTCTATCCGGTCTTCGTTATCAGGCTTCCCGCGGGTTTTGGTTTTCTGCGCAAAAAATAATCTTGGCTGTTCGATAACCTAGCACGGTTGGCGGCGACCGCAGAGCCGGTTAACTCTCCTGTATGCGAAGAGAGCGGCGGGACCATCGTTCTCTCTCTCATCTGCTCTCCCACTTAATCGGTTATCAAATAGCTCCTACATGAATGTTTTCGCGCGGCAGCTTTCCTTGTCCCGACCCGTGAGGGGGTGATAGGGAAGGTGCGCGAAAATATGGATGGCCGCGGCTAGGGAAAGAATAGAACAATAAAAAAAATACGGGAGTTTGATATATCTCAGGATATCTTCTTTCATAGCCGTACGTCTCTCACGACGGCACCGGACACTCGCCTTTTACGGAAAGTAGAGAGGAATCGAATAACACAGGAGGTTTCTGGGAGTTGATGGACGCAGGCAATGGCCTACGAACTGGCTGATTACTCACTTGGGATGTATGAGATCGGGGTGGCTGGGAGACAGGGTGACTGGATAGGGTGCGGGCGTGTCAATCGATTTCTCGACAATCACCCATGGAATCAAATGTTAACTGGGGAAGCGTCGTCAGGACAGGGCACATGGGCACGGGGTATCGGGCGACACGTGGAGAGAGAGAGGTTCCACAGGTGCGAGTGCGCAGGCAATTATGGGGATTCGTGTACGGGACGTCTTTCCCCATCGGTCGCAAGCAACCGGTGTTTCTTTACATCGGATTGAATCCAAACACATTTGTTATGTGCTGAAGAAGAGCTTGGATAATTCTGAAGTCAAGGACAGGGGACCGAATATATCCTACAGCTGGGGTACTGGTGGACTGGGATCCGGGAAAATGGGTTGCACACTGGTTAGTGGGGGCAAGAAACTGGGACCGTGGTACGGGTATGCAAATTCAACTGGCTTCATGCTTTACAAGTGCCACGTTGGCATTACAGATGGGCCAAAAGGGCCGAAATACAACCGACGTAAGTCGCAGGACAATTCCGACGCATAGGTCAGTCCCCAGGTCGTTGCAGGATAAGGTGGATTATTAGCGTGTTTTACAGGGGCTCTCCTCGGGGAGCTAGAGACATGCCCCAGTCGCCGAGGGAGGGCTAGACTGGATGGCAGGGACGGACGCTGGTTGGCACCTGAGGGAGGCCGGACGCGGCTCGGAGTGAGCGGTCGGGTACGAGTCCCCAAAAGGCGAGTGTCTTCATGCTGGAGAGTGAGGGCTGGTCCCGGGAATGTTACTTCCGGGCCAGGGTCCAGCTAACTCGGGTCAGCGGTCGGGACAGTCGGTGGCCGGCTCGTGGTGAGCGATTGGCACACGGTCCCGTGGCGGGGGCAAGTTCGGCATCATGGCGCGGGTGTTGTTATCATAACGCCTCACACGCGGGCGGACCAGAGGTGCGGGTGTGTTCGCCATTATCACAACGCCTCACACGCGAGAGAATGACTTGAGTGAGACGGTTAGACGCAATGTGAGGGGATTACGTGCGACATACCCTCGGCATATACGAGCCGTTCAACAAGCCACCCAACACACACTTAGCTCCTCGCGTCCTTGTCGGAAGCCTTGGGACTTGAGTCCTTGAGTTGGGTGCCTGCGGATGTCCGAGTGCGTATCAATTAGCCTCTTATGCCCATTGAGTTTCTAAGGGGATTTTATAGGGGAAGTTGAAGGGTCAAGGGGGGTTTACGCGGACTTGGCTGGGGGGTGCGATCCGATCTGCGTAAACCCCATGAATATATATATATTATTATATATTATTATTATTATTATTATTATTATTTCTGAGTGGGGGAGGGGGGTTTACGCAGACCAGGCTGGGGGGGCCAGCCTGGTCCACATAACCCCCCCCCCTAGGGGGGGGTTAACGCAACCTGGGATGGGGTTGGGTTTTTTTGTTAAAAAACTCTTTTTTGTGTGTTTCTGGGGGTTTACGCGGACCAGGCTGGTGAGTGGGCTGGATCCCGCCAGCTTGGTCCGCGTAAACCGCCTGGCTGGAATGGGGTTCGTTCCCCAATGGAAAAATGTTTTTTTGTTGTGTTTCTGGGGGTTTACGAGGACCAGACAGGGGGGGCCAGCCCGGTCCGCGTAAACTCCCCCCCCCCAGCCTGGTCCGCGTAACCCCCCCAGGGGGAGTTTACGCGGGGTGGACAGGGGTTTTTTCCCAATGGCCTATAAAATCCTATTTTTGCCTATTTTGGGCCCACGTTGACTTCGTGTGATCGCAAGAAGACAAAGGATACGAGCTTGGACTGGTTGACTGGCTGTGCGCACACGTGGACCGAGGAGATTGACCCACGTGATTTTGAGACTCCGTCTTTGCGAACGCCTTCGAGCTAGTACGTCGATCACTTTTGCATGGAACTGGGGCGGAGATGAGTCCACACTGGGGTTGATCGGGTTGGGTGGAGGGGCCGTCGCCGAGGGAGTTCACCCTCACCAAGACGCTGCCGCGCCTGGGG
The DNA here is from genome assembly GCA_022559845.1 of Amorphophallus konjac. NCBI lineage: Eukaryota > Viridiplantae > Streptophyta > Magnoliopsida > Alismatales > Araceae > Amorphophallus > Amorphophallus konjac. Next base: position 296,997,605 of record CM040121.1, on the reverse strand, counting down.
CGAACTCCCCCCACCCTCCCCCCCCCCCATGGGCGAGCCGTGGCCACGGGGGGAGGCCTCAAGGGCCTTCTTTTGTTGTTTAGTGTTGTCCTTTGTGGGACTGGGTGCTCCGGGATGCTGGGATTGGCCCGTGGGGGCTCGTTGTTGTCATGTTGTAGTGACCGCTCGCAAGGTGTTCGGGAGAATTCCCGACACACCTCGGGTTCTCGAACCGCTTGGATAACTAACTGGAAGGCCTTGGATTTGGCCCCGGGCTGAGGGTGAGAGCTTGCGGGAGTTGAGAGAGGGCGTCTTGGGTGTATGGGCCCGGCCTCGTGATGTATGCCGCGTTGTAAGGCGGCTTGACAGGGCAGCCCCGGGTTGGCCCAGGAGCGAAAAATGAACGGCTCATCGCCGCTTGCCTGAAGGTCGGGTGTAACAACCCAAGATCCAGATACCGGGAATAACCCGATACCATTCGAATCCTGACCCGCCGCCCACGAGCCGGAGGGTTCGGAAGGGCTAAAAGGAGTGTGGAGGTACAAAGAAATAGGAAATAAAGCAAAACAATTCAACAATTAATATAAATAAATAAACAACTACTACAAAGTCAATTCCAACACAAGTACAGTCTAAGGCAGGGAAACGTACCCAACACCGAGTGAGCACTCGTCCCGACAAGCTGACAACTAAAAACCTCCGCACAGCACCCTCGAACCTGGAGGAAGAACCACCACACCTGAAAAGTAAGGGTGAGCCTCCTATCACTGGCTTAGTAGGGGTCCCGTAGTGTGGCGACCCAAGATCCGGATACTGGGAAGAACCCGATACCATTAGAATGCTTGTCACGTCCCGAGCGCGGAAGCTTACCCGTGGCGCGACAGTCCTTTATATAGAACCAAAGCGAGCTAGCTATTCGATGGAATTCTTCATTTGACAGTTAATAGAGTGCACAGATAACTAAGAATTAACTTGAAATTAATACAAATAGTACGAGCTGGCAATTGTTACAACTAACCAAATGACAACTACATACATTTCCAGGTCCAACTACTAGGCTTCAAGCCCTTATTACAGTTCTAATCAATTGGACTGTGGGGATGGTTTTATTATTTTATTTTAATCGTTTATTATTTATTTTATTACTGGCGTGCCAGTCACCGGGATGACAATTTTATTATGCGCTCGATCTGACTCAATCAGTCGATTGTGAAGTCCGAGTCGGGACCAAAAGTCCGCCATACCATAAAGGCTATGACGTTAATTACGCCCTTCCTAAGAAGGACAACCCTTGATTAAACGCCAAAATAGGAGGCCACTCGGGGCGGTAATAAAAAAGAAAATAACAGTGTGTGATATTGAAGCTCTTGTCATTCTAAGAATGTAATTAGGTAAATGACAGACTTATTAAATCAGCATGACCTCCTCTTATATGGGTCGTGCCAGATAGAAATAGGACACCGTCCACGCAGCGGCAAGGCGGAGCCTGGACAATCATCGGGGACATGTCCCCTTCCACGTTTCTCATACGGCCAAGGGCCTTACAGTGTTTGTATTCCCCGAAGGATCGAGCCAGATGGGAGATGTACGATATACGCTTCCCGGGGCTTGTCGGGGTTAAAGCGTTAATCGATATTTCGGCAGCACCTCCCCATGATCTGGATTATGCCCAAGGGGGAAATAGGCTATCATCCACGGAGTGCCGGGATGAAAGCCGAGAGGAGGAGAGAGGCCAAACCTCCCGACCTATATATATTTGCCATGGGGCAATGTTTGATTTTCCCCTAGGGAAGCCGGCGGAACTCATGCAGTGGCAGAGCCCTCCCGAGCTAAAGGGGTTACTCATAAATTCGATGCGGGACAGTGGAACATAAGGGAGCCTGACTTCCTTTAAATTTATCCTCGGGCCGGGTCTGGTGAATCATGGGCATCCCTGGCTTGGTTTGATCAAGGTGCCAGGGGTTCACTTGGATGGCAGAGGAGGCTCTCGGGGCAGCTTAGGTGTACATATAGGTTCCCGGCGCAAGAACTACCATGCCGGGAAGGGTTCTTCATGAGGCGCTATTCTAGGGGCCGGGAAGCTGGCACAAAGGAAGCTCTCGGCGTGAAGGTCGAGTGGCCAGGGGGTTCCCGGCGTGCCCAAGAAATAGGGTTCCCGGCGCCAAGGTGGAGTGGCCAGGGGGTAGGTTCTCGGCGCGCAGGGGAGAATGCCAGGGGATGGGCTTCTCGGCGCGATGGCAAAGAAGCCAAGGGGGGTTCCCGGCGCACAGGGGAGAAGGCCAGGAGATGGGCTTCCCGGCGCGATGGCAAAGTAGCCAGGGGGGTTCCAGGCGCAGCCAATATGGAGAGGTTCCCGGCGCGAAGGCAAGAAGGCCAGGGGTTCCTGGCGCGAAGGCAAGAAGGTCAGGGGTGGGGTTCTCGGCGCCAGAAGCCTTGCGCCGAGAACTATTCACCCCTTTTACTGTGCATGGGGCCGAGATGGGTGAGGGCGCCGGGATGAGTTTCAGAGTTTTACGGCACCCTGTTTTGGGTTTCTTGACGATTCAGGATAAGGTAGGTGGATTCTGTGGGATTAAAATGGATCAGGGCATCAAATTTGAACTGGATTAGGTTTGGGCTTTATAGAAACATCAGGATCGAGGAGGAATTAGGGAAGACCAAGGTCTAGAGAACCCCTGTCACCAATATTATGCAGAGCCCGGGGACAGATTTGATGTGGTCGTTCATCACCCTAGGAGCCAAGAGATGGCTGTCTCTGGACCCAGAGGTGATTTCGACAATGCTAATAGACAGAATATAAGCATCTAGAACTCCGAGTATCATAAACCTCGGTCATTGTATAGCTTTGCCTTATCCCGGAGGCCAAGGGATGGTCTGTCCCTGGATCTGGAGTAAGCACGGAAAGCATTTGAAAACCAAGTAAGCAGCAGACCGATGATCAGACTGGGGAGGGGATGACATGCTACAGAATCTAAGAGAAGACATAAGGGGATGGCAGCAGAGCTTCGGAGAAAAACAACAGCAGGCGGCGACTGCGGCCCGTCGTATTTATTCACTCAATGTTGGATACTCCCTACATCGAACAAGATACATAAAGAGAAAATGAGCAGAGGGAGTTGCATCTTTCCATCAGCGTGAAACCGCTTACAGTATTATAGAACACATCAGAGAAGGCAGAAAGAAGAACAATCGAAATGAGATGAACTAAAAAAAAAGAAAAGGAGGGGGAGGGCGGAGCATTGACTCCACTCCCTCCCCGTTGCCCACCTTCGATCAGTCTCGAGCTCTCCTCTCTGCTTTCTCTCTTCTCTCTTTTCTTTTCTTCTTCGCTCTTCGGGTTTTTCTATCTTCCTATCTCCTCTCCTCCCGTCCTCCTCTTCTTTCTTGTAGGCGAAGAAAGGGTTTATATAATCCCTTCCTTTTGCAGATGGCACTCGGCGCACTTGCTTTGGTGGAAGAGGTTCCCGACGCGCCTGCAACAGTGGGCAAGTTCCCTGCGTGCTAATCTCTCCAAAGCTCTCTGCGCAAGGGGTCTCATTGAAGCCCATTCAATAGGCCCATTTAAGGCTTTTTCCCCTGTGAAGCTCCTATTGTCCTTAGCTTCGTTGAATTCCTTTGATCATATCGGAACTAACGAAGGCCCCTTATATGCATCATCATCTGAGTAATCTGGAGGTTTCTCATCAGTCAACAGATCGGAGTTTCATCAGTATTGCCGTTTGGACGACGACAAAACCGGACATCAGCCAGGCCTGAGAAGGGCTTCAGCTGGGTAGATAGCTTCAGTGACGGCTCTTCTTTAGTTCAGACTCTGCAGAGACTACAAGGGTCTTCATTGCTGGTTCTGCTTTGATCTTCTTTTTGGTCCCATCTTTGATCTTCCCTTCGGTCCCATCTTTGTTCTTGATTATATTTCAGGTGTCAACAAATGCCCCCCACCTGTGGATGGCATAAGCGCAGAATAAGCGGCACGGGGTCCACAGGTGCCTTTTTAGCATTCGAGGGTTTCTTCCTCCATTTCTCTTTAATCTAATCCTTAGACTTGATCAACTTATTACAGTAATACTATGCACACATACTTTTCATTTCTATGCTCTTTTCTTTCCAGCACTTTGGAGTCTTCTCAGCATGATATTCATATACTTCTCGGCCTGAGGATTGGGCAGACTGTCGGCGCGCCTCTTGGTCAGGTTCTCGGCGCGAGGATTAGCAGCTTCTCGGCGCGTTCTTGGCAGTCGGCACGCGAGCTCTCGGCCGGGACTTCTCGGCGCGCCTTGGCAGTCGGGGAGGGGTTCTCAGCGTGCTTTTCATCGCGTCGAGAACCTCTCGTCTTGGCTTCTTTTTAAGGCGACCATCACCTTTCTTCTTCTCATTTCTCACATCTCCTTCTCTCTCTTCATCTCGGCGGTGGCGGTGGGCTTCCCCCTCCGAGAACCTTCGTTAACCCCCCCTTTTGACTGATTTCTTCTCGGGGTAGGTTCACTATATGGGACTAAGTCCCCTTTTATGTTCGTGATCACTCCCTCTTGGTGGGTGACTCCCTATCTCTCTTGGGCATACCCCAGACAAGAGGAGATGCTGCCGAAATTTGACCAGAATCATTTGCTCAGTCTTTATAGACCCATTCATCTTGCCGAGACTTATCTTGTCATCTTTCTTTGTTTGCAGGTGCCGACATGGCTTCCGACCCTACTGCTGCAGCTTTCATGACTGTGGGGGCCAGCTCATCTGCTCAGCCGGACATATCTCGGGCTTCAGTCAACTGGCTGAATGTGAACAGCCTGAGCTTTGGCTATAACCAAATCGCTACTGTCGACGAGTCCTCTGATTCTGAGACTGACACAGTGCCGTCTTCTGGGGTCTATTCTTCCACAGAAGGTATTGATTTCAGAAGGGCTGTTGATTACCGTCCGGACCTGCCGAAGGATCGTCATCTGTTGCCATTTATCCGGACCTTCACCATAGGCGGAATGAGGGATCTTCTGCTTGCTCGGTCTGTGGAAGCGGCAATACTTGCTGACAGAGACAGCATGAAGGGTTCTGTTTATCGTGCCCGAGCTATATATCTTCCGGGCGAGCAGCGGGACTTGAATGCCGTACTGGGCATTTCTGAATTAGAGCCGGAAAAGAAAATGTTGATCCGGGCTCCAGAGTTCACCCCGGCGAGGTGGGACCATGTAGCCGGTCGCGTCCACCGGGAAAAGAACAACTTCGGACTTTTTCTAGCTCCTGTGAAGTGGGGTTACAGGGACGAGCCATTTATTCTGAACTGTTTGGCCGTTCAATTTAAATATCAGCTAGCTGCCGGCTGGTTTGTAGATGCCAAAGTGACAGATGCTCATCTCTTCAGGGTAGGCGCAGTAGAATTCACAGAATTTGTTCTGAAGGAGTATGCCCCTTTACTGATTAGAGCTGGGGTCTACCATAGTGTATTCGCCTCCAGGTTCCGCTATCCTATCTCTCGGGGACTATGTTGCGGCATGTTTGAAGTATTCTGCCCACAGTTTAACACATTCTACACAGCAGAGGGTGAAACATCTCTCGACCTCTGGAGTCTTTCGCAGCTCTCAGGTCTGCCTATTGATGGGGAGCCATATGAGGAGGTCTGTCTAGATGACTCTGTCAAGGACGCCTCCGATGGAGAGGGCAGATATTCTTTCGGCTATGCATACCGATATTTAATGAAAGCTTATCGTACCATTTGTCTGGCTTACAGCAGGGGATCTTCCAAAGGCTATCAACCCCGGGAGAAGAGCAGCAGATTGAGAGTCCGTGTAGGACAGTGGATACAATACTTCTTCGGGGGTCCCTTGAAGTATGCGGACTTCCCTTCTGTGGGGCCGACTTCTGGCAAGCAAATCAGGGCCCCTCGTTACAAATCAACATTGCCAGCTTCACTGCGCCGAGCAGGTGCAGACGGTCCGAACCCAACAGGGGTTGACCCTATCACTCACTGTGCAGCTTATCTGAACTTCTGGCTGTGCACCTTCGCTCTTCCTCAAGGGGACGAGACGACTATCAGACCGGAGGCTATATACCCGGCCTGTCAGATGGCCTGGGGGATGAGGCTGTCTCTGTGCCCAGTGGCTTTGTGCTTAATTTACAAATCATTGGGGGATTTGCATAGACATCGGGTTCCCCGCTCCTTAAGGACTGTGGGTCCGTTTCATTTTTTTTAATGCCTGGGTCTGCAGTATTTTCCCCGAGTTGGCCCCGAGGACTCTACAGTCGGACACTTTGCTTCCTCGGATGATTGAATTTGCTAGCGCCGAACCTGGTCCTTTCTCAGAGCAGCTGTTTAAGATAAGGGGCAGGTTGATAAGAGTGCATGTAGATGCTCCTGGCAGCATTCATTTTTGGAGCTTGGCAGCAGGTTCGGCTCCTTTAGTGGACCCTCAGAGGGAATGCAAAATGGAAGAGGTGGAAACTTACGTTCATCCTGTTTCGGGGGTCAATGCCACCCGGCCCATATTAGAACCAGAACTGGTCAGGTGGGCTATGGCTATTCGGCCCAGTGTATTGGTCTTCAGGAAGGGAGGCTTGCTCCTCTTGGAGCCCTATTATCCATTCCGTTTCAGCAGAAACTTTGGCTATGATCAGCATATCCCCCCATCGGTGGCCCAGTTTCCTTTGGACAGCCGTGCCAAGCATGGGTCCGCCATTGCCAGTGACGGTCGAACATGGTGGGATTTCTTTCATCGCCGAGAGGGCGTAACTTTCAGGGTCCCGACCGTTTCTAATCGTATTCCCCGTGTCACATCAGAATACATTAAGTGGTGGAATACCCGCACCAACTTCTATAAAGATGGCAGAGGCGCCTTTTGGGATGTGGCCGAGCGCTCTTTCTTAAAGCGGCAATCAGAGCCTGTGTTTGAAATTGATGAGGTTCATCTGAAAAGGCTCTATTCACAGCACCAGAAGGAGGCGGAAACATATATTGCCACGCGTCGGTCTCTGAAAGAGGGAGGTTCTGAAATACCCACTCCTGTCTTCTCTGAGATTAATGAAGATGCTTTTACAAAGGATTTGAGGCAGTTGGGCCATATAGGGGGTGTTCATTTGGATGTACAATATCCGTTCCCCCCGGAGGAGCCTCTCCCGACAGCAGCCCCCTAGAGGGGTCCGGTGGACAGGTTTCACCCTTATAGGACATTTGTGCGGAGGGAAGACCGCACCCAGACATATTATCAGCACACTTCTTGGCTTTTTGTACTGCTAAATGTTCACGGGCTATCAGTAGAGAGCCCGGTAGCTGGCATTCTGAATAAGCCGCTTTTTGTTTCTTTTCATTATGTCGACGGCTGGTGTATGGATTATCTCGGCCTGTTTCATTGCCTCGACTTCCACGGACATAAAGACTTGGCTGCCTTGACAGAGAAGTGCCAGACCATTGGTGACATATGCTGGCTCGTGAAGGAGGCTGCTTCCCGATCGAAGGAGGTGGCTTATTTGTATTGGCCGCTTTCCACATTTTATGATGGCCCAGCAGGTATGACCCTTCCTGTGCGCTCACGGCATCTTTCTTTCATTGCTATGTTCTGCATCTGTCGACTATGACTGCCTTTCTTGTGTCTTGCACAGATAGACCGGACATAAAGCGGCAGGGACTTTACAGGAAGATCATTGCTCAAGCTGAGAAGCCTGCTTACTTTGAAATTCCTGCAGCGGCACCTACGACCACTCCCTTGCCTCCGGGCAAGAAGAGGAAGCCTTCTGTGGTGAAAGCTGCAGTTGCCAAGGCCAAGAGGGCCAAGGTTGTTCGGGTCCAGCAGTTGGCTCCGGTTGTGACGGATGCCGGAACCCCTCTTCCAGACATCCCCTCTTTCGACGAGTTCAGGTCTCAGAGGGAGGCCGCTCAGGAACCTGCCGAGAGTGGTGGTAAATAGCTTGTAGATGCAGTCTTCATTGTCTTCTTGACTGATCTTTTAAGGCGTCCTTCGAGACTGAGCTTCTCTTTATCTGATACAGCCCCGGAGTAGGTTGCAGTGCCTGTGGAGAGGGACACGAGGCTGCCTTCTCCTACCCCGGCTGGCGAGGAGGAGGGTAAATGTGCTTTCTCATCTTTTTCTTTATACTTCCATTGTTTTTCTTTTGTTATATCCCTCAGAGGTCTCCTTTTGTTGAGGTGGCAGTCAGGGAGCAGACTGAGGCCATGGTAGCAGCGGGAGAGTCGCCTCGGCCGCAGGAGGGTGACAGGACTCAAACAAAACGGAGCCCTATTCCGGGCAGACGCATAATCACCCGGTCCGCATCCCGGCATGCTCTAGAGGCGACCCCGCAGCATATAGCTAGTGTGGAGGTATCCTCGAGCAGCTCTGAGACCGTCCCTGATAATGAGGAGGAAGTGACTTTCAGCGACAGTGAGGAGGAATTTCTAAAATCAGAAGCCTTGCCCGTATTTGTAAAAGGCTTTCCGCCTTTTCAGCCTCCTAAGCTGCTGATGCTATCTTCTGAGGAGGAATTGCAAGAGGAGTTCGCCGGGCTCGACACCGAGGTTGACATAACCCCTCCGTTTGCTGCTTCAACTACGGAGCTTTCTCCCCTTTTGTCTCATTTCGAGGGTATAGACCCCACTTTAAAGGTAAGCTTCTCTTTTTTTTCTGTTTGCTGTTCTATTTATTTTCTTTCATTCATTGCTGAAGATCATTCTGCTTTGTCCTCAGGACCCTGTCATCACCAGCTCAGACGCGGCCGCAGTTTCTATGGATGTTTCATCTACAGACTTGGTCATCATCCCTGCTTTACCTTTAACTTGCATGGGAATTTCTGAGGTTATTCGCCCTGTGCCAGTAAGAATACAATCTTCAACTGACTTAACATCACTGGACTTGGAGGCATCAGGAGAGATTTCCGTCCCTGTCAGGGCCTCAGATTTTAGAGCCGAAGCAGACCCAGCCAGGAGCTCTGCTTTTATACCAGCCGCAGTAATGTCCATTGCGCCCGAGTCAGCAGTCCCTGCCATAGTGGCTATAGAGACTGGATTTCTGCCCCCCCCAGATTAGGGCGCCTTCATCCCCATTACGAGAAAGTGCAGTTGAAGATGAAGCCCCCACTCAGGAGACCCATGAAGAGATAGCTCCACTATTTATTGATTCTCCTCCTGCGGGTGTTCAAGTCATGACTCCTGAGGCAGCGGTAGCAGAGGAATCTTCGGCTCGGCAGGAGAGTATAGAGAGGGACCAGCCAGCTCCCCCGGCAGATTTGCCATCTTCGTCCTCCCGGCCGGCTATTGCGCTGTGGGCAGACATTGATAGCGAAGTGACCTTTGAAGTGATCCCCTCCGCTTCTTTTGGTTTCGCATCGTCTGAGAGCTTTGTCTGGCAAAACCTGGATATGCTGCGCCAGCTGGTAGAATCTCAGCCTGGCTTGACACATTTGCAGCTGAAGGAAATTGCTGATCGCTTCACTGCCGGCCTACAGGTCATGGGCTGCCCTTTGGACATATGGGTCCAGCGTGTTCTGCTTTTACTGAAATTCATGCATCGGAGGGATTTCCTAGCACGGACTATGACCGACAAGCTGACGGCACTGAAGTTGCAGAGGTCAGAGTGCAAATCTGAGCTGGAGAAGCTGACGCTTGCCCTTGACGAACGCCAAGATGAGCTACAGAGTGTTGCTCAGCGGGAGGAAGCTGTCCAGGACCGGATAGCCATTCTGGAAGCGGAACTCGCTGGACTTCGAGCCGAGCTGCAACAATTATCCTCTATTTGGCCACGGTCCACCGAGGAGGTGGCCTTGTTGGAGGGACGGGTGACGTCTCTCCAAGATATGTCCGTGAAGCTTCAGGAAGAGGAGGCGCGCCTTCATGAACTAAGAGCCGCTCCCGATGTGGGTCTTTTGGCCTTTGAAGATATCTTCCGGCGGCCTTGAATTATCTCTTCTTTGTTTTCTTCTGCCTTCTTTTGTGATACAGTGTCCCCTCGGGGCTCTTTATGTACTCCTCTTTTAATGAAAAGGAATCTTCGGCTTCATGTGTATCCATCTTCTTTTCTATGTGGTTTCATCACTTTGGGAAGTGGGGTAGTGGTTCTAGCAGTCCCTCCTGTGAATGGCTCGTACTTGGCAGGAGAGCGTCCACCCTTTCATAGAAAGGATGGGGAACTCGCTCCACCGCGTGACGGCATCCGGGGGTGCTTAAACCGAACTCTGCTGGTAGCAGCAAACGTCCTTTTTGGCCATATGTGCCGCAAGGGAGACGGTTTGCGGGAATGCGAATGAAGAGGTTTAGAGCATCATCCGGAACGGGCAAATGGTCCATCCCGGGTAGATTTCAAAGCCAGTCGGGGCAATGTGCCAATCGACCAGTGCATGATTTCATCATCGACATTGGGATCATATCGATGCAAAGAAATCTTATAGGTTTCATCAGAGTAGACGGAAGGTCTAGACTGGGTAGAGGTTATCGCAGGTGGGACATTGAAGGGTGCGTGATTTTCATCAGGATAGACATAGGGTCTGAACTGGATAGGATTTCATCACTGATCGGGCGAGGTGCCGGTCGATCAATAGCTGGTTTCATCATCGACATTGGGTTTATATCGATGCAAAGAAGTTTCATAGGTTTCATCAGAATAGACGTAGGGTCTAGACTGGATAGGATTTGATCGCGTGTGGGACTTTGCTAAGCAATACGTAAGTTTCATCAGGATAGACGTAGGGTCTATCCTGGTAGAGTTTCATTGCTGACCGGGCAAAGAGCCGATCGATCAAGAGAAGGTTTAAGAGTTTCATCAGGACAGACGTAAGGTCTGAACTGGCCAGGCTTTATCAGAATGGTGATGGGTTTTATTGTCGGTGGGACATTTGTAAGAGGGTATGCAGATTATATCAGGGTAACCGTAAGGTCTGCCCTGGAAAGGTTTCATCGCTGACCGGGCAAAGAGCCAAACGGTTAACGGGAGGCCATATCAAGGGAAAGAAGTATGGAATTTCTTAAAATTACCACATTACTGACCCAAGCACCCTTTCGGGTTTTCACCGGAGCCAGCCCCCTCTTGCTTTTGCCCACGCGCCCTTTCGGGTTTTCACGTGGCGGGGTACCCGATTTTGCCTGCAGTGCCCTTTTGGGTTTTCACCACAGTTGGGTTTTAGCCATTTTTGCCCTTGTCCAGAATGCCTGAACAAGTCTGGCGGGGTATCTCTATTTTTAACCCCATTCTTCATATATATATATATTTTATCGTTTTCTTTCTCTTTTTCTTTGTCATCGTCTTTTCTGGAACTAGAACTTTCATTCTATGGACCATGGCGCCACATGTTTATTGTGGATACACGATCATCGATGTGGGTGTCAACATCAATGCAAAGGGAAATAGGGTTTCATGATCTATCCAGACGAAAGGTCCGAATTGATTTAGAGGATATAGATAGCAGCTCGGGCACGAGGCCGTTTGATGGAAACGTGAGTTTCATCGTTAATGTGGGGTTTAACATTAACGCAAAGGAATAGAGTTCCATGATCTATCCAGACGAAGGGTCTGAATTGATTCAGACAGCTGTGTCGTGTTTGTCAAAGCAGACGGAAGGTCTACCCCGGATGGGTTTTAGCATCGATCAGGCAGTCTGCCAACCGATTAGTAGCAGATTTCATCATTGGTATTGGGCTCATACCAATGCAAAGGTTTCATATGTTTCATCGGGATAGACGTAAGGTCTAAACCGGACAGGTTTCATCGCCGATCGGGCAGTGCGCCTAGTCGATCAACAGCAGATTTCATCATTGGTACCGGGTTCATACCAATGCAAGGACTTCATATGTTTCATCGGGATAGACGTAAGGTCTAAACCGGACAGGTTTTATCGTTGATCGGGCGGGGATGCCAGTCGATCAATATCAGGTTTCATCATCAGTATTGGGTTTATACCAATGCAAGGATTTCATAGGTTTCATCGGGATAGACGTAGGATAGGTTTCATCGTTGATCGGGCAGTGTGTCGGTCGATCAATATCAGGTTTCATCATCAGTATTAGGTTTATACCAATGCAAGGATTTCATAGGTTTCATCGGGATAGACGTAAGGTCTAAACCGGGCAGGTTTCATCGTTGATCGGGTAGTGTGCCAGTCGATCAATGGCAGGTTTCATCACGGTGAGACGTAGGATAGGTTTCATCGGGATAGACGTAAGGTCTAAACCGGACAGGTTTTACCGTGGTGGGTCTTAGACAAAAATAAGTGGAAGTGTTTTATCAGAACAGACGGAAGGTCTATCCCGAGGTGGGCCCCCTTTTTTTTGCATTGATCAAGGCAATATGCCTTGTGATCAACGGGGTTTCATCATCAGGTGGGACTTTATGATGATTGTCCTTCTCGGAGTTTTATTAGGCAGGGTGAAAAAAAAAGAGAATTTTAAATTACCACATTATTGACCGAAACGCCCTTTCGGGTTTTTGCCGGAGCCAGCCCCCTCTTGCTTTTGCCCACACGCCCTTTCGGGTTTTCACGTGGCGGGGTACCCGATTTTGTCTGCAGTGCCCTTTCGGGTTTTCACCACAGCTGGGTTTTGGGCCATTTTTGCACTTCTCCCTAACATAGGAGTAAGTCTGGCGGGGTATCTCTATTTTTAACCCCATTTTTTTTTACTTTCTTTTTATTCTTTCTCTCTCTCTTTTTTTTAGAGGGTGACAGGTCGGAATGCCACCAGATCAAGATAAGGGTAGCTTGGCTAGGGTGGAGTGCCACTAGACCAAGAGAGGGGTAGTTCGGTTAGGGTAGAGTACCACTAGACCAAGAAAGGGTAGCTCGGCTAGGGCAGAGTACCGCTAGACCAAGAAAGGGGTAGCTCGGCTAGGGCGGAGTGCCACTAGACCAAGGAAGGGGTAGCTTGGTTAGGACGGAGTGCCACTAAACCAAGAAAGGGGTAGCTCGGCTATGGCGGAGTGCCGCTAGACGAAGAAAAGGGTAGCTCGGCTAGGGCGGAGTGCCGCTAAACCAAGAAAGGGGTAGTTTGGCTAGGGCGGAGTGCCGCTAGACCAAGAAAGGGGGTAGCTTGGCTAGGGCAGAGTGCCGCTAGACCAAGAAAAGGGTAGCTCGGCTAGGGCGGAGTGCCGCTAGACCAAGAAAAGGGTAGCTCGGCTAGGGCGGAGTGCCGCTAAACCAAGAAAGGGGTAGCTCGGTTAGGGCGGGGTGCCGCTAGACCGAGAAAAGGGTTGCTCGGCTAGGGCAGGGTGCCGCTAGACCAAGAAAAGGGTAGTTCGGTTAGAGCGGAGTGCCGCTAGACCAAGAAAGGGGTAGCTTGGTTAGGACGGAGTGCCACTAAACCAAGAAAGGGGTAGCTTGGCTAGGGCGGAGTGCCGCTAGACCAAGAAAAGGGTAGCTCGGCTAGGGCGGAGTGCCGCTAGACGAAGAAAAGGTAGTTTGACTAGGGCGGAGTGCCGCTAGACCAAGAAAGGGGTAGCTTGGCTAGGGCAGAGTGCCGCTAAACCAAGAAAGGGGTAGCTTTGCCTGATCACTCGGGGAGTGCCGGTTGTGCTGCATGATACAACCTTAGATGTCTTCCGTTGAGTGGTGAGAATTGAATTTTCCCTCGATGGTTGACAACCACGTAGGCTCCTCCTTCATAGACCCTATGTATCACATAAGGACCTTCCCAATTAGCATTCAGCTTCCCTTTTAGGTTGGACGCCATGACTTCTCTTTTCTTGACCATGACGAGGTCACCTTTCTTGAATTCTCGTCCTCTTACGAGTTTGTTAAATGCATTAGCCATGCGGGCCTGATACATTTGGATATTCTTCTGAGCTTGGAGGCGCTTCCCCTCCAATTCAGCCAATTCTTCTAATCTTCTTTCTGCATTGGTCTGTTCGCCACGGGCCAGATCATATTGGACTGCCACTCTGAGTGACGGGACTTCTAGCTCTAGCGGAACCACTGCCTCTGAGCCGTATACGAGTGAGTATGGTGAGCACCCTGTAGGTGTCTTGAAGACGGTGCGGTACGCCCACAGAGCTTCATACATTTTTTCTTCCCAGTCCTTTTTATTGGAACTGACGACCTTGGCCAGCAGGGTGTAGAGAGTCTTGTTAAAAGTTTCCGCTAACCCGTTTGCCTGTGGATTGTAAGGGGTGGAAGTCCTCCACTCGATTTTATATTTCTTAGCAAGCTGATAGACCTTCTGATTTCTGAAATGGCTTCCGTTATCAGATATTATTCGGCTGGGGATTCCGAACCGGAAGATAATATTCTGCTTGATGAATCTAGCGACCAGCTCGCCAGTCACTTCTCTTAATGCCACAGCCTCCGCCCATCGGGAGAAGTAATCTGTTATGGCCAGTATGTACTTATGTCCGGCCGAGGAAGTCGGCAGTGGCCCGACTACATCAGTTCCCCATTGTGCAAATGGCCAGCTGGGAACTGTAGGGTGCAGAGTCGTAGGAGGCCTTCTAGGCACAGTAGCATGCTCTTGACATTTTTGGCATGACTTTACGAATTTGCAGCAGTCTTCAAACATGGTGGGCCAATAGTAGCCCAGCTTCTTGATTTCTATCTTCATCTTGGGGCTAGCCTGGTGGGCACCCGCAATTCCGGCATGTACTTCTTTCATTGCTTGCCAAGCTTCCTCAGTGGACAGGCAGCGGAGTAGAATCTTCTTGCGTGCATCTGCCATTATTCGGAACAAAGTTCCATTCATGAATTCATAAGACTCTTTAATTCTCAGAAGTTTTATCTTTTCTTCTCTTTTCTGCGGCAGCTGTTGGTGTAGAAACCACTGCAGCAGGTGCTGTCTCCAATCAGACGCCTGTACCGTGCTGATAGCAGCCACTTCGTCTTCTTCGGGGCACCCTTCTAGCATACTGGGGACCTGCCGTCGGTTCATAACAACAATGTTCAGTGTCTCATTTGGTGGGACTGCTAGTGAGTTGGCCAGCTTTGCCAGTGCATCAGCTTGGGCATTATGCCCCCGGCCCACATGCTTGAGCTCAATATGATAGAATTTCGCGATAAGGCGCACAGCTTTCTGGTGGTAGGGATTCAATTCTGGCTTCCGCACTTCGAACTCCCCTTGGATTTATTTTATGATCAACATCGAATCCCCGAATACCTGAAGCATTTGGATACCCATGTTGAGGCTGATATGCAGACCGATTATCAGAGCTTCGTACTCAGCTTCATTATTAGTGCAGGGCTTATTTATAGAACAGGAAGTATGCACGACCGCCCCTTCTGGTGATTTCAGCACAATACCGGCCCCGGCCCGTATTCTGGTCTTTCCATCGGAGTCTATCTCTGTTCTAGATGCTCCATCAAAGAATAGTTGCCACATAACTGGCCGAGCCTGGCAAGCTTCGAGTGTCTCATCATCGGGCAACTCAGTCCCTAGCATGTCATTTTCCGGCACAGGATGCTCTGCGAAGAAATCAGCCACAGCCTGTCCTTTTATCGCCCTCTGGGGTGTATAGGTAATATCAAATTCCATCAGGATCACTGCCCATTTGCCCAACCGGCCCTTTAGTACTGGCTGAGTCAATATATATTTGAGCGGATCTGCTACAGATATCAACCTGATTTCATGTGACAACATATAGTGTCGGAGCTTTTTGATAGCAAAGACTAGTGCCAAGCATGTCTTTTCTATGTAACTGTAGCCTTCTTCAGTTCTAATCAGCCTCCTACTCAAGTAGTACAAGGCTTGTTCTTTGCCTTCTTCATTTATCTGTGCCAGCATTGCCCCCAGGGAACAGTGTGTGGCCGCGATATACAGTATCAAGGGCCTGCCCTTAATTGGTGCCCCCAACACTGGAGGGGTCTTGAGATATTCTTTTAGCTTCTCAAAGGCTTCCTG
This sequence comes from Amorphophallus konjac, assembly GCA_022559845.1. NCBI lineage: Eukaryota > Viridiplantae > Streptophyta > Magnoliopsida > Alismatales > Araceae > Amorphophallus > Amorphophallus konjac. The sequence goes on along the minus strand of CM040121.1, from coordinate 296,981,845 downwards.
ACATCCATCGTCCCAGAGGGACGGTACATCTTTCATCATGAGCTTGTGAAAGGGGTGGCATCTTCCCGACAGATTCGATATAAATCGTCGGATATAGGCCAACCGCCCTTGCAGAGATCTTAGCTCAGGCAGACTCCTTGGTGGAGGGAGCTCCTGGATAGCCTTAATCTTGGATGGGTCGATTTCAATGCCCCTGTGCCGGACAATAAACCCGAGGAATTTTCCACTGGACACGCCGAAGGCACATTTCATAGGATTCATCTTGAGTTCATATTTGCGCAGCCTCTGGAATACTATCCTCAGGTCTTGCAGATGGTCTTCTCTTCTGCTAGTTTTTACTACCAGATCATCAATATAGCACTCTACTTTCTTGAAGAGCAAATCATCAAAGATCTTGGTCATAGCTCTTTGGTAGGTAGCGCCGGCATTCTTGAGACCAAACGGCATCCTTTTGTAGTGGAATATCCCCTTCGGAGTGCGGAACGCAGTGTGCACTCTGTCTTCTTCAGCAATCCAGATCTGGTTATATCTGGATGACCCATCCATGAATGACAGGGCTTCATGACCAGTAGTCGCATCGATCATCACTTCAGTGATTGGCACTGGGAAATCATCTTTCGGGTAGGCCTTATTAAGGTCCCGGAAATCAACACATATTCTGATCTGCCCATTTTTCTTCTTTACAGGCACTATATTGGCTAGCCATGTAGTATACTGATTTTCTTCAACAAAGCCTACATCAATCAGCTTGTCGACCTCTTTATTAATTTGATTTATCAATTCAGGGCGCATTCTCCTGGGTGGCTGCTTTACGGGGTTAGCCTCTGGGTTTATTGCCAACCGATGTTGTGCCATATCTGAACTCAGTCCCGGCATTTCATCATATGTCCATGCAAAGCAGTCTCGGAATTCCTTCAAGAATTGTATATACTGTTCCCTGGAAGCTAGCTCCAGCAGTGCACTGAGGAATGTCGACCTTGGCTCATCTGCGGTCCCCAGATTTATTTCCACAAGCTCATCGATGGTGGCCTGACCTCCATCTTCGACCTAGGGCGGGGCTTCTTGCAAGTCAATGAAGCCTCCCGGGATATAATCTTCTTCAGTTTCATGATTCTCTGTTTCATCATACTGGTCATTAGCGGGTGCTGGCTCATCATATACGGCCAATATTGTTGTATTCTGTTCAGTCTGCCCCGAGGATGTGACTGGATCAGCAGGAAACTCAAAATGGAGTCTTCCGCCCTTAGAGGCTCTTCTGAGGCAGGCTCTCCCGAGGGATCATCATTCTGTAGGGCCCGGACTTCTTCTAGAATGTGCTCAAACTCCAGGCATTCCCTCAGCTCTTTGGCTATTTGGTCTTCATCCGGGGTTCCCGTATCAAACTTTGCTTCAGCATGGAACAGATCCTCTTTGCAAGGTAGGTCTTCCCAGTACCAATCCTTCTTTGTTTCATCAGATGTCCCCGTCTCTGGCTGACTGTCTGGGGCTTCATTGTTCATTACGGATTGATAAATGATTTCTTCATCTTCCGAGGGGTACTTGTCATATCCCACCTCGGGAGGGTCTTCATGCTGGTAGGAGACAGAGATGACGTCCACCTCGGCTTCATAGAATTCTTGAAGGGCATAACCCAATCCCGGGTACTGAGTGATCTTCCTCAGTTCTTTATTATCCCGGGGCGGATCCCATAGCTCCTGGAACGCCTTCTTTTGGGCCATAGGTTGTAGCGATGGCATCTGCATCTTAGAGAACATCTGCGAAACCCGTTGGGTAGTATAGTCCAAGCCCGTGATCGGCACCATCCGGTTTGCAGATTCTTCAGGGACCATGCAGTCTTGATCATCGTCTTCGACTGACTCCCTGGTGTAGAATATGATAGGGGGCTCGCAGAAGCGAGGGACTTCCATGGTCTTTAATGGTAGCACCGTCTGGTATTCTATGCTGGCAATGGGCTTGACTAAACCCTGCGGAACCCCCACCTGTATGTAATTTTCTTTCATTTCTTCGCCAGTATCATCCGGGTTGATGCTAGGAGGGGTGATCAGAGTAAAATCACCAACATAAGAAATGTGAGATACTTCATGTTTCTTAATATAGCCCCTTGGTGGTGGTGGAGACCAATTTCTTGCCTTTGTCACCGGCTTCTTCTAGTCGACCCCAGCCTCTTTCTCTTCACCCTTTTGCGACACCTCCGTGTAGTAGGATGCATCGAGCATATGGCACTCGAATACTTCGAAGGGATGCAGATCCACAAACACCCTTTCTTCTTTTCCTTTGTGGCAGTATTTAATGCATTGATGCAGCGTGGACGGCACTATCTGATATTCATGCAGCCACGGTCTCCCCAGCAGGGCCTTATATGTGGTGTTGGAGTCGATCACATAGAATCGTACCACGGTAGTGAGATCCCCCAATGTGAGGTTAAAATCAGCCACCCCAAGGGGCGTCTCACATTTCTGGTTGAATCCCGCAATTTTCATGTCTCTGACCTTGGTGAGCTGCAGATCAAAGTAATATTTTTGGTAGATGCGGTATGGGAGAATGTTCACGGTAGCCCCAGGATCTATCAGTATCATGCTCAGTGGCTGACAGTTCAGGGAGCCCCTCATATACAGCGGTCTGTTATGGCAGGAATTCGGAATCAGCATGTCATTCTCTGTGAATGTGACTGACAGCCCAGAATTCACTTCTGTCAAGAGTGCCTCATACTGTGCCGGCGACTGTAGGGCATCAACAATCGCTTGGCGAGCTTCTTCACTCAGAGAGAGAATCTCCCAGATGGAGAATCTGGTAGGGAGCTTCTTTAGCATTTTCATGATCCGACTGCCCACCCTGACATTAGATAGTCTCATTTCTTCCGCCATCGGGGTTTTGGAGGTTCATGTGGTGCCCGTGGCCTCTGCTGCCCAGTGCCGGTTTCATCCTCTGGACTGATTTCTTTGGGGGCTTCTTCTATAGCAACGGCCCCTGGTGCCGTCGGAGAGTTATCCTCTTCTTTCTCATTCTGCTTGTAGGCTACAGATGCCGATTGCTGAGGTCTCTTGCCTTTATCTGGCCCAGCCTGTATCGACTGCCCATTTTCCAGACTGGATAGAAATTCCAGAAATGTTGGAGTTTGACCTCCCTTCTTCTCTTCTTGGTATAAGCTAACAGGGGGAGGAATCTGAACACCCCGCACCTCTGGTTCAGGAATCTGGTAGGGTTGTTCCCCTCTGAACATAATGTTATGATTGGCTGGTGGTGGGCGCCCCCACCTTCTTCCGGAGCGTGTTGCATGTGCTGAGGTTGAGGCCTCGGCATGGTTGGCTTCTAGCGGGGCATTTGATGTTTCATCCTCATCGTTCTCCCCGGGCGAGGTAAAGAGTGCTGACAGGGTGTTGCATTGTACTGTCACGACTCCCTTTTCCTTTTTGCATTTAGACCATCTCTTCTTTTTCTGGGAATTTGGCTTCTTTGGTTCTTTCCCCCAGAAAGGCTCAGCCTCATCTTTTCCCTGTTCTGCCCCCGGTTGCTCTTTAACTTTCAATTCTTCGAGCTATTCCCAGAGTATACAGTCTTTCACCAGCAGGTGCCCGGGCTTTTTCTGTTCATATTCATCGAGCCCATTAATATACTGCTGTAAACGCCTGGCTGCAGGACTTACTTCCTTATGTGTAGGTAGGGGGACTTGTCTTCTCCGGTTATGAGTGGGGATCCGGATGACTGGCCCTGTTCCAGCCGTGTGCCATACTGGCTTTACTGGAGGTGGTTCGGGCCTTGGTGTGACACCGCGGATAACTGCTCCACTGATACTGGCTGCGGGAGTTTTCTTTCTATTCTTTATTGGCTTTATCTGCCACCCTTCTTGATCCTTCAGTGGGGTGAGGAAGCAAGCTTCATAAGTATGCCTGGTGCATTCCTCGACGGCTTCCTTAGGCAGCTGTTGGTAAATTGAAATCATATTGGCGGCCATTTTTAAGGCCGGAGGCTCATGTGGACGAGGTGGCTCTACCTGGTAATCTCCCAGCTGTAGCTCGCCCTTTTTGACCATACCCTCCATAATATCTTTGAAGACGTAGCAATCTTCAATTGCGTGCCCCAGCGCACGGTGATATGGACAGAACAGCGGATCACCTTTCTTTGCCGCGTCATCGGGTCTCTTTGGCTCAAGCAATGTTACCTTGTTGAACTTGTATGCCCAGTTGAATAGTGCGGCTGTCTTATCTTTCGGGAAAGAGTATGGCTTTCTCATTTTGTTTCTCAGAGAGACCTTATCTTTTCTTTCCGCTGTGTCTGCTGGCGGGGGAGCTTCATCTGCCCCCTTCTTCCCTTTCTGTTGATCGAAGGTTCTGAAATCGACGGTGTTAGCCTTAGAGTGCGATGGTTGTCGATCATTAGATTTCCCTCTCAGCACAGTTGGAGCATTGGCCGTCGGACGCTTGGACAGGAGCGTCTCGACCTCCGCCACTATATTGTTCAGCCGGTCAAATGTTCTGACATCTGCACCAATCATCTTTTCCAGTACCTCTCTCCTGAGGCTCTGCTTACATTTTTGCACTGCATCTTCTTGATGAGGAGGTCTTCTGCATCTCATAGCTAAGTTCCTCCACCTTTTGATGTAGTCCAGTGCTGTTTCATCTTGCTTTTGCCTGGTTGCATATAGTTCTGCTATTGTAATTTCTCTTTCTGTGACGTGAAATCTGTCGCGGAACTTTCTTTGCATATTAGGCCAATCGGCCACTGGCCCAGCCGGCAGGCTTGAATACCATTCAAAGGCTATCCCGGTGAGGGATGAGCCGAAGAATTTAAGCAGATAAGCTTCATCAGCTGCCAAGTCACCCATAATGATGGTATAGTAAGCTATGTGCTCCCTGGGAGAGCCCTGGCCATTAAAATTTTCAAACTTCGGCGGCTTACTGACGCCTGGTGGTAGTCTCTTAGCAGCATACTGGGGAGGATACGGTACCTTGTACACATCGTAGGTACTAGCATCATCACCAGTATTCTCAGATAGCTTCATTTTCATTATCTTTTCAATCATCAGCTTGTGGGCTATGGCTGGATCTATGTTTTCCGGGAAGAAGTGAGCTTGTTGCTGACTGTAAGGAGTTGTCATCACTGTTGCGCGCAAGGTGGGCACGGTGGGCTGCGTCTGAGACACAGAGGGCTGAGCTGCTGTTTGCTGTAGAACATGTTGGCTCGGTGCTTTACCCTTGTCGGTCGGGAGAGGATTAGCTGGGATAGCCATTTCTGTTGAGCTGGAGGTCTGCCCCACAGGCTCGACTTGCTTGGAGACCGGTGTAGCTTCATGCCTCTCATTTAGCTGTCTTCTGAGAGCATTGATCTCTTGTTGATATCTTCTAAACATCATCTGGATCATGGGATCCATGGTTGACGGGATCTGTATCTCTTCTGAAGTCCCTTCAACATCATCGACGAAGGGATTATCTTCATCTTCTGCTGTCACCACATTAACTGTCATAGTGGTGATCTTGCGGACTTCATCATCAGTCTTTATTTTTTCTTTGGCCGCCTGACTTCTCCTTGTGACGGGGCCTGGTCTGGTTGCCAGTCTGAGCAGTTCATCTGGATGTGTCGGTAACATATCCTGCCCTTTGACAAGCCCGGCCATATTGCAGGCAAAGATCTGCATCTTTTCCCTCTGCATGTAGACTTTCCTTTTTACCTGGTTGGGATATTTGAGCCGGTCAAAGACCGATATTCTTTCTTCAGCTTCTTGCCTGTGCAGGTCTTCTCTCCCATACCCGGTTCTGTGGCCTTCTTCATAATCATTGGAATCGGAGGAGGAGACTCCGATCATTGCCTCTTGAAAGGCTTCTTCTTCTTCATCTATGGTGCCTAAAGCACGGGATAATCTTCGCTGCCCGAGGGAAGAATTCCCCAGGTAGTGAAAGTAGTCTTGAACCACTTGTTTCATCTCCTCTTGGCTGTGTCTTTGCAGCTCTGGTCGGGGCATCAGTCTTTCCTGGCCTTTCTGCTGATAAGCCAGTCTTGCCACCTGAGCAGTCAGATGCTCGGCTTTGGAGTACTTGACTATGTCGACCTGTCTGGCACAGGCTCTCAGTCTTCTTGGAATGACAGTAGTGACTGGTTCACCTATTCTCATTTTCTCTTCCTTCTTAAGTCTTCTGCCACCATCATGGCAGCGGTTGGCAGCAACGGCATAGTTCTTCCTTTCCCATCTTTTGCCTTTTGGCATGGGGTGGGTGACCATGCGGTCTTCTTTTTCCTCATATCTTCTGCCCTTCATCCTGGGGCGAGTAGCAGTCATATTTCTTCCTTCATTCTCTTTCTCATCTCTCCTACCCTGAGCCATGGGGTGAACAATAATAGCATCTATTTCGTCTTTTCTTTCTCCTCTTCTGCTCCCTGCTCTGAAGCGGGCAACAGCAGCATCAGAGATTTTTTCTTCATCTTGAGCTGGGGCCCAGCTCTGGATTTTCTTCGGCCCCCAGATCTGCCTGAATCTGGGCAGCTTTGGTGCCAGTGGCCTTCTATCTCTATGTTCCATGTCGGCCCTTCCAGCAGTCAGTACTCGGAACCTATTGGTGGTGGGTACCATTGGGACGATCACATCTGGCTTGACCTCCCTTGGGCAACCATTGAGGTTCGCCCGGATATCTCCAATCAGCATCGTCTTCCCCGAGTTGGACATCCGACGACCCGCAGCAATAGATCGGGTTCTCCGGTCGGATCTTCTTCCTTTTCCGGTAGCAGCAGAAGGTGCGCTCCGCCTTGCCTCGTGATGGACAAAGCAGACACGACCCCAGGAGTATCCTCCATCACCGAGTTCTTCTTGGGACCGGTAGCTTGCGGCGACGTCTCGGCAACAGCTTTTGGCGCCTGGTTGTCAATCTCGAGCAGATCAGTGAAAATGAGGCCCAGGCAATTGGGCATTCCGACAGCAGGCGGCATCGATCCGAATGAAAGAGGTACCGCCAGGTAGCCTTCTCGAACATGTGCCTCCACCGCTTGCTGGCCAAAGCACACGGACATGATTCCAGTCGTCATCCTAGCTTCCTGAAAATGGAGAAAGCACACAGAATCAGAAATTTGAGGGGGGGGGGCCCATCGGGCCTCCTATTTTGGCGTAGAGATGAAGGGAGACTGAGTCCCACCGGGCGTGCCAGACTTGTGGGGATGGTTTTATTATTTTATTTTAATCATTTATTATTTATTTTATTATTGGCGTGCCAGTCCCCGGGGTGACAATTTTATTATGCGCTCGATCTGACTCAATCAGTCGATTGTGAAGTCCGAGTCGGGACCAAAAGTCTGCCATACCATAAAGGCTATGACGTTAATTACGCCCTTCCTAAGAAGGACAACCTTTGATTAAGCGCCAAAATAGGAGGCCACTCGGGGCGGTAATAAAAAAGAAAATAACAGTGTGTGATATTGAAGCTCTTGTCATTCTAAGAATGTAATTAGGCAAATGACAGACTTATTAAATCAGCATGACCTCCTCTTATATGGGTCGTGCCGGATAGAAATAGGACACCGTCCACGCAGTGGCGGGGCGGAGCCTGGACAATCATCGGGGACATGTCCCCTTCCACGTTTCTCATCTGGCCAAGGGCCTTACAACGTTTGTATTCCCCGAAGGATCGAGCCAGACGGGAGATGTACGATATACGCTTCCCGGGGCTTGTCGGGGTTAAAGCGTTAATCGATATTTCGGCAGCACCTCCCCATGATCTGGATTATGCCCAAGGGGGAAATAGGCTATCATCCACGGAGTGCCGGGATGAAAGCCGAGAGGAGGAGAGAGGCCAAACCTCCCGACCTATATATATTTGCCATGGGGCAATGTTTGATTTTCCCCTAGGGAAGCCGGCGGAACTCATGCAGTGGCAGAGCCCTCCCGAGCTAAAGGGGTTACTCATAAATCTGATGCGGGACAGTGGAACATAAGGGAGCCTGACTTCCTTTAAATTTATCCTCGGGCCGGGTCTGGTGAATCATGGGCATCCCTGGCTTGGTTTGATCAAGGTGCCAGGGGTTCAATTGGATGGCGGAGGAGGCTCTCGGGGCAGCTTAGGTGTACATATAGGTTCCCGGCGCAAGAACTACCACGCCGGGAAGGGTTCTTCATGAGGCGCTATTCTAGGGGCCAGGAAGCTGGCACAAAGGAAGCTCTCGGCGTGAAGGTCGAGTGGCCAGGGGGTTCCCGGCGCGCCCAAGAAATAGGGTTCCCGGCGCCAGGGGATGGGCTTCTCGGCGCGATGGCAAAGAAGCCAAGGGGGGTTCCCGGCGCGCAGGGGAGAAGGCCAGGAGATGGGCTTCCCGGCGCGATGGCAAAGCAGCCAGGGGGGTTCCCGGCGCGGCCAATATGGAGAGGTTCCCGGCGCGAAGGCAAGAAGGCCAGGGGTGGGGTTCTCGGCGCCAGAAGCCTTGCGCCGAGAACTATTCACCCCTTTTACTGTGCATGGGGCCGAGATGGGTGAGGGCGCCGGGATGAGTTTCAGAGTTTTACGGCACCCTGTTTTGGGTTTCTTGACGATTCAGGATAAGGTAGGTGGATTCTGTGGGATTAAAATGGATCAGGGCATCAAATTTGAACTGGATTAGGTTTGGGCTTTATAGAAACATCAGGATCGAGGAGGAATTAGGGAAGACCAAGGTCTAGAGAACCCCTGTCACCAATATTATGCAGAGCCCGGGGACAGATTTGATGTGATCGTTCATCACCCTAGGAGCCAAGAGATGGCTGTCTCTGGACCCAGAGGTGATTTCGACAATGCTAATAGACAGAATATAAGCATCTAGAACTCCGGAGTATCATAAACCTCGGTCATTGTATAGCTTTGCCTTATCCCGGAGGCCAAGGGATGGTCTGTCCCTGGCTCTGGAGTAAGCACGGAAAGCATTTGAAAACCAAGCGAAGCAGCAGACCGATGATCAGACTGGGGAGGGGATGACATGCTACGGAATCTAAGAGAAGACATAAGGGGATGGCAGCAGAGTTTCGGAGAAAAACAACAGCAGGCGGCGACTGCGGCCCGTCGTATTTATTCACTCAATGTTGTATACTCCCTACATCGAACAAGATACATAAAGAGAAAATGAGCAGAGGGAGTTGCATCTTTCCATCAGCGTGAAACCGCTTACAGTATTATAGAACACATCAGAGAAGGCAGAAAGAAGAACAATCGAAATGAGATGAACTAAAAAAAAGGAAAAGGAGGGGGAGGGCGGAGCATTGACTCCTCTCCCTCCCCGTTGCCCACCTTCGATCAGTCTCGAGCTCTCCTCTCTGCTTTCTCTCTTCTCTCTTTTCTTTTCTTCTTCGCTCTTCGGGTTTTTCTATCTTCCTATCTCCTATCCTCCCGTCCTCCTCTTCTTTCTTGTAGGCGAAGAAAGGGTTTATATAAGCCCTTCCTTTTGCAGATGGCACTTGGCGCACTTGCTTTGGTGGAAGAGGTTCCCGGCGCGCCTGCAACAGTGGGCAAGTTCCCGGCGTGCTAATCTCTCCAAAGCTCTCTGCGCAAGGGGTCTTATTGAAGCCCATTCAATAGGCCCATTTAAGGCTTTTTCCCCTGTGAAGCTCCTATTGTCCTTAGCTTCGTTGAATTCCTTTGATCATATCGGAACTAACGAAGGCCCCTTATATGCATCATCATCTGAGTAATCTGGAGGTTTCTCATCAGTCAACAGACCGGAGTTTCATCAGTATTGCCGTTTGGACGACGACAAAACCGGACATCAGCCAGGCCTGAGAAGGGCTTCAGCTGGGTAGATAGCTTCAGTGACGGCTCTTCTTTAGTTCTGACTCTGCAGAGACTACAAGGGTCTTCATTGCTGGTTCTGCTTTGATCTTCTTTTTGGTCCCATCTTTGATCTTCCCTTCGGTCCCATCTTTGTTCTTGATTATATTTCAGGTGTCAACATGGACTAACACAACTGACGTATGACATAACTGGATATGACTGACATAAGTGGGATTACAATAACACAATTTACAAAAGCACAATTAACAATACCACATGATAACTCCATTTCTACACCCATCACTCAGACTTATTCCCTTCCGAGTTCTGGCTGATATCCGAACTACCTGAAAAGGTTCGAAAACAACTAGATGAGCGAATCACTCAGTAGGATTTACATCTCAAGTTCTAACATGCTTTAAGTGAATTACACGTTCATTTAATGTAGGTAACCTATGCATGCAGACAGATAGATATCAAGGAATCGTAAGATCGACAATAGTAGAAAGTGAGAGTATATAGATTTCACAATTTCAAGCAGTAGTAGCAAGTGATAGCAAATGATATCAAGCCAGTGATAACTGAGAAGTAATAACTGGAATAGCAACATGTTAATCAAGCTAGCAATAGTAAGGAAAGTAGTTTCAAGCATGTATAACTGGAATTGGCTATTTATCAATGCATTCAAGTAAACACTTTTACCCTTCTGCGGGTCTCAACTCAATCAATCAAGTAATATCATGAGAATGAGTGGAATGCCTAAAGTCTAGCAAGCAAGTACTCCGGTGCAATGCCAAACACCGTGGTCAATAAACTCCCACGGGCATGAGTACCTTCGGGTGCTCCTCCCAGGACCAGACCGGGCCCTATATGCACATCATTGGTCATGTTTGTCGACATCCATTCTCGTTTATAGCCAATATGGAATTTCAAGGGTTGACCAGGTAGGATGTATATAAGGTGGATTATAGAATAGAATCCAAGGCGTATCGTTATGTAGGGACGAACTAGTAGTAAAACCAGCAACGTTTGAAGCAAAAAAAAAACTAGGTGAGATTGGTGCCTTGTAGGCTTTGGTTTAACCAGGTTGACTAGATGATTTATTGGTTAAATCGAGATTTAACCAGTCTAGGTTAGCTAAGTAGGTAGAGTTTAACTTCACTGCCTATTTTCCGTTTGGATTTTTCGTTTGGAATAAGCATCTGTTATACGGCCGCTGGTCAGTGAATAGCGTCCGGGTCAGGGACGCCCATCAATTTAAGTCGAGTTATGTAAATTGATGATGTGGACATATAGAGGAAACTTTGAGAATTTCAGAACTTCACATAACCCATTTTATCTTGCCATTGTCCTTGGTGAGGTTAACTTTGTTTATTTATTGTTCCACTCGTTCTGATTTTTCCTTCTTATAGTAAATGGCGACATCAATCTATTGATTGTAAATGTCGATACTTGATTTCGACATTAGTTCTCTCTCTCTCTCTATATATATACATATTCCTGTCCAATTATATGAGGTGTCGACATTAGTTATATATATTTTGTCCAATATGTATATATACATATATCATGTTATATATATATAATGGAGGTTATAGAATTCTGTCCAATATGTATATAACATCATGTTATATATTTATAATGGAAGTTATAGATATATATATCTTCTGTCCAATATATATATATGAGGTGTCGACATTTATTTATATGGTGTCGACATTTATATACATTTATATATATAGTGAGGTGTCGACATTTATATATAAGGAGGTTTTGGGGAGGTGTCGACATATACATATAGAGAGGTGTCGGCATTTAGTTATATATATATTCATGTTTTGGTATAGGGAGGTGTCTACATTTAGCTATATATATATAGATATCCTGTACAATAGTCACTTAGTTATATCATTTAGTTATATATATATATTCCTATATATCTGTATATATATATATTTTTTCTAGATGTATATCTACATATTTTACATTGGTCTATATATATTCTGTATATATTACATTGTATATTCCTGTATATCTATATATTTTTCTATATGTATATCTACATATTTTACATTGGTCTATATATATTATGTATATATATTACATTGTATATTCCTGTATATCTATATATTATTACATTGTATATTCCCGTATATCTATATATTTTTCTATATGTATATCTACATATTTTACATTGGTCTATATATATTCTGTATATATTACATTGTTCTATATGTATATACTCTGTAATAATGGAGGAGTCCATTTTATATTATATTCTGTTCTCTATATATATATTCGGTGAGAATGGAGGTGTAGACATTAGTTCTAACAGCATATACTGGAGGTGTATACATTAGTTATATATATATATATATTCTTATCAAACAATATATAATGGAGGTGTTTTATATATGTAATTAATGGAGGTATAATGGAGGCGTTATATATATACTGTCGACATTTGTATATATAGAGGTGTCGACATTTGTTAGAATGGAGGTGTCGACATTTGTATATAGGGAGGTTTTAGTTTTATATATATATATATATATATGGAGGTGTTATATATATATATGTGAAGGTATTATATATATATAATTAATAGAGGTGTTGACATTTAGCTTGGAGTTGTCAACACCAAGTGTCTACACTAGGGGTATAGATTTGGTAGATTAACATGTTAATTAGGTATGCTAATAGATTAGGTATGCTAATAGATTAGTTAATGAAGCTAATACATGCTAATTATCTAGGTTATGAGACTAATACTTACTAATTATCCCAGATTGAAGCTATTGCATGCTAATTATACTGATTATAAAACTAATTACTTTACTAATTTTACTACTTTTCTTAGATTAAAGCTAATACATGCTAATTATGAGGCTAACACATGCTGTATAAACACGAAATATCGCATGGAGATGAGCCTAAGACTAACTGCCTAGACTAATCATCCTAGATTAGCTACTAGTTTAGTTAAAAATTGAGAACACCTACCTTGTTGGAAGATCTCTAGCAGTAGCAGAACCCTTCTTGGTGACTGTGTAATCCCTGCAGAGTTTTGCCCCACCCTTAGCTAACCTAGAATGGAGGTAGCAAAGGATATGTTATAGGGTCTGGTATGACCGGATAGGGGGGGCAAGATCTTGAATAATGGGGCTTTACAGCTTGTACAGGCTGGAGAGATAAGGGATAATGTTTGGACAGCCAATCCATGGCCCAAATCGTAAAGTCTGTCTCCCACATTCATACACGATCTCTCTTCAATGTGCACACTTTCAAAGTCTGTACATCCTCAAAGTCTATACATTGGCTTCACAAAGTCTATACATTGGCTTCACAAGGTCTGTACATCCTCAAAGTCTATACATTGGCTTCCTCAAAGTCTGTACATCCTCAAAGTCTATACATTGGCTTCCTCAAATTCTATACATTGGCTTCACAAAGTGTGTACATCCTCAAAGTCTATACATTTACTTCCTCAAAGTCTATACATCCTCAAAGTCCATACAACATTGACTTCACAAAGTCTGTACATCCTCAAAGTCTATACATTGGCTTCCTCAAAGTCTGTACATCCTCAAAGTCTATACATTGGCTTCCTCAAAGTCTATACATTGGCTTCACAAAGTCTGTACATCCTCTCAAAGTCTATACATTATCTTCCTCAAAGTCTATACATTGGCTTCACAAAGTCTGTACATCCTCAAAGTCTATACATCGGCTCAACACAAAGTCTGTGCAACACAAAGTCTGTACATCGGCTGAACACAAAGTCTGTACATCCTCAAAGTCTATACATTCCTATCCTTACCTACGTTGTACATTCCTCAAAGTCTATACATTCATATCTTTACCTACGTTGCTGCAACACAAAGTCTATACATTCCTATATTTACCTACGTTCACCAGCTCGAAGTCTATACATTGGCTGGTTGCATATAGGTTTTTGCCTCGGTGCAAGTTTTGCTAGCCTATAACGTATAATTATTTGACACAAAAGGTAAATGGTGGATGCTGGGATTGGAACATTGGCTTCCTCAAAGTCTATACATCCTCAAAGTCTATACAACATTGACTTCACAAAGTCTGTACATCCTCAAAGTCTATACATTGGCTTCCTCAAAGTCTATACATCCTCAAAGTCTATACATTGGCCTCCTCAAAGTCTATACATTGGCTTCACAAAGTCTGTACATCCTCTCAAAGTCTATACATTAGCTTTCTCAAAGTCTATACATTGGCTTCACAAAGTCTGTACATCCTCAAAGTCTATACATCGGCTCAACACAAAGTCTATGCAACACAAAGTCTGTACATTGACTCAACACAAAGTCTGTACATCCTCAAAGTCTATACATTCCTATCTTTACCTACGTTACATCCTCAAAGTCTGTACATTCCTCAAAGTCTATACATTCCTATCTTTACCTACGTTGCTGCAACACAAAGTCTGTACATTCCTATCTTTACCTACGTTCACCAGCTCAAAGTATATACATTGGCTGGTTGCATATAGGTTTTTGCCTCGGTGCAAGTTTTGCTAGCCTATAACGTATAATTATTTGACACAAAAGGTAAATTGTGGATGCTGGGATTGGAACCCTAGTCACTAGGTTGAAAGGCACATCATTTAACCAACTACACCAAGAAGTCACTTATTAAGTGAATAATCTTTACATATGATAACTCCGTGTTCCAACTTCTTACATAAGCTTCCTATAGAGTTTATCTAATATATATTTTTTTAGAAAATATTATTAATAATTTTTTTTATACGGGGTGCTACACCCTCCCCCACTTAAAAGAATTTGGTCCCCCAAATTCAATTGCATATATGGAGACAAGGAGGGTGAGAATTACTTACGGACTAGAATAACTCTGGAAATCTCCTTCTCATAGACTCCTCAGTTTCCCATGTAGCTTCTTGTTCTAAGCATCGATTCCATTGAATTTTAACCATAGGGATCGTCTTGTTCCTTAGAACTCGGGTTTCTTGGTCGAGGATCTTTACTGGCCTTTGCTCATAGGTAAGGTCCTTCTGTATCACCAAGTCAGTGTGATCGATGACGTGGAGAGGATCGTGCACATACTTCTTCAGCATAGAAATATGGAATACATTGTGCACTTCCGAGAGTTGAGGAGGTAAGGCAATGCGATAAGCCACATCGCCCACTCTTTCCAATACTTCAAATGGACCGATAAACCTTGGTGTAAGTTTGCCCTTAACACCGAATCTTCTAATACCTCGGCCGGGAGATACCTTGAGAAATACATGGTCACCCACTTGAAATTCCAAATCTCTCCTTCTGTTATCATCATACGATTTTTACCTGCACTGAGCTACCTTGAGTTTCTCTCTAATAAGGTGTATCTTTTCAGTTGAATCTCTAACCATATCTAGGCCTAGAAGTTGTCTTTCACCGACTTCATCCCAGCATATTGGAGATCGACAACTCCTGCCATAAAGTGCCTCGAAAGGTGCCATCTGGATACTGGCTTGATAACTGTTATTGTAGGTAAATTCGGTTAGGGGTAAGTGGTCATGCCAGCTTCCGCCGAAATCTATAATACACGCCCTTAACATATCTTCAACAACCTGATTTGTTCTTTCAGTATGACCATCTGTCTGGGGATGAAAAGCAGTGCTGAAATTAAGTTTCGTCCCCAGAGAGTGTTGTAGACCCTTCCAAAAATAAGAAGTAAAGCGCGGGTCTCAATCAGATACTATAGACACAGGAATTCCATGCAATCTAGTAACCTCCTTGATATATAGGGTAGCAAGAACATCAACCGACCATCGACTCTTGATAGGCAAGAAATGAGCTGATTTAGTAAGGCGATCGATGATTACCCAAATTCCATCATATCCGCCCCTAGACTTGGGCAAACCCATGATAAAGTCCATACCGATGTCTTCTCATTTCCACTTGGGGATATCTAGTGGATGCAATCTTCCAGCGGGCTTCTGATGTTCCGCCTTCACCTGTTGGCATGTCAAGCATCTAGACACGAAGTCTGCTATCTCCCTTTTCATGTTGGGCCACCAAAAGGTTCTTTTTATGTCTTGGTACATCTTAGTGGCTCCAGGGTGGATCATATACCTCGATCGGTGAGCTTCTTCAAGAATCCTCTTCTTCAGCTCAGGACTGTCTGGTACACATGTCCGTTCATGGTATAATAATATGCCATCGAGTGCCAACTTGAAATCAGATTTCTCGTCCAGCTTTTCTTTTATTTCCACTAGGGTAGGATCTTCTTCTTGCAACCTCTTGATTTCAGCTAGCAAATCCGGATGTACACTTATGAGAGATAGAGTAATACACCCGTCATTCTCATCCATGCTTATATTGAGTTCAGAGAATTTTTCCAGCAGCTTCCATTCTTGAACCATACAGTTGGTTACTAGGGCTCTCGGCTTCCGACTAAGGGCATATGTTACGGAATTAGGCTTACCAGGATGATATTGTATAGTGAAGTCGAAATCCTTGAGATACTCGAGCCAACGCCTTTGTCGCATGTTCAGCTCTCTCTGAGAGAATAGATATTTAAGGCTTTTGTGATCGGAGTATACGGTGAATTGCTCTCCGTAGAGATAGTGCCTCCAGATCTTTAAAGCCAATACCACTGCGGTTAGTTCCAAATCATGCACAGGGTAGTTTTCTTCATGCTTCTTTAATTGCCAGGAAGAGTATGTAATGACTCTTCCATTTTGCATCAATACACATCCGAGGCTGATACCAGATGCATCGGTATATACCTCGTACTTCTCTCCTTCAATTGGTAGAGATAAGACCGGAGTAGTAGTCAAGAGATCCTTTAAAGTTAGGAAACTCTTCTCACAGTCTTCACTCCATTCATAAGGCACTTCCTTGCGAGTCAATCTGGTAAGAGGGACAGCAATCTTGGAGAAGTCCTTAATAAAACGCCGGTAGTAGCCAGCTAGACCCAAGAAGCTATGAATCTCCGTTGCATTCGTTGGTCGTCCCCAATTTTGTACAGCTTCGACCTTCGCAGGATCAACAGAAATTCCATCATTTGATATGACATGGCCTAAGAAGGACACTTCTTCAAGCCAGAACTGGCATTTGCTGAATTTGGCATATAGCTTGTTGTCTCGCAATATCTGTAATGCCTTCTTGAGATGCACTTCATGATCTTCTTCAGTTTTTGAATAGATCAATATATCATCGATAAAGACCACAATAAATTGGTCTAAATAAGACCTGTAGATGTTGTTCATTAACTGCATAAAAGCTGCGGGGGCATTTGTTAGTCCAAAAAGCATAACAGTAAATTTGTAATGCCCATACCTGCTTTGAAATGTAGTTTTGTATATGTCTTCTTCTTTGATCCTCAATTGGTGGTAACCAGACCGAAGATCAATCTTGGAGAAATAGTTAGCTCCAGACAATTAGTTGAATAGTTCGTCAATTCTCGGCAGCGGGTACTTGTTCTTGATTGTAAGATGGTTCAACTGCCGATAATCAATGCATAGCCTCAATGTTACATCCTTCTTTTTAACAAAGAGCACGGGTGCTCCCCAGGGGGAAGTACTCGGCCTAATGAATCCCTTTTTCAGTAAATCCATTAGCTGCTCTTTTAGCTCCTTCAACTCGGCGGGAGACATTCTATAAGGTGCCTTAGACACAGGACCGGCACCAGGAATAATGTCGATAGTGAACGACACTTCTCTCTCCGGGGGTAAACCAAGTAATTCTTCAGGAAAAATATCTGAAAAGTCCCGAATTACACGGATGTCTTCAATTTCAGTCTTCTCGACTTCCATGGCAGTCACAAAAGCTATGAAAGCCACACATCCTTTATTCACAAGTTTGCTAGCTCGAAGAGCTGAGATGAGAGGGGATTTATTCTGAGGGCTAACATAAACTAAATCGGAATAATCTGCAAAAGTTATCTTGCCATGCTGGCAGTCTACCGTTGCTTGGTAGGTGGATAACCAGTCAGCTCCTAATATGACATCATAATGCTCCATATCAAGGCATATCAGGTCGACTGGCAGACTGTTACCTTGGACCATAACCTCACAACTTGGGTAGTGATGCATGATATCAGACTTGTTTCCAAGAGGTGTAGATATTACTAAATCTAACCATTCAGGTTCTTTAGAAAACGAGGCAGTAAATCTCTTGGAAACAAATGAATGAGTTGCTCCAGTATCAAATAGAACTTTAGCAGGTTTAGAGCAAACAGTTAATGTACCTTCCACGATTCCTCCTTCCATGGGTTTCGTCCCTTGAAGAGCTTGTAGACGGCCTTGTTTCTTTCCCAGACGCATCTCGTCTTTGTTGGCTTGTTCCTTCATCAAGGGGCAGTCGGAGATTCGATGCTCTCGACTCCCACATCGGAGACACGCTCCCAGTTTCCTCTAGCATTCCTCAGTCTTATGACCAGTCTTGTCACAATACTTACAGATTTCCTTGGAAGGTGTGATGGCGGAGGAAGACTTATTGTCGATTGTGGAGAAGGGCTTGTTGCTTTTCTAGAACCTCTTCTCTTTGGAAAATTCTCCTCCATTGAAGAATCGCTTCTTGCCAAATGGTGGTTTGAAGTTTCCCAGACTAGGGACGGGTTCCTTCTTGTCCTTGCCTCGAATCCTTTCAGAGAATTCAGTGGCATCTTCCAGCAATTGAGCACGCCGAACCATTTCCGAATAGACTTGGATGTCCATTGGCGCAAGTTGTGTAATATATTGGGGTCGTACCCCGTTGAGGAATCTCCTTGCTTTCATCTTTTCCATACACACCAAGTGGGGTGCATAACGGGAAAGTCTTGAGAATTGGGTCTCATATTCGGCCACCTTCAGGCTCCGTTACTTTAACGCGGCAAATTCCGCGGCCTTCTTCTCTTGAACACGGTCAGAAAAATACTTGCTGTTGTAGTGTTCAACAAACTCCGCCCAGGTGACATGGTTGTCGAGCAGTGTTGCTTCTACGGATTCCCACCAGCATCGAGCATCCCGTTCCAGTTGGAACGTAGCCAATAGAACCTTCTCTTTATCCGTGCATTGCATTACACAGAGGATCCTCTCAATTTCCTTCAGTCAATTCTCGGCATCATCGGGGTCCACCGAGCCCGTGAATCTTGGTGGGTTCATGTTACGAAAATCCCGGTGAAGGTCACCAGCTCCACGGTGAGCACCGCCAACACCGCCTTGCGCCACTTGCTGTAGCGCCTGCGTAAGTCCTTGCACAGTGCGCTGCATCTCGCGCCATTGTGCTCTTTCAGCGGCCATAATCCTACAAAAGAATTAAGATGTAATAAATATTGGGTTTCGTTATTATGGGGTCAATTGTCATTGTTAAACTTAACCCTTGGCTTTACCCATCTCACCAGGTAAGATCTAAACCTATCCATAGACAATTCTATTAGACATTTATATCTTTGGACTCGGGTTTTTACCTAGGAAATTGAAATCCTAGGCTCTGATACCAAGAAAGCTATCACGTCCCGAGCGCGGAAGCTTACCCGTGGCGCGACAGTCCTTTATATAGAACCAAAGCGAGCTAGCTATTCGATGGAATTCTTCATTTGACAGTTAATAGAGTGCGCAGATAACTAAGATTTAACTTGAAATTAATACAAATAGTACGAGCTAACAATTGTTACAACTAACCAAATGACAACTACATACATTTCCAGGTCCAACTACTAGGCTTCAAGCCCTTATTACAATTCTAATCAATTGGAGTAACACAACTGACGTATGACATAACTGGATATGACTGACATAAGTGGGATTACAATAACACAATTTACAAAAGCACATTTAACAAGACCACATGATAACTCCATTTCTACACTCATCACTCAGACTCATTCCCTTCCGAGTTCTGGCTGATATCCGAACTACCTGAAAAGGTTAGAAAACAACTAGATGAACGAATCGCTCAGTAGGATTTACATCCCAAGTTCTAACATGCTTTAAGTGAATTACACGTTCATTTAATGTAGGTAACCTATGCATGCAGACAGATAGATATCAAGGAATCGTAAGATCGACAAGAGTAAAAAGTGAGAGTATATAGATTTCACAATTTCAAGCAGCAGTAGCAAGTGATAGCAAATGATATCAAGCCAGTGATAACTGAGAAGTAATAATTGGAATAGCAATATGTTAATCAAGCTAGCAATAGTAAGCAAAGTAGTTTCAAGCATGTATAACTGGAATTGACTATTTATCAATGCATTCAAGTAAACACTTTTACCCTTCTGCAGGTCTCAAGTCAATCAATTAAGTAATATCACGAGAATGAGTGGAATGCCTAAAGTCTAGCAAGCAAGTACTCCGGTGCAATGCCAAACACCGTGGTCAATAAACTCCCACGGGCATGAGTACCTTCGGGTGCTCCTCCCAGGACCAGACCGGGCCCTATATGCACATCATTGGTCATGTTTGTTGACATCCATTCTCGTTTATAGCCAATATGGAATTTCAAGGGTTGACCAGGTAGGATGTATATAAGGTGGATTATAGAATAGAATCCAAGACGTATCATTATGTAGGAATGAACTAGGAGTAAAACCAGCAACGTTTGAAGCATAAAAAAAAACTAGGTGAGATTGGTGCCATGTAGGCTTTGGTTTAACCAGGTTGACTAGATGATTTATTAGTTAAATCGAGATTTAACCAGTCTAGGTTAGCTAAGTAGCTAGAGTTTAACTTCACTGCCTATTTTTCATTTGGATTTTTCGTTTGGAATAAGCGTCTGTTATATTGCCGCTGGTCAGTGAATAGCGTCCGGGTCAGGGACGCCCATCAATTTAAGTCGAGTTATGTAAATTGATGATGTGGACATATAGAGGAAACTTTGAGAATTTCAGAACTTCACATAACCCATTTTGTCTTGCCATTGTCCTTGGTGAGGTTAACTTTGTTTATTTATTGTTCCACTCGTTTTGATTTTTCCTTCTTATAGTAAATGGCGACATCAATCTGTTGATTGTAAATGTCGATACTTGATTTCGACATTAGTTCTCTCTTTCTCTCTCTCTCTATATATACATATTCCTGTTCAATTATATGAGGTGTCGACACTAGTTATATATATTTTGTCCAATATGTATATATATATATCATGTTATATATATATAATGGAGGTTATAGAATTCTGTCCAATATGTATATAACATCATGTTATATATTTATAATGGAAGTTATAGATATATATATCTTCTGTCCAATATATATATGAGGTGTCGACATTTATTTATATGTTGTCGACATTTATATACATTTATATATATAGTGAGGTATCGACATTTATATATAAGGAGGTTTTAGGGAGGTGTCGACATATACATATAGAGAGGTGTCGGCATTTAGTTATATATATATTCATGTTTTGGTATAGGGAGGTGTCTACATTTAGCTATATATATATAGATATCCTGTACAATAGTCACTTAGTTATATCATTTAGTTATATATATATATTCCTATATATCTATATATATATATATATTTTTTTTTCTAGATGTATATCTACATATTTTACATTGGTCTATATATATTCTGTATATATTACATTGTATATTCCTGTATATCTATATATTTTTCTATATGTATATCTACATATTTTACATTGGTCTATATATATTCTGTATATATATTACATTGTATATTCCTGTATATCTATATTTTTCTATATGTATATCTACATATTTTACATTGGTCTATATATATTCTGTATATATATTACATTGTATATTCCTGTATATCTATATATTATTACATTGTATATTCCTGTATATCTATATATTATTACATTGTATATTCCTGTATATCTATATATTTTTCTATATGTATATCTACATATTTTACATTGGTCTATATATATTACATTGTTTTATATGTATATACTCTGTAAGAATGGAGGAGTCCATTTTATATTATATTCTGTTCTCTATATATATATATTCGGTGAGAATATAGGTGTAGACATTAGTTCTAACAGCATATACTGGAGGTGTAGACATTAGTTATATATATATATATATTATTGTCTAACAATATATAATGGAGGTGTTTTATATATACAATTAATGGAGGTATAATGGAGGCGTTATATATGTACTGTCGACATTTGTATATATAGAGGTGTCGACATTTGTTAGAATGGAGGTGTCGACATTTGTATATAGGGAGGTATTAGTTATATATATATATATATATGGAGGTATTATATATATATGTGAAGGTGTTATATATATACAATTAATAGAGGTGTCGACATTTAGCTTGGAGTTGTCAACACCAAGTGTCTACACTAGGGGTATAGATTTGGTAGATTAACAGGTTAATTAGGTATGCTAATAGATTAGGTATGCTAATAGATTAGTTAATGAAGCTAATACATGTTAATTATCAGGGGCACGAGACTAATACTTGCTAATTGTCCCAGATTGAAGCTATTGCATGCTAATTATCCTGGTTATGAAACTAATTACTTTACTAATTTTACTACTTTTCTTAGATTAAAGCTAATACATGCTAACTATGAGGCTAACACATGCTGTATAAACACGAAATATCGCATGGAGATGAGCCTAAGACTAACTGCCTAGACTAATCATCCTAGATTAGCTACTAGTTTAGTTAAAAATTGAGAACACCTACCTTGTTGGAAGATCTCTAGCAGTAGTAGAACCCTTCTAGGTGACTGTGTAATCCCTGCAGAGCTTTGCCCCAACCTTAGCTAACCTAGAATGGGGGTAGCAAAGGGTATGTTATAGGGTATGGTATGACCGGATAGGGGGGGCAAGATCTGGAATAATGAGGCTTTACAGCTTGTACAGGCTGGAGAGATAAGGGATAATGTTTGGACAGCCAATCCATGGCCCAAATCGTAAAGTCTGTCTCCCACATTCATACACGATCCCTCTTCAATGTGCACACTTTCAAAGCCTGTACATCCTCAAAGTCTATACATTGGCTTCACAAAGTCTGTACATCCTCAAAGTCTATACATTGGCTTCCTCAAAGTCTGTACATCCTTAAAGTCTATACATTGGCTTCCTCAAAGTCTGTACATCCTCAAAGTCTATACATTGGCTTCCTCAAAGTCTATACATTGGCTTCACAAAGTCTGTACATCCTCAAAGTCTATACATTAGCTTCCTCAAAGTCTATACATCCTCAAAGTCTATACAACATTGACTTCACAAAGTCTGTACATCCTCCAAGTCTATACATTGGCTTCCTCAAAGTCTGTACATCCTCAAAGTCTATACATTGGCTTCACAAAGTCCGTACATCCTCTCAAAGTCTATACATTGGCTTTCTCAAAGTCTATACATTGGCTTCACAAAGTCTGTACATCCTCAAAGTCTACACATCGGCTCAACACAAAGTCTGTACATCGGCTCAACACAAAGTCTGTACATCCTCAAAGTCTATACATTCCTATCTTTACCTACGTTACATCCTCAAAGCCTGTACATTCCTCAAAGTCTATACATTCCTATCTTTACCTACGTTGCTGCAACACAAAGTCTGTACATTCCTATCTTTACCTACGTTCACCAGCTCAAAGTATATACATTGGCTGGTTGCATATAGGTTTCTGCCTCGGTGCAAGTTTTGCTAGCCTATAACGTATAATTATTTGGCACAAAAGGTAAATGGTGGATGCTGGGATTGGAACCTTGGTCACTAGGTTGAAAGGCACATCACTTAACCAAGTACAACAGGAAGTCACTTGTTAAGTGAATAATCTTTACATATGATAACTCCGTGTTCCAACTTCTTACATAAGCTTCCTATAGAGTTTATCTAATATATATTTTTTGAGAAATATTATTAATAATTTTTTTTCATTTTTTTTATACGGGGTGCTACAATGCTGGCCCGCCACCCATGAGCCGGGAGGGCTCGGAAGGGATAAAAGGAGTGTGGAGCTACAAAGAAATAGGAAATAAAGCAGGACAATTCAACAATTAACAGAAATAAATGAACAACTACAACAGAGTCCAGTCCAATTGAAAGTACAGTGTAAAGTAGTAAAACGTACCACATGCCAAGTGACCACTCGACCCGGTTGTTGACACCCATTTTTTGTAGATAAGTTGTGTCGTTTCTCTTACTCCCATCCTGTTGATGTCTCGAATTGTCCATCACTCATTGGGGCTGTTTTCAGGTGTATTTCGGACTAGTTTTATGGGTTACCTCCCTCCTTGGTTAGGTCTAAGTCATTTCGAGGCTTAAATGGGCCTGGGTTCTGGTTGATTGGGCTTTTTCTATGAGTTTCAACGTCCACATGTATGTACGGTTCTCTCACGACCGCTCTATCCATGTGCGGTTAACTACGTGCCGTCCATATATTTTTGGAACATTTTGGCTGATTTTCTGAATTTTCACCATCAAGCATTTATGCGGTCCTAATCAAGCCGTTCAACATAATGGATGGACTGATTATGACCACTTATATCTCAGAGTCCTATGCTTGGTAATTTTCTCAGATAATTATCCAAGTAATTGAATTATCACCGACAAGGCTAGAACGGTTTGTCGTTGGCCTCTCTACATTTGAACGGTCTCAATTGAGCCGTTCTTCTATGAGAGTCTAACGGCGGGCGTTTCGGTCAGTTCGAGGGATAATTGGAATTATTTTCTAATTATTTTAAATTTCCACCAACGGGTTTGGACGGTTAGTAGGTGACCGCCCATCCTGTTGAGCGGTCTATCGTAAGACTGTTCATCCCGTCGACTATTGAATTTTAACAGATTTTAATCCTTTTATCCATGGTTTTATCCCCAACTTCTTTCATCAATTTCTCCGCAGATAATCAACCATTTTGAGTGCCGTTTCGACTGGATGAGAGATAATTCTATTATCTACGATTTATCTTGAATAATCTTGTCCCGAAAATGGCTCTAAACCCTAGTGTTGGGGCTGGCTTTCTAGGCTCTATAAATAGACCCTAAAGGCCGGACTTTGAAAGGGGGGGAGATTTTGGTCGACGGTGAAGCCCTGTCGCATTCTTGAGCGACCTAGCACCAAGGAGGGAGGCTTTCTACGTCCATACAAGCCTCCGATCCATGGAGTAGTCGATGTTTAGAGTCGTTTGTGTTTTATAGCTTTCATCACTGTTCATTGCATGCATTGCTTTCTCCCTACGTCCTCCTTCATTTTTTCATCACCATGCACACATCCACCTGTGTTTTTGACACCCTAGGGGTTTAAAACCCCCCAGGTATCCCCCTTTCCATTTATCTATGTTCATCTATTACTATCTTGACATTTACTACACTATTTAGTTCTAATCTTGGTGTTATTCTTGTGTCTTTACGTTGTTTTGCAGGTCAGCACTTCATCAGCACGAGGCCCATCCCCTCTGGCCGGCTGGAGAGGGTGGAGGTGAGCCCTTTCGCAACTTCTGGCGTGGTGGACTTGAGTGGTTCCTAACTGCCCGTTCAAGAAGACGTGCGAGCCTGCACTATCCGTCCTCTTCTTGCGGTCTACTTCAAGCCGTCCATCCTCCAGGAGCGCTTCCTCCCGCACGTTCTACAGCACCCTTAGGCGGTCTATCGTAACACCGCGCATCCTATAGGCGGTTCGTCATCAACCGCGCATCTTCCCAGTGCTGCAGCTAGGCGAGTGTCTCCCCTTCCTTTCCAAGGCACGGCGTGTTCATCCCGTCCGGCGCTTTGGTGGCGATCACGGTCACTTTCGTTTTCCATTCTCCTCTTGCTATTCTTCACTTACTCATCGCATGTTGATTTATTCATAGCATATCTTCCTTTAAGTAAGAGGAGAAAATATATCTACACCCATCTTTTGTGGCGATCACGGTGGGACACCTAGTGCCCATCGTGCTTGTGATTTGCTGACCCCCTCTCGTTGTTTAGTTCTCTTCTTGGAGTGATTTGCAGGTTGGGTGTGTTTTCTGCCTTCTGGGACGTGCGCGGTTCTCCCAGAGCCGTTCATCCTCTGGAGCGGCTGCTCATCCACCGTCTTTCCCCTGCAACCAGAGCCAGTCCCCCTCCAGCGCCCTGTTGTAGACGGTGTCCCATCGACCATCCAGCCTTCTGCGCGGCCTGTCTCTGGCCGTTCCTCTCTTCGACATAGGTACGCTTCGGTGTGTTCTAGCTGTAGGTACGCGGCTGCTGGCGGTCCGTCCCAGAGCGTACGCGGCTGGTTATAGACCGTTCTTATGGTACGTTCCACATTACTGTTACCCCATATTTACAGCATTCTGTGATTGTTTTGCAGTCATTTTGTCGTTCTGTCACTCCCTGGATTATACGGTCCTCTACAGACCGTCTGACTCTTTGAGCGGTCGCATCCAGACCGTTCTTCTGGTGCCGCAGCACTCTCATTGTCCATTTTGATCGCTATATTCCATACGATTTGTCAGTTTTGGTGCTAGTTGTTGATCTCCCCCTGCTCCCTTACCATTGTTGCATCATTGTTTTATTGCTCATATATTTGCTTGATCATTGTTTGATAGTTGCTAGGCTAGATTCTGCATGCACTCCGGTGCGCATAGGAGCATCCATCTCTTTTCATAGTAGTTGCATTCCTACCGAGGTAGGGTTTCCTCTCGTCTCCATATTCCTTGGAGCCGACTAGGGACCTTGCTGGGGGCCTCCGTAAGCCCCTGTGAGCCGTGGATTCCCACACGGACGTCGGGCAGGTTGTACCGTATCCACCCCAGTCTAGGGTTTGCATCCGCGAGTGAGAGGTCCCTATAGAGTCACACAGTTCCTCATTTCTTAACCTAGTCAGGCACCCAGTGGTTGAGCGAATTTACAGTTCAATTAACCCATTAAGGTTCAAAGAATAATTCATAAGAATCTGACGGGCATCATTTAATAACTTGATTGTACAATTGGGTGATTCTCCTCTCATCTCTTCCTTCCATTGCATGCTTGTGGTTTGCTTTGTTGCTTTGTTTGGTTAGGTTTGTTTGTCATAGTCCTAGGTGCTTAGTGTATGTGGGGTTGTTTCTTTCCCTCAGGATCATCTCCTAGGGTAAGTTCTCATTTCCATTCTTACTTCAACCCCTTGTTCGATTCATCACCTCCTATGTCGTCATACGACTTCTCTCAGTCTCACGAGGACTCCCTTCCTCGTGGCCTTCTTGAGGACCCGCCTAGGGTCGCCCATACGCAAGGGGGAGAGGGGACTGCCCCTCCGCTCCCGACCATTCTTGGTGAGGGTTCCCAACCCTCTCTCTCAAATCTATCCATTCAGAATCCGGCTAATCAAATTCTCAATATGATGGCCCAGCTGGACCCTACCCAGCTCCATCTCATCCGGCAAGCCTTGCAGGGGGCCGATGCCCCGACCTCAATTCATGCTCGTGGCATTAATGCTACTGCCACCACATCTTCTGCTGCTGGGACCACCTCTGTGGCCCCCATTGACCTTACCCCCACCCGCCCTCAGATCCTTCGCTACTCCAGCATGGAAATGGGCCAGGCTTCCACCTCGGCCCATCAACCGCTCGATAAGGGGAAGTCTCAAATCCCCTCTGTTCCTTACCTTGATCCCTATGCCACTGTTTCTCCATCGCCGCAGGCCCTCGTGGCCCCGGCAGACTTCATTAGGTTGCAGCCAGGGGCCGCCCAGCTGTCTCATGCGGATGTGGGCCCTTCCCCAACCCATTATCCATCTTACGGGCCGCCCCCTCAATCGGCTTATCCGTTGGCTACCTATCCAGGTACTACTCCTCCTGCTCCTTCTCCTCCTTCCTGGGAACAGGAGATTCTCAATAAATGGGCTGCTATGCAGCAATAAATTGATCTCCTCTACAAGCGGGTTGGCCCGCAATCTTTGGATGACATCCCTATTCCTAACTTCAGGGACATTCGTTTTCCTTCTCAGTCCGAGCTCCCCGTGTACCGCAAATATGACAGGAATGGCAACCCGTTCTTCCATGTTCAGGAGTTCCTATACGAGTCAGCACAGTTCCAGCAAGACGATCGCCTGATGGCTTATTTATTTCGCCGATCATTGGAAGGGGTCGCCCTGGAATGGTTCTATACTTTGCCCATGGAGGAGGCCGAGAATTTCAAGACCGTCAAAGAGAAGTTTATTCAGAGATTCCAAGATCGGGTCAGACCCGAGTATCCTTTCACCGACCTGGTAGCTGAGAAGATGAAGCCAGAGGAAGATTTTGCAACCTATGCAGATCGATGGAGGCAGATGGCCTCACGTGTGCCCGGGCAAATCCCGGAAGAAGAGAAAGTAAAGTTGTTGATCTCCAATGCCACGCCAACATTCAGAAATATCTTGGCAATGAATGACATTTCGAATATGCACCAGTTATACAGCAGAGCTCGGTTCATACAAACCCAGTTCAAAGACTCCCCTATTCATTCGCTATTTGAGGCCCAGAAACCCAAAATCGCCAGGAAAACCCAGGGCCCCGTCACTGAGGGAGTACAGATCAATGAGCAGGTCCAGGCTGTTCAATTCCCCCACCAAGCCGCTCCACCTCGCTTCCCTCAGCCTCCATGCAACCCCCAGTTCGCCACTCCACAAGTTCCCCAACCCACTTTCCAGGTCCCACAATACCCACAACAACAACCACCATCACCCCAACAGCCTCAGTGACCGCCACAATACAATAATGTTCCTCCACCTGCCGCCTATGGACCTGCTCGACCGAGCCCAAAGAGGGCCAATTACCCTCCTCTTCCTGAGACTCTGCCCGATATTTTCTCTGCTTTGATGTATACTGTGATCTTCAATTGCCTCCCGAGCGTCAAAATTGGAATTCGACCGTCGATCAGTCCCGATATTGCATATTCCATTGGCAGCCCGGGCACAGGATAGAGCGGTGCTACCAGTTTAGAGACTTGGTGTATGACTTACATGAGGGCCAGAGGATTGATTGGGCCCAGATGCACCAACTGATTGAAGATATCAAGCAGAGGCAGAGGCAAGCCAGGCCGCAGTAGGCGGCGCCCCAGCAGCAGCAGCAACAGCAACCCCAGCAGCAACAGCAACCTCAGCAGCCGCAACAGGACATTGGGATCCATCAGAATCCCATGCCGATGCATCAACCCGCTCCTCAGCAACAACAACAGCCGCCGGCGCCGGCACCAGCACAAGTAAACATTGTCCAGCACCCAGCCCCTAACGCTGGGTGGACTTTTGATGATGAAACCCCCGCACACCTTTTGGCCTTCCACCACAACCATTCCCCCGCACCTGCTACCCCCTCCATCCTCAGGCCCGCCATTCTGACCACTACCCCACTCGTTATTCCCTCCGCATCACCCATCAGGCCCGTCGCATTCCCCTCCGCACCGCCAGCCCTTGCGCCACCACTCCCCATACCCTCCATCATCACCCCTCCGCTTAACCCCTTGCCCATCTCCCCTTCACCAGGGCCCATTAGACCAACTTCCGCCATCCTTACCCCCATTTCTACACCTTCCACCTACCCCACCGGGCCAAGCGGGGGTCCATCTCAGGCCGTGCCGGCACCACATTGCGCCCTTCGGAGCGGGCGTCCCTTCCAAAGAATTTTTCCTCCCTCTGGTGCGTCTGCACCCAACCTCCAAGTTCCTTCCCCCACAGCTGAGACAGAAGAAGTAGACCCCGTGCCAGGCATGAAATATGACCTATTGCAACACTTGGACTGGATGTCGGCCAAGATCTCAGTTTTGGAATTGATCAAAAGGTCGCCACTACACCAGGATGCCTTGAAGACTTTTTTGCAGAAGGTTATGGTGAGCGTGGCAGTGGATAGCTTGCCGTCGGTTTTGGCAACGATTACCAAGGGGCCTTCTATTTCATTTTCTGAGTCAGAGCTAGCGCCCCCTGAGGCACGGCAGATGCCGCTATGTATTACCATCTCTTTAAACAAAAAGTGGCCGTGGAGTCTGCCCTTGTGGACACGGGAGAGTCGATAAATGTGTGTCCATTGAGTACCCTTCGTGCCTGCAACATTTCAGAGGATATGCTCAAGCCAACCCCGACCACAATAGCAGTATATGACAATTCCAGACGTGCTTGTCACGGGGTCGTGACTATATAGGCCGAGCTAGGGCCCTTGGTTATGGACGTGGAATTTTATGTATTGGACATAGACCCAATGTTCAAAGCTATTCTGGGTCGTCCATGGATAAACAGCCTGAACGCCGTGCCATCGACTGCCCACCAGTGTTTGAAATTCCCATTCCAGAGGCGGGTGGTCAAGGTGAAAAGCATTTCCAACGTCTAAAATGTTGATGCGATAGCAGCCACGATTCTTCCTACATTATGCCGAGTAATAGGCCAGTTCTGTCAGTTATGGACTTGAATTATTCATGGGCATATGCGTCACGCAAGCCCGCCACTGCGCCAACAAATGTCAAGATCAAGTCCAAGATGAGAGACTCCAAAGGGTGGCACATGATTCTGAAACTGGGCTATCAGCCGGGCCTGGGTCTCGGCGCACAATTGCAGGGCCGGACCAACCCCGTTCCTAAAGGCAGGAAGATGGGCCGCCGAGGCCTCGACTACAGTGATTCCGCAATGTCGATACTTGGAGACTCCGGGCCATTAATATGGGACTATCGATAGCATTTTGTGAGAGGCCCGTTACAGCCCGGCACCTTGAAGAAGCCGCCGCCCGGTCTTGAAGAGAAGGCAGATGATGCCTGTGTTGTTGTTGACCCACCACCGCCGCTGCAGGGGCTGGTGGGTGATTTAGAAGATTTTTCTGATTGTTTTGAGAAATTGTTTTGTGAAAAAGAAAGCCAGCCGAAGAAGAAGGAGACGCAGCTGGTGAAGCGTCCTCCAATGCAACTGGTCCGCCGGGGGCCACGGGAAGTGGGGAGCTCCATCACTACTTATTCTATGTCCCCGTCCCGTCTTGCCTCTTGGTTTCAGCAATTGGGGTTTGTTCCCCGTTCCCCTCCAATCCTGGTCGACCCGTGCTTCACGGAGAGACCACCTGAAATTTTATTTGTTCCCTGTGCTTGCGGGCGCTGCCCGCCTATTGATCTTTCAACCCTATTTACTCCTCCTCCCCTCGAAGCTCAGCTCTATGAGATGTGGTTTTCATCCTCCGATCCATTCTTTGATTGCATATTTCCTGAATTGTTCCCCATGCAACTGCCTCCTCCTCCGTCTTCTTCCTCCTCCTGCTGCGTGATCACCTCCGGCCTCCAAAAAAAAATGCCAATTTCAAAACGGAGGTTTCAATGGAAGATTACGCTGTGTTCTGCTCAGATTCCCAGGGGCACGAGACCCCTGTTCCTTTTTCAGTAGATTTCCTCTCTCCTAGGGTAGATGTACATTGTGCAGAGTCTCCTAGGTTAGTAGAGTCAGTTGGGGTAGAATCTAGTTCGAGTCTAGTTAGCCCGTCCTCATCTACGGCGCACCCCGTGATGCGTCATCCCAAATCCATTCCCGATAGGTTTCTGCAAGATCTGGCTGAAAGATGCCACGCCCTTCTGAGATGTCCTGAGTTTGTAGAGACCGCGATTGTTCTAGAGGATGATGAGGAATTAGAAGGGGTATGGAGCAACGACGGATTAGGGGTATATGAAATTGTGAATGAGAAGGACCCAGCTGACGATGAGGAAAGCGACGTAGATGACACTGCTGACCTGTACGCGCAAGGTTTGAAGAGATTTGATGAACCATCCTCGACAGTGGATGAACCCACTAAGGAAATTAATCTTGGAACCAAAGAGGACCCCAGGCCCATACTTATTTCTGCTAATCTCCCCCCTCAGGTTGAAGAGGAGCTCATCAAGGTTTTGAGGGAGTATAGCGATTCCTTTGCCTGGTCCTATGAGGACATGCCGGGTCTTGACCCCACGATGGTTGAACATCGATTGATTCTTAAACCAGGGGCAACACCCGTTAAGTAGAAAGCGAGAAGATTCCACCCACAGATGGCCTTGAGAATTAAGGAAGAAGTCGACAAATTGTATAAGGCCAGGTTCATTAGAGTTGTCTTATATCCGCAATTGGTGGCCAACATAGTCCTGGTAATGAAGAAGGATGGTAAAATTCGGATTTGTATCGACTTCGGGAACTTGAATAAGGCATGTCCGAAAGATGATTTCCCGCTTCCTCACATTGATGTATTGGTTGATAACACATCTGGATATGAAGCCCTCTCGTTCATGGATGGTTATTCTGGATATAACCAAATCCGTCTAGCTCCGGAGGACCAAGAGAAGACCTCGTTCACCACGCCCTGGGGCACGTACTGTTATGTTGTCATGCCATTCGGATTAAAGAACGCAGGTGCTACTTATCAGAGGGCAATGATGGCTATCTTCCACGACATGATGCATGTCTATTTAGAAGCTTATGTGGATGATATTTTGGTCAAATCGAGGTCTCAAGAAGAACACCCCACCATTCTAGCCAAAGTGTTGCAAAGGGCTAGGGAGTATAAGTTAAAGATGAATCCAAAGAAATGCGTGTTTGGAGTTGCATCAGGGAAGTTGCTTGGGTTTATAGTTAGTAAACGGGGGATTCAGATCGATCCAAACAAAGCAAAGGCCGTTATGGAAATGCCGCCGCCTAAGAACATTACTGAACTCAGAGGTTTGATTGGGCGTTTACAATTCATCAGGAGGTTTATATCTCAACACTCGTAGAGATGCCGTCCATTTTATGAATTGTTAAAGGCAGGCGCAAAGTTTGAATGGAATGAACAATGCCAAAAGGCCTATGAGGAGCTTAAGGTTTATCTTTCTAATCCCCTGGTTCTGCAACCACCCGTCCCTGGGAAACCCATGATCTTATACATTTCTGTGATTGAGGACTCCGTAGGAGCTGTCTTGGCACTGGTAGATGATGAAGGAAGGGAAAGAGCAGCATACTACATTTCGAGGTTGTTTAATCCTGCTGAATCTAAGTATACTGCCATGGAGAAGACCTGTGCAGCGCTAGTGTGGGTAGCTCAGAAGCTTAAACATTATTTTCTTACCCACGAGGTTAGGCTGATCTCTAGAATGGACCCCATTCGTTATCTTCTTGAAAAAACTGTCCTTTCTAGCCGATTAGCTCGCTGGCAGAGCTTTCTTTCCCAGTTTGACATCACCTTCATTGTCCAAAAAGCAATCAAGGGATATGCTATTGCTGAACACCTTGCTCATTCTCCTATCCCTCGCACTGATTCAATCCAGGACGAATTCCCTGATGAGCACTTGGTTGTAATCACTCATCTTCCTTTTTGTTCTCTCCATTTTGATGGTGCTCTCAATTCCCAGGGCAGTGGAATCGGCGCCGTTCTCCTTACTCCGGAAGGGGTAACCATCCCTGTCGCTTATCAACTCTCATTTCCTGCCACGAATAATATAACAGAGTATGATGCTCTCCTTGCCGGTCTGAAGCACGCCTACATCATGGGCGCGCGATACCTTAACATCATAGGAGACTCTCAGTTGGTGCTGCGTCAAGTTCTGTCAACTTACCGCACCCGTGACCCTAAGCTTAAGCCCTATCAAGATCTGGTCACGCTACTGGCTAGGCAATTCCGAAAACTTATCTATATTCATACCCCTCGCTCTCAGAACATTTTGGCTGATGCCCTTGCATCGCTCGCTTCTTCTCTATCGTTCCCCCTCAGTCGCGCCACTGAGACCATCGTGGTCCAGCGGTTAGATGTCCATTCCCTTCAAGATCCCTGGTTCGATAACCTTAGGAAATCTATAGAAAGGAAGATAGAAAGGGAAGAGGTGAAAGAAGTATCATTAACTGAGCTTGAGGAGATCATCGAAGAAGAAGAATTGCCATGGTACTATGAAATTGAGCAATATTGCAGGGATGGTACGTTTTCGGAGGCGACAAATGCCGAGCAGCGAAAGGCCATTAGAAGAGTCGCCGCAAGATACACAATTGTTGCTGGTGAATTATATAGGCGGGTTCTGAACGGAGTTTTAATGAGGTGTCTAGATGACGACGAGGCTTGGAAGGTAGTAGAAGCAGCTCACTCCAGTGAATGTGGAGGGCATGCAAATGGACAGGCGTTGGCAAAGAAAATTCTTAGGCAGGGCTATTACTGGCTGACCCTAGAAGGAGATTGCTCCACCTATGTCCGTAGGTGTCTCCAATGCCAGCTGCATACTGACAAGATCCATGCTCCTGCTTCTTCTCTCTATCCTCTTTCTACTCCTTGGCCATTCTCGATGTGGGCCTTTGATATCATCGGACCTCTCGGTGACCCAAATTTCGCAGTCAAGCAGAAGTCCTTCATTTTGACGGCTACGGAGTACTTCACCAAGTGGGCGGAAGCTGAAGCTTATGCAGAGATCAAAGCCACCACAGTATGCCGCTTTATTTTGAAGAACATTATCTCGCGGTTTGGAGTGCCAAGTGATATCGTCACCGACAACGGACCTCAATTTGTCTCTCAAGAACTCCGGGACCTCTGTAAGAAGTTTAATATATCATTACACCATTCATCACCATACTACCCTCAAGGTAATGGCCAGGCTGAGGCCACGAATAAAACCCTTCTTAAAATTATCAAGAAAACGTGCGAGTCACGTAAGTTCGCTGAGTGGGCTGACAAACTGGTAGAAGCTCTATGGGCTTATCGCACCTCCATCCGCACTCCCACAGGGCAAACTCCTTTTGCTCTCACCTATGGGATGGAGGCGGTACTCCCGTATGAGATCCTGATCCCTTCCCTAAGAGTGCAACTGGAAAAAGAACTTAATCTCGATGAGCGTCGAGAGGCGTTGCTAGTCCAACTGGAACTCTTAGACGAGAAGAGGCTTAACGCGGCCAATCATGTTTCCGTGTATCAAAAGCGTGTCTTGCGGTATTTTCAAAAGAAGGTTATCGAGTGAAAATTTCAAGTGGGTAATATGGTTTTGAAACGTAAATTAATCAGATCAGCAGGTCCCAGGTCTAAGCTGCAACCCAACTGGGAAGGGCCATTCGTAATCAAGGAAGTCTATCCGGGTAACGCGTATCATTTAATCAATGCGGAGGGTGAGGAATTGCCAAACCCGTGGAATGGGCTATACTTAAAACGTTTCTATCCATAGAGTCAAAACCAACGACAGCTCGATAGCGGGGCATGCCTCCACCTGATCATGAAAGGAGAACCCCGGTCCAGCATCTCACACACTACACGATCGCCTGTGGTTCGGTTTTCTTCTATTGCACGACACCATCTCTCCCTGGGCCATGCTTGGGGGAGGGTGAAGGTCCTTGTCTTTTCTCTCTCTCGGCTGAAAATAGGGGCAAGTGGTGAATAAGGGGGCGAGAACTGATCTAAATCCCCCACTAAAAGAGGTCTCAAATAAGGACAGTCCGTTATGACCTTATTCCGCAAAAGCAAGAGAAAAGCAAGAAAAAGAAGAATGACGAAGAAAGAAAAGGGGCAAAGATCAAATCAAAAGCCAAAGCTGAAAGCACAAAGCTCGAAGCTCTCAAAATTTTGAAAATCCCCAAATAATAAAACTAGGCATGGCAAGAGTGGCAGTACAATTTTCCCGCGGGACGTTATGAGCCCGGTCGTATGCGTGCCTAGAGCGGATATAGGTTCGATGACGGACATAAAGCCCCGACGTAACAGACCAAATTCTTTGAAAATGGGGTGTCTTGAGAAGAACTCAAGCCCTAAAAACCTCTATACCTGCCGCCAGCTTCCCTACTGAATATTTTTCAATTTTCCAAGGAACGAATCCCACCCCGGGTATGGCCTCGGCAGAGGCATCGTTAAGCAAAGTTGACCCCGGCCACAGGCGGTCCCCTCTTCGCACGTGCTGGTTCTGGGAAACCCATAGCGAGATGGGAGGTTCCCTGTTGTTAAGCTTGAGCTGGTTCCAAAACTCAAAAAAATCAAATATTTCAAAACTCAAAAAATCACATATCTCAAAATTCAAAAAATCAAATATTTCAAAAACTCAAAAAAAAAATCAAATATTTCAAATCCAACAAAAAAATCGAATATTTCAAAATCTCAAAAAATTTGGATTCTTCCATCATACGCATCGCATGCATTGCATTTTGTCATTTTGTTTTTCGCCTATTTAATAAGGCTTACCCCTTTGACCAAAATCAAGAATTGGTCATTTCTAATTTGCTACAGGCAAGGGGTTAAGCCTAAAACAGATTTGACCTGTTTTCTTTATTTGTGTAAGCACATGGGCAGATAGAAGATTGAAGATACAGTCAAGCCATGGACGCGTACATTTCAAAGGTATTCAATCACATCAGAGAAAGCCCAAACTCAAACTCAATCCAATCATCAATCATATTCATTCTCATATCAAACTCTAAGCATCCATCTCTATATCAATATCATCATGAAAAGATAAAACAATCACTCAGTCCGCCACTGGGCATCCCCACGGGGACGTATCTCTCTCAACTCCCTAAGGTAAGCCTGCCGTGTCTCTGGAGCCTCCTCAACCTCCGCCGGTAGAGTGCGCACCCTGCTCACCTCCCACATGATCAGCGCGCTCCTGACCGCCTGCTCATCCTCCTCTATCCCGATCCTCATCGCCTGTAGCGCGGGAAGGTGGGGTAGCGTCGGTAGCACGGTCCGGGGTAGTCCAACCTGTAGGTAGCACCGGTGTGGGCTGTACATCACCAGAGCGGTGTCACTCACAAGCCTCAAGTCCAAGCCTGCCCTCCTAGGTAGCCTGATGGTGGTGTCGTAGAGGAACTCCAGGCACATCACAAATCTATCCAGGGGCAGCCTGTTGATGTATGGGCGCCACTCGTCACAGGTCTTCATCTCAGCTGTCCTGCACTCAACCTGTGGAGAGAACCTGAAGGCGCCTCCTATAAAGTAAAGAGGGTGGCTCCCGAAGATCCAGCTAACCGAAATAATGTCCTCCCTCTGGATGAACTTCATCCCGACTCCCATCCAGCACTCCAATAGAATCATAGAGCCAAAGAGAGGACCTCCTTGGGCTGCAGAGCTAAGACCCTCGTACAAGTAGGCTAAGACAGCCTGGGAGATGGAAAGTCCCCGCCACATGCCACTAATGGTGCTAAGTAAGGGGATCTCTAGGACGTGGTCAACAGAAGGGAAAAGGATAGCCCCGCACAGGTAGATGGATGCGGCCTTGGCTATGGCCTCATCCCACCCACATTTGTTCTTACAATGCTCCACTACCCACTGGCTAAGAGGAAGAAGGTAAATATGACGAGGGCCTACAAAGGTATGGACATCCCTGCTATCCGGTACAAACCCTCCTAGGATGAGTTTTGGATCTATAGGGGCAACAGTGTGGCATATCAGGTCTTCCTCCCCTACCCTGGACCTAGGGAACCCGAAGTAGGTATCTACCTCCTCTAGCAGGACAGTGGCCTCAAAGGATGAGAATAAGAAGGCATGGGTCTGAGGGTGCCATGTTTCTATCAAAGCTGAGATGC
The DNA here is from genome assembly GCA_022559845.1 of Amorphophallus konjac. Taxonomy (NCBI): domain Eukaryota; kingdom Viridiplantae; phylum Streptophyta; class Magnoliopsida; order Alismatales; family Araceae; genus Amorphophallus; species Amorphophallus konjac. The sequence continues at coordinate 296,944,803 of CM040121.1, read as the reverse complement.
TGTGCCAATCTAAGGAGAGCTTTGGGTAGTTCTGGCCTAAAACTAGAAGGGAGTGCAGGTGCCAGGATTTGAGAAGGCTAGTTACTCCTAGGGGCAATGCACGGATCATGGGAGCCACCCATTTCAAACTAGAATAGCGCCTCGGGCCCGGAAGGAGCTAAGAAGAAGAAAAGAGAAGGAATAAGAGGAAAAGGACATATAAGCGAAATTGAGAGAAAAGGAAATTGAATCAACATCATTATTGACTTACTTCTCTCATGGGGTTTGCGCTGAGATGTCGAAGAATTGAACTTAGTCGCTGGAGTGTTTCCCGCTCCTTCTTTGCCGCTCTCGGCCCTTCGAAAGACCTTCCCTCCATGGAGCTTCCCTCTAGGGCCCTCTTCATGATGGTTTGGTGGAGAATTACAAGGGTTTTGAGGCTTAGAAGAGGAGGATTGTGAGAGATACGAATTTAGGCTTTCCCCCTACTTATAGGGCTTGTTAGGAAGCCTAGGCCTCTTGAGATTGGGTTGGATAAATCTAGGACGGGTTAAGATGAGTTTTGGATGGGTTCAAAACAACTTACCCTCGGGTTAGGGACTCTCCAGGAGAGTCCCTTTTTGAGGTCGCATGGTACTCCATTGGACGGTCTTACGATAGACCGCCCATCTATTAGGGCGGTCCGTCTATGGCCGTATATATTCCTCTAGAGGGTTCGGGTGACTGAATATGGGCGGTCTATATTAGACCGTTCTTCATTATTAACGATATTATGAGGACCGTTTATATAATTCTGGCGGTTAAGGAGAAACCGCCCATCTTTTGAGTGGTCAGACGTGAGCCGTTCTCTCATTTAAAACTATGTCTTGACAAATCCTCACTCATCTCACTCAGTTTGGCGCACTCATCTCACTCAGTTTGGCGCGTCTCTCTCTCTCACTCAAGTCGGCATGTGCGTCTCTCTCTCTTACTCAAGTCGGCGTGTGCATCTCTCTCTCTCTCACTCAAGTCGGCGTGTGCATCTCTCTCTCTCACTCAAGTCGGTGTGTACGTCTCTCTCTCACTCAAGTCAGCGTGTGCGTCTCTCTCTCTCACTCAAGTCGGCGTGTGCGTCACTCTCTCACTCAAGCCGTGTGCGTTTCTCAATCTCACCGGTCTGTCTCACTCTCGCTAGTAGTCAAGTTGCATTCATGCATACATTCATCCATTCATAAAACAAAGTAGAAGCAAAGTGCATATCACTATCATATCATATCACATAATGTACAAAAATCGGGCCTAGTACAAAGTCAAGTCTGTCCCTCTCCCTAGCCCTCGTCACTGTCTCCACCGCCCTCGTACCTCTTTGGGGGAGGCATCGCTGAGGTCGCCTCGTCACGTCGCCGTCGGCGTCGCTCCTCCTCCTCATTCCTCCGGTGGCCGGAAGAACTAGTGAAGTAACTCCTGACAGAACCGTGGGTACCGTGGTTGACGCTCGGAGTCCCGCTGCGCGATCGCCGGCTCATCTCCTTGTAGGCTCGCAGCTCTCCACGTAGCTCGGACGCCTCAGTCCTATAGCGCTCCGCCTCGGCAGCGCTGGCTCGGAGTTGCTCCAACTCCGCCCGCAGGAGCGCCGTCTCCAGCGCGTCTACCGGTCGGCTCTGCGCAGCCTCCTCCCGCACCGGGCCACCTCCTCTCTAGCCACTACCCGGCTCTGCTCCAGCTCTGCTCGGAGGCGGGTCAGCTCGGATGTCTGCATGCACATATCTTTGTCAGTCAATTGCATTTTCATTCATAATAAGCAAAGGGAAGTTTAGAGTTGTGTACCCTCTCGGTGAGCGCCACCTCGGCCGCCTTGGCCCGCGTCACCATCCTGGTAAAATCTGCACCTCTCTCAGCCTGGTCGGCTGGAGTCCGGGTCGTAGAAGAGGAAGGAGAGTCTGTTCCCGCTCTCTGGGCTCCCTCGACGCGCTGCATCCAAATACTACAGGTCAGTCACATGCATAATCATATAGAATTGCACAATTTAAAGAGTTTAGGGTTTAGAAAACTCACCAGTAAGGCCAGGGCCTGCCTGGCCTCGTCTCGCTCCCTGATGGTGGAGTGCAGAAGTCCCTGTAACTCCGCCAGTCATCCCGCAGGGTCGATCTGCATTTAGAAGTCCATGTGTCAGTGCATCATCATATAGGAATCGTAAGCATAATAGACAGAGTTTAGGTTCAGAAGTCGTACCGGTCGGTGAGCACCCTGAAACACCTGGTCTCGGTAGTGCCGTGCGTACACAGTGTAGTACGCACTGTCACTCTCTGCTCGAGCGGTCACTACTCGCCCTTGTGCGGTCCAATCGGCAACCTGAGTGGCGTTCCTCGCTGTCCAATCAAACGCCTCGCCGAGTCCTCGCGTCGTCCTCGTCACTCGCTCCCCCGCCTTCTCAGGCGCAGGGAACTCCACCGCGGGCTGATGGACCCCGATGGTCCTCATCACCAACCTGAAGTGTAGTGGCTCCACTACATTCATGCAGTGAAGCCACACGTCTCGTTCGGAGAAGGTAAGGGCGCTGACCACCCAAGGTTGACCCTCCTGGCCCTCCTCTGCGTAGGGTGTCCACCGTACTTGCAAGGAATAGGAAGTCACATTAGCATCAGTCTCATATAGGAATTGCATTTAATTAAAAAGTCAGAGTTTAGAAGCACACCGAGGCGTACGGTAGAGAGTCCAGGTCGTCCTGCAGCTCCCGGACCTGTCGTCTCAGGGCAGTCATCTCCCGAGGTGCTGTCCACCTCCGTGCAATAGGCAGGAGCCCAGGACGGGTTTCCTCGCCTCTGCCCAGCCCACGTAGGTACACGTAGGCCCACACCTGCATCACAGCGTCGTGTCAGCATTTGAGAAACATGTAGAATTGCATAATTGAATCTAAGGTAGAGAGTCGTACCTGGAGTAAGGGGGAGAAACCCCCAAGCATCGTTCGACGCGCCGTCGAACTGAGGGTGTCGAAGAGAAACGCGAGAACTGCCGCTCCCCAAGCGTAGTCCCCGGTATGCTCCAGCTCCTGAAGGAACGGATGGAAGCGGCAGCTCATCACGTACGCCCTGGTAGAGAAGAGGAGTCGTCCGAACAGCAACATCAGGAACCGCCGCAAAACTCGGTCTGCCTCCGCTCTCGGTCCTGCTGCAACTCTCGGCCGCGCCAGCTCTATCAGCCGCTGCAGGTGCTCCTCCGGCTGCTCGCCGACTGCAACTCCAGCTCGCCGCAAGCCCAGGCTGTCCTGAAGACCAGCCCGGGGAAGAAGGGTCGACTGCCTCTCGGGGCGCCGAAACTCGAGGCTCAGCAACTCCCGAGCCATCCCCCGGTAGTCGGGAAAAGTAGTCCCGGTGACCGGTGACCCGTGCACTCGAAGGCCAGTGAGCCTGGCCACGTCCTCCAGTGTGGGGACCATATACCCCCACGGGAAAAGGAACTTCCGACTCACTAGGTCCCAGCGGTCGTGCAGGGCGTAGAGCAGAGCAGCGTCGATCCGACACACCTCGATGCTCAGGAATGGGGCGAACCCCATGGCAGCCAACCGCTCCCTCTGGAAGTCCGGCAGTGCTAAGTACACTGCACGGACCTGCAGCCACGAGGTGCGGGTCCTGCGCTTTCCCTGCATTCATTCATTCATTTTAGATGCATTTTAATAATTAATTTAAGCATTTTGTTTCATTTCTAAATAAAATCATCAAGCTTTGAATCTCTGTCATAAGAGCGGTTCACAACAGGCCGCTCGTCCCTTGAACGGTCCCATGTTCACCGTTTCATTCCTCTGGTTCTGTTGATTTGAACGGGCTGACGTTGACCGTCCTTAACTTGGACGGGTTATCATGCGCCGTTTATCCCTCAAGCTTCCTAGGGTAGGACGGCCACTCCTGGGCTGCGTAAATGTTGGACGGTCCTATGGGGACCGCATTGTTCTGCGTTGATTGGGTGTTGAACGGACCAATATGGCCCGTATGTTGTTTGTACGGTGATCCCCTCACCATCCCTATTTTGTTCGGTTCTATTGTTGAGTGAAGTTGAACTGCTTATTCCCAGCTGTATGGATGTTGAGCGGTCCTATGTGGGCCGCATGTTTTGGTTTATGCGGTTTCTATTCGACCGCTCTACCGTCGTCTTCTCCGACGACGGTGGGGGTTCCCCGCTGGCAGGGAGGCCACCATGGCCCCCCAAACCGGCCCCTAGCCATCTGAAATCCCTCTAAAACCCCCCTTAAGACTAACATGCATCTCTTAAAATCAAAGAAAATGAGATTAAGGGTGGGGGGGAACCTACCTCGGGGTCCCTCGCCAGCCTCGCCGCCCTTGCCGCCGCCGGTGGCGCCTCGGCTTCCTCCTCCTCCTGTGCCACGACGATCGCGGTCGTCTCCTCGCCGGTTGTAGCCACCGATGGAGTCTCGATGGTCGCCGTCGCCTCCGCTTCCATGGCCGCCGTCGTCGTCGGCGGTGGTACGCCGTCGTCTCTTCCACTCGCCCCGGGGCGGGTGGCCTGGTGCTTTGTCCTCATCATGGTGGCAACGGGCACGATGGGGAGTGAGGGGGTTTGAGAGAGTTTGAGAGAGGGGAGGTTGAGAATGGGCTCGGTTGACCCTTCGTCCTCTCCACCATCGGTTACGGTGGAGGGAGACGAAGGGGTTTCAGCTTTTTGGAGGTTGCAGAGATGAACGGTCTATTGTTAGACCGTTTGTCATTTGAGCGGTTACATTCTGGCCGCACATCCCCAACAGCCACTACTTTTAAGTCGGTTTGAATTCTAGCTATGAGCGGTCTATGCTAGACCGTCCTTCTTTGAGCGGTATTTTGTTGGCCGTTCATCCCCAGCAGTCTGCTGCTTTGAGTCTGTTCAAGTTCCAGGTATGCACGGTGTACACGTAGACCATTCTTCTTTTTGTGCGGTTGTAATATGGCCGTTTATCTTGGAATGGTGAATTTAAATCATGAATATTCTTGGGAATATTGTTGCTTAACCATCTTATGCAGCATCACTTCATCCGGTCCCGCCGTTTCGCCTGCACAGGTAAGTCAGGTATGGCTTTCTATCCCTACATCCTTTATTGCATTATTATATGGTACTAGTATATATTATCTCAAGAACCAGTTGGTTATCTACGTGTTCCAGGATCTGATGTTCCCCTTCAACAAAAATGATGATGATCCAGGTTCACGTACTTAATCTTCGGATAGGCCGTTAGGTTGGGATGTCACGGGGAGGATGGTTTTATCTCGCACGCTGTGGTTGCGGATGGTATCTTGACTATGATGTTCCCAGCTTAGCAATATTATTCTCGAGTATTTTATATTTTAATCTTTCTTTGCATTCATTTTTACGATTTCTTTTATTTTAGCCCATCATGCATCATACGCATCTTTTGAGCTTTCATGCCCCATGGTTTGCTTGAAAAATGTCCCATCAGTGATGGTCAGCTGTGCGTTCAAGTGCTTGAGTAAGAGGAACTAATTCCACTCTGAGTTGGAAGGTTCTCTTTGGTCAATTCGTTTGGTTTGGTTGATTGAAAGGTCCCCATCTGGAGCTTTAGCCTGTTTCCTTTAATTTTGATGCCTGCTTTTGTGGCCTCCTCATTAGACCGCGGGATTGTGTCCCCCATGAGGTTGGTCTTGTCGGTTTATTTTCATTTAGTTTAGTTCCTCCAGACGGGTGTCGCTTTTGGTTTAATCATTCCGTACGTTTGGTTCAGAGTTTTCCCGAAGATTCCTATCGCTTGTTGGTGAAAACGGGTGTCGTTTTACCTTAACGCCCGCTTTTTCGGTCCACTCCGCTGCATTTCCGCTCCACCTCCATGTTCCATGTCACTTCCGCTTCACCTCCGCTCGCTCCCCTGCAAAGAGGACGTTAAGGAGGGGCATCTGTTGACACCCATTTTTTACCGATAAGTTGTGTCGTTTCTCTTACTCCCATCCTGTTGATGCCTCAAATTGTCCATCACTCGTTGGGGCTGTTTTCAGGCGTATTTCGAACTAGTTTTATGGGTTACCTCCCTCCTTGGTTTAGGTCCAAGTCATTTCAGGGCTTAAATGAGCCTGGGTTCTGGTTGATTGGGCTTTTTCAATGAGTTTCAACGTCCACATGTATGTACGGTTCACCCACGACCGTTCAATCCATGTGCGGTTAACTACGGGCCGTCCATATATTTTTGGAACATTTTGGCTGATTTTCTGAATTTCCACCGTCAAGCATTTATGCGGTCCTAATCAAGCCGTTCAACATAATGGGCGGACTGATTATGACCGCTTATATCTCAGAGTCCTACGCTTGGTAATTTTCTCAGATAATTATCCAAGTAATTGAATTATCACCGACAAGGTTAGAACGGTTTGTCGTTGGCTGCTCTACATTTGAACGCTCTCAATTGAGCCGTTCTTCTATGAGAGTCTAACGGCGGGCGTTTCGGTCAGTTCGAGGATAATTGGGATTATTTTCTAATTATTTTGAATTTTCACCGACGGGTTTGGACGGTTAGTAGGTGACCACCCATCTTGTTGAGCGGTCTATCGTAAGACCGTTCATCCCGTCGACTGTTGAATTTTAACAGATTTTAATCCTTTTATCCATAGTTTTATCCCCAACTTCTTTCATCAATTTCTCCGCGGATAATCAACCATTTTGAGTGCCGTTTTGACTGGATGAGAGATAATTCTATTATCTACGATTTATTTTTAATAATCTCGTCCCGAAAATGGCTCTAAACCCTAGTTTCGGGGCTGGCTTTCTAGGCTCTATAAATAGACCCTAAAGGCCAGACTTTGAAGGGAGGGAGATTTTGGTCGACGGCGAAGCCCTGCCGCATTCTTGAGCGACCTAGCACCAAGGAGGGAGGCTTTCTACGTCCATACAAGCCTCCGGTCTAGGGAGTAGTCGATGTTTAGAGTCGTTTGTGTTTTATAGCTTTCGTCACTGTTCATTACATGCATTGCTTTCTCCCTACGTCCTCCTTCGTTTTTTCATCACCATGCACACATCCACCTGTGTTTTTGACACCCTAGGGATTTAAAATCCCCCAGGTATCCCCCTTTCCATTTATCTATGTTCATCTATTACTATCTTGACATTTACTACACCATTTAGTTCTAATCTCGATGTTATTCTTGTGTCTTTACGTTGTTTTGCAGGTCAACACTTCATCAGCACGAGGCCCATCCCCTCTGGCCGGATGGAGAGGGTGGAGGTGAGCCCTTTCGTAACTTCTGGCGTGGTGGACTTGAGTGGTTCCTAACTGCCCGTTCAAGAAGACGTGCGGCTCTTCCTGCACCGCCCGTCCTCTTCTTGCGGTCTACTTCAAGCCGTCCATCCTCCAGGAGCGCTTCCTCCCGCACGTTCTGCAGCACCCTTAGGCGGTCTATCGTAACACCGCTCGTCCTATAGGCGGTTCTTCATCAACCGCGCATCTTCCCAGTGCTGCAGCTAGGCGAGTGTCTCCCCTTCCTTTCCAAAACACGGCGTGTTCATCCCGTCCGGCGCTTTGGTGGCGATCACGATCACTTTCGTTTTCCATTCTCCTCATGCTATTCTTCACTTACTCATCGCATGTTGATTTATTCATAGCATATCTTCCGTTAAGTAAGAGGAGAAAATATATCTACACCGGTAAGCTGGCAACTAAGAACATTTGTACTGCACCCTCGAACGTCGAGGAAGAACCGCTGCACCTGAAACGCAGGGGTGAGCCTCCTGTCACTAGCCCAGTAGGGATCCCACGGAACCCCAACTGAGAACCACGGCGGCATGGAAAGTAGCAACAACAAGAACAATAGTAACAGCGGGAACAGCAAATCGGTGGTCAATAAAATCTCGGCGCTACAGCTACTCCTACTATACATGAAAACACGCACCCCGATCTCACCGTCGGGGGACCACCAGCCAACGAACCACCCTAGTCACGCAACTAGGAAAACGACCACCCGTTGGGAACGCGACGCTGTCTAGGGGAAAGCCCACGGTGATGCTCACCGGAGCCCCTAGACCTCGGCATCGAAAAAACATCCGAGAACTACATGCAAAACCACGTCTCACAGACGGGAAGCGAAACTCGACTCACGAGGAAACTCACGTCACGTGACGGGAGCACTACCCACTAGAAGAACGACCGTATGCGTCCCCTGACGTCTTACACCGCGCCACAAGTGTCTAGCTGCCACGCCATGGGGGTGAGACTCAGACACACACAGTAACTAGTACCACAAACAAGGACAAGCAGAGGTCGCGCTCATCAGCGCGGGCCCGAAACCCTCAGTGTCACGCCCCGAACCGATAGCAGCGGGAAGCAGCGTTCGGAACGTACAGCGAAACAGTCATGATAACAAGAGCAAAATAATAAACACAAATAGACACATGGAGGCCATACAATTGGGTAAAAATATATTTTTATTGATGAGTGAAATTTAATTTACAATTTGGACTCAATAAAGATAAAAGAAGAGAAAATGACAAGACTCACTATACTATCTAGACTCAAGAAAATAAAAGATAGACTTCGGTCTCTAAGGCTCCAAGTTCACTCGATCACGCTGTCCCGAACCCAATTGCAAGCGTTCCATCTACCGCGTTACCTGAAAAGGGTTGGAAAGTAGGGGTGAGCAAGCAGCTCAATAGGAATTACACTCTATCATCAGGCATAGTTTAAGTAATTAACCATTTCATGAATGCATGAATAACGCGAGAAAACAATTAAGCAAGATAACAAGATAACTAGCACGATAAAGCTTGCAAGTCACGATAGCAAGAGCAAATAAACAAAACTTTAAGTGAATGGCCATATATCTAGTCAAGTCAAGTCGAGTCATGCAAGCAAGTACTTCATGCTTTCAAGCACGAATAGCAAGTTCACGAGAATGTGGAATGTCATAGACCCAACACGCTAGATAGTACCGGTGCCAAATGCCACACCTAGTCATTCACCTCCCCGGGGATCAAGTACTTTTCGGGTGCGCCTCCCAGGACCAGACTGGGCCCTTAAATATGATTGCCTTGGCATTGATTGGTTGGATCATAGATCCCACGAAATCTAGACATCCACGAATAGAATGGCCAAGAGTCCCAATATCAAGTTCATGTAACCAAGGTAAAGTGCATAAGAGTATTGATTTTCTTAAGAGTCCAAACAATAAGCTCATTAATCAAGAGGAAGAGTCATTCAAAATGACTAGGAATTGATAATGTCATCAATAGACTTAACAATATGTCCCAACTCGAGGAACCATAGCCTGGACAGGCTAGAGCAGCTTACGCAATCAAAACCACGAAACACCAGTTTCTGAAAAAGGATAAACGGATGATTCTGGGCCCCTCTTAGGGAAGAACGGTCATAAATGTGCCTTTCAACTAGTATAGAAGGTCAAGAACGGGCCGCACACTGAGTAAAACGGTCCTATTCCAGCCGTTCAAGACTTAGTTGGTCCCAATTGAGCTGTGACTCACAACACAGTAATCCAAGCGACTTGATCACGTGACAGGTTCAGGTCGTGATGGTACAACCTGCCCGGCGTCCTAGTGGGAATCCCAGGCTCGCGGGGGCTTATGGAGGTCCCGTAATGGAGGTCCTAGTCCGACGGAAGGAGTATCCGGCGGAGAGTTCCAACCATTACAAGGAAAAGAGGCTGACAAAACATCGAGAACCAGTATAGCGGTCAGTCATCTTACCGGAGCAGAACGACTGTCAAACAATCCCAGTAACATGGTTCATATAATCATGTTTGAAATTTACTTTATTGAAATACTAAATCAAGGTCATGAAGAAAATAAACCAGCACTTATAACATTTAATCTTCCGTATGATCCATTTTCATGTTGGTTGCTAGCTTATCATTAAGATTAAGTAACTAGAGAGAAAACATGCTAGGTTTCAAACTTAACACATTTTCTGGGGACATGAATGGTTCGTCCAGAACCTTTCAAAGGCATGTGCCGTCGTTCATAGGCCGTTCACGCTCTGCAGGCAGGGGCCCGACAGGGGATGAGCGGTCTATAGATGGCCGCACGACTCGTTGAGTGGTTCTGGTTTAGCCGTTGACTCAAGAAAACTCAATAGCGCAAAGAACACATGCGGTTGCAGTCTGGCCATTCATATAGACATGCGGTCTATCGAGTGTCCGCTCATCTTATAAAAATATGGTAACGCAAATAACATAGGCGGTCATGGACTGACCGTGCATATAGACAAGCGGTCTATCGCATGGCCGCCCATCCCAAAACAGTCTCTGCTACCTTCGCCTTGCCCGCCTCCGACGAGTTTGGCTAGGGTTGGGAACAATAGCTAAATACACAGTATATAGAGCATGAAAATTGGGGCTTTTATAATCAATAGAAAGAGCACGAAAAGTTACACGAGATAGTATAATCAATTTAATGTTTAAGGCCTGAAATTCCTACTTAAATCGAGGTGGAACATAGAAACCCTAATTATGACATGCTTCCACTAAATCTGTAAATTCACGCAGGATACTACATGGAATTTAGGGATTTGCCTACCAATGGAAAGATGATTCAGAGACGAACAAAATGATATATTATCCGTGGGTTTAGCCTGAGAGAAACCTACCGATTTGGGAAGAAGATGGGAAAACGCGCTCGCCGAAACCCTAATACACGCCGTCACCAAACGCCCAAATTCACCTAGGTTCGACCACGATCGCCCACGCCACATGTTGGAAGAATAAAAGGAGGTCTAGGGCTGCGAAAGCCCTCAATTTATAGAGCCTATAGGTCGTTCTAGGGATCGAATTGGACTCGAGAGTCCAAGGGTTAAAACTTGACGAAAAACTCGGTTCTTCTACCTAATCCACGCCACCGTCGCCAATAGAAGGCTCTAGAGGTTAGGGTTACAGAGGGGAAATGAACTCCTAGGGTTTATCTATCAAATGGGCCTGGTTTGGGCTCGAATGGTTGAGAAATGGGCTCGAATTTGATCTTTTAAGGTTGATCTAAGAAAAACAACGATTTTGGCTAAAAACTCCAGAATTCAGCCTAATAAAATTTTTATTATGGGTCAACTTAGTTGACAATATTGTTAAACTCTTCGTTCTCTACAAGATGTGTTTTTTTCATATTTTTAGAAATTAGTCAAAACTTTAACCTACGGGTGAAATTAAATTAATTTAATCTATATACATATAAAATTCAGATTATCATGAAAAATTCAATTATCTCATGAAATATGAAATTTCTTTTATGATAATTGTAGAAAAAAATAGTTATTCCTTTTTATTGATATAATTTAGCCAATTTCAAAATAAATAATATTCTTTAATTAAGAGAAATCATTGAATTCAAAAATAGCTTTAATTCCAATACATATTTCAAAATTTTACTTTTATATTTTATTATTTAACCGGGGTGTTACATCCTCCCCCACTTTAACGAATTTGGTCCCCAAATTCGTCAATCGCCATTAACTATTCGAACATTTAAACTAAGAAGATCTTATTTATCCAGAATAATATGTTAATCATACCACTAATGGAATGCAAAAGATTTTAACTATAGTTAAGAATGAGAACGATACCCCATATAAAATTCTTCCTTTGAAAGAAATCAGTTGTAATTTGCTTGTGGAAGTAGCTTAGGGCAATTAGCCATTATATATTCTTTATTTCCACAACGAAGACACGCTCCGCTCCTTCGCCAGCACTCCTTGATTAGATGACCAACTTTGTGACAGTGAAAATATTTCATTTGCGAAAGGTTATGCCTTTTCTTCTTATTACTTCGAATCTTTTTATAATGGACTCGCCACCTTCTAGCGAAACCGAACCTTAGCTTACTCGGGAACCCCTTTGCTTCCATTTCAAAAAGGGCTTTGATACCTGCAAAAATAATTATAAAGTTAGAAAGTTATTGCCCTTACGCGTCGTGCTACACAATCTTATACATATTTTATTACTTAACCAGAGATACTACCCGATCTCACCAGGCGACAAAAGGGATGACACGGGTAACCTATACTTATAAACAAGAACCTAGAACACAAACAACTGAGGCTCTGATACCACTTCTGTCACGCCCCGAACCGATAGCAGTGGGAAGCAGCGTTCGGAACGTACAGTGAAACAATGATGATAACAAGAGCAAAATAATAAACACAAATAGACACATGGATGCCATACAATTTGGTAAAAATATATTTTTATTGATGATTGAAATTTAATTTACAATTTGGACTCAAAAGATAAAAGAAGAGAAAATGACAAGACTCACTATACTATCTAGACTCAAGAAAATAAAAGATAGACTCCGGTCTCTAAGGCTCCAAGTTCACTCGATCACGCTGTCCCGAACCAATTGCAAGCGTTCCATCTACCGCGTTACCTGAAAAGGGTTGGAAAGTAGGGGTGAGCAAGCAGCTCAGTAGGAATTACACTCTATCATCCGGCATAGTTTAAGTAATTAACCATTTCATGAATGCATGAATAACGCGAGAAAATAATTAAGCAAGATAACAAGATAACTAGCACGATAAAGCTTGCAAGTCACGATAGCAAGAGCAAATAAACAGAACTTTAAGTGAATGGCCATATATCTAGTCAAGTCAAGTCGAGTCATGCAAGCAAGTACTTCATGCTTTCAAGCACGAATAGCAAGTTCACGAGAATGTGGAATGTCATAGACCCAACACGCTAGATAGTACCGGTGCCAAATGCCACACCTAGTCATTCACCTCCCCGGAGATCAAGTACTTTTCGGGTGCGCCTCCCAGGACCAGACTGGGCCCTTAAATATGATTGCCTTGGCATTGATTTGCTTGGATCATAGATCCCACGAAATCTAGACATCCACGAATAGAATGGCCAAGAGTTCCAAGATCAAGTTCATGTAACCAAGGTAAAGTGCATAAGAGTATTGATTTTCTTAAGAGTCCAAACAATAAGCTCATTAATCAAGAGGAAGAGTCATTCAAAATGACTTAGAATTGATAATGTCATCAATAGACTTAACAATAGGTCCCAACTCGAGGAACCATAGCCTGGACAGGCTAGAGCAGCTTACGCAATCAAAATCACGAAACACCAGTTTCTAAAAAAAATAGGAAAAATAAAATGCGGTCAATATCGAGCCGCACAAGATATATACGGTCCAAACTGGGCCGTTCAAGGATGACTGACTCCTGCCAGAGCTTAAGGATAAACAGACGATTCTGGGCCGCTCTTAGGGAAGAACGGTCATACATGTGCCTTTCAACTAGTATAGACGGTCAAGAACGGGCCGCACACTGAGTAAAACGGTCCTATTCCAGCCGTTCAAGACTCAGTTGGTCCCAATTGAGCTGTGACTCACAACACAGTAATCCAAGCGACTTGATCACGTGACAGGTTCAGGTCGTGATGGTACAACCTGCCCGGCGTCCTAGTGGGAATCTCAGGCTCGCGGGGGCTTACGGAGGTCCCGTAATGGAGGTCCTAGTCCGACGGAAGGAGTATCCGGCGGAGAGTTCCAACCATTACAAGGAAAAGAGGCTGAAAAAACATCGAGAACCAGTATAGCGGTCAGTCATCCTACCGGAGTAGAACGACTGTCAAACAATCCCAGTAACATGGTTCATATAATCATGTTTGAAATTTACTTTATTGAAATAGTAAATCAAGGTAATGAAGAAAATAAACCAGAACTTATAACATTTAATCTTCCGTATGATCCATTTTCATGTTGGTTGCTAGCTTATCATTAAGATTAAGTAACTAGAGAGAAAACATGCTAGGTTTCAAACTTAACACAGTTTCTGGGGAGATGAACGGTTCGTCCAGAATCTTTCAAAGGCATGCGCGACCGTTCATAGGCTGTTCACGCTCTGCAGGCTGGGGCCCGACAGGGGATGAGCGGTCTATAGATGGCCGCACGACTCGTTGAGCGGTTCTGGTTTAGCCGTTGACTCAAGAAAACTCAATAGCGCAAAGAACACAGGCGGTTGCAGTCTGGCCGTTCATATAGACATGCGGTCTATAGAGTGGCCGCTCATCTTATTAAAATATGGTAACACAAATAACATAGGCGATCATGGACTGGCCTTGCATATAGACAAGCGGTCTATTGCATGGCCGCCCATCCCAAAACTGTCTCTGCTACCTTCGCCTTGCCCGCCTCCGACGAGTTTGGCTAGGGTTGGGAACAATAGCTAAATACACATTATATAGAGCATGAAAATTGGGGCTTTTATAATCAATAGAACGAGCACAAAAAGTTACACGAGATAGTATAATCAATTTAATGTTTAAGGCCTGAAATTCCTTCTTAAATCGAGGTGGAACATTAAAACCCTAATTATGACATGCTTCCACTAAATCTGTAAATTCACGCAGGATACTACATGGAATTTAGGGATTTGCCTACCAATGGAAAGAGGATTCAGAGACGAACAAAATGATATATTATCCGTGGGTTTAGCCTGAGGGAAACCTACCGATTTGGGAAGAAGATGGGAAAACGCGCTTGCCGAAACCCTAATACACGCTGTCACCAAACGCCCAAATTCACCTAGGTTCGACCACGATCGCCCACGCCACCTGTTGGAAGAATAAAAGGAGGTCTAGGGCTGCGAAAGCTCTCAATTTATAGAGCCTATAGGTCGTTCTAGGGATCGAATTGGACTCGAGAGTCCAAGGGTTAAAACTTGACGAAAAACTCGGTTCTTCTACCTAATCCACGCCACCATCGCCAATAGAAGGCTCTAGAGGTTAGGGTTACATAGGGGAAATGAACTCCTAGGGTTTATCTATCAAATGGGCCTGGTTTGGGCTCGAATGGTTGAGAAATGGGCTCGAATTTGGTCTTTTAAGGTTGATCTAAGAAAAACAACGATTTTGGCTAAAAACTCCAGAATTCAGCCTAATAAAATTTTTATTATGGGTCAGCTTAGTTGACAATATTGTTAAACTCTTCGTTCTCTACAAGATGTGATTTTTTTCATATTTTTAGAAATTAGTCAAAACTTTAACCTACGGGTGAAATTAAATTAAATTAATCTATATACATATAAAATTTAGATTATCATGAAAAATTCAATTATCTCATGAAATATGAAATTTCTTTTATGATAATTGTAGAAAAAAATAGTTATTCCTTTTTATTGATATAATTTAGCCACTTTCAAAATAAATAATATTCTTTAATTAAGAGAAATCATTGAAGTCAAAAATAGCTTTAATTCCAATACATATTTCAAAATTTTACTTTTATATTTTATTATTTAACCGGGGTGTTACATCCTCCCCCACTTTAACGAATTTGGTCCCCAAATTCGTCAATCGCCATTAACTATTCGAACATTTAAACTAAGAAGATCTTATTTATCCACAATAATATGTTAATCATACCACTAATGGAATGCAAAAGATTTTAACTATAGTTAAGAATGAGAACGATACCCTATATAAAATTCTTCCTTTGAAAGAAATCAGTTGTAATTTGCTTGTGGAAGTAGCTTAGGGCAATTAGCCATTACATGTTCTTTATTTCCACAACGAAGACACGCTCCGCTCCTTCGCCAGCACTCCTTGATTAGATGACCAACTTTGTGACAGTGAAAATATTTCATTTGCGAAAGGTTATGCCTTTTCTTTTTATTACTTCGAATCTTTTTATAATGGACTCGCCACCTTCTAGCGAAACCGAACCTTAGCTTACTCGGGAACCCCTTTGCTTCCATTTCAAAAAGGGCTTTGATACCTGCAAAAATAATTATAAAGTTAGAAAGTTATTACCCTTACGCGTCGTGCTACACAATCTTATACATATTTTATTACTTAACCAGAGATACTACCCGATCTCACCAGGCGACAAAAGGGATGACACGGGTAACCTATACTTATAAACAAGAACCTAGAACACAAACAACTGAGGCTCTGATACCACTTCTGTCACGCCCCAAACCGATAGCAGCGGGAAGCAGCGTTCGGAACGTACAGTGAAACCGTCATTATAACAAGAGCAAAATAATTAACACAAATAGACACATGGATGCCATACAATTTGGTAAAAATATATTTTTATTGATGATTGAAATTTAATTTACAATTTGGACTCAATAAAGATAAAAGAAGAGACAATGACAAGACTCACTATACTATCTAGACTCAAGAAAATAAAAGATAGACTCCGGTCTCTAAGGCTCCAAGTTCACTCGATCACGCTGTCCCGAACCCAAATGCAAGCGTTCCATCTACCGCGTTACCTGAAAAGGGTTGGAAAGTAGGGGTGAGCAAGCAGCTCAGTAGGAATTACACTCTATCATCAGGCATAGTTTAAGTAATTAACCATTTCATGAATGCATGAATAACGCGAGAAAACAATTAAGCAAGATAACAAGATAACTAGCACGATAAAGCTTGCAAGTCACGATAGCAAGAGCAAATAAACAGAACTTTAAGTGAATGACCATATATCTAGTCAAGTCAAGTCAAGTCATGCAAGCAAGTACTTCATGCTTTCAAGCACGAATAGTAAGTTCACGAGAATGTGGAATGTCATAGACCCAACACGCTAGATAGTACCGGTGCCAAATGCCACACCTAGTCATTCACCTCCCCGGGGATCAAGTACTTTTCGGGTGCGCCTCCCAGGACCAGACTGGGCCCTTAAATATGATTGCCTTGGCATTGATTTGCTTGGATCATAGATCCCACGAAATCTAGACATCCACGAATAGAATGGCCAAGAGTTCCAAGATCAAGTTCATGTAACCAAGGTAAAGTGCATAAGAGTATTGATTTTCTTAAGAGTCCAAACAATAAGCTCATTAATCAAGAGGAAGAGTCATTCAAAATGACTTAGAATTGATAATGTCATCAATAGACTTAACAATAGGTCCCAACTCGAGGAACCATAGCCTGGACAGGCTAGAGCAGCTTACGCAATCAAAATCACGAAACACCAGTTTCTGAAAAAAATAGGAAAAATAAAATGCGGTCAATATCAAGCCGCTCAAGATATATACGGTCCAAACTGGGCCGTTCAAGGATGACTGGCTCCTGCCAGAGCTTAAGGATAAACAGACGATTCTGGGCCGCTCTTAGGGAAGAACGGTCATACATGTGCCTTTCAACTAGTATAAACGGTCAAGAACGGGCCGCACACTGAGTAAAACATTCCTATTCTAGTCATTCAAGACTCAGTTGGTCCCAATTGAGCTGTGACTCACAACACAGTAATCCAAGCGACTTGATCACGTGACAGGTTCAGGTCGTGATGGTACAACCTGCCCGGCGTCCTAGTGGGAATCCCAGGCTCGCGGGGGCTTACGGAGGTCCCGTAATAGAGGTCCTAGTCCGACGGAAGGAGTATCCGGCGGAGAGTTCCAACCATTACAAGGAAAAGAGGCTGACAAAACATCGAGAACCAGTATAGCGGTCAGTCATCCTACCGGAGTAGAACGACTGTCAAACAATCCCAGTAACATGGTTCATATAATCGTGTTTGAAATTTACTTTATTGAAATACTAAATCAAGGTCATGAAGAAAATAAACCAGAACTTATAACATTTAATCTTCCGTATGATCCATTTTCATGTTGGTTGCTAGCTTATCATTAAGATTAAGTAACTAGAGAGAAAACATGCTAGGTTTCAAACTTAACACAGTTTCTGGGGAGATGAACGGTTCGTCCAGAATCTTTCAAAGGCATGTGCGGTCGTTCATAGGCCGTTCACGCTCTGCAGGCAGGGGCCCGACAGGGGATGAGCAGTCTATAGATGGCCGCACGACTCGTTGAGCGGTTCTAGTTTAGCCGTTGACTCAAGAAAACTCAATAGCGCAAAGAACACAGGCGGTTGCAGTTTGGCCGTTCATATAGACATGCGGTCTATCGAGTGGCCGCTCATCTTATTAAAATATGGTAACACAAATAACATAGGCGGTCATGGACTGGCCGTGCATATAGACAAGCGGTCTATCGCATGGCCGCCCATCCCAAAACAGTCTCTGCTACCTTCGCCTTGCCTGCCTCCGACGAGTTTGGCTAGGGTTGGGAACAATAGCTAAATACACAGTATATAGAGCATGAAAATTGGGGCTTTTATAATCAATAGAACGAGCACGAAAAGTTACACGAGATAGTATAATCAATTTAATGTTTAAGGCTTGAAATTCCTACTTAAATCGAGGTGGAACATAGAAACCCTAATTATGACATGCTTCCACTAAATCTGTAAATTCACGCAGGATACTACATGGAATTTAAGGATTTGCCTACCAATGGAAAGAGGATTCAGAGATGAAGAAAATGATATATTATCCGTGGGTTTAGCCTGAGAGAAACCTACCGATTTGGGAAGAAGATGGGAAAACGCGCTCGCCGAAACCCTAATACACGCCGTCACCAAACGCCCAAATTCACCTAGGTTCGACCACGATCGCCCATGCCACATGTTGGAAGAATAAAAGGAGGTCTAGGGCTGCGAAAGCCCTCAATTTATAGAGCCTATAGGTCGTTCTAGGGATCGAATTGGACTCGAGAGTCCAAGGGTTAAAACTTGACGAAAAACTCGGTTCTTCTACCTAATCCACGCCACCGTCGCCAATAGAAGGCTCTAGAGGTTAGGGTTACAGAGGGGAAATGAACTCCTAGGGTTTATCTATCAAATGGGCCTGGTTTGGGCTCGAATGGTTGAGAAATGGGCTCGAATTTGGTCTTTTAAGGTTGATCTAAGAAAAACAACGATTTTGGCTAAAAACTCCAGAATTCAGCCTAATAAAATTTTTATTATGGGTCAGCTTAGTTGACAATATTGTTAAACTCTTCGTTCTCTACAAGATGTGCTTTTTTCATATTTTCAGAAATTAGTCAAAACTTTAACCTACGGGTGAAATTAAATTAATTTAATCTATATACATATAAAATTCAGATTATCATGAAAAATTCAATTATCTCCTGAAATATGAAATTTCTTTTATGGTAATTGTAGAAAAAAATAGTTATTCCTTTTTATTGATATAATTTAGTCACTTTCAAAATAAATAATATTCTTTAATTAAGAGAAATCATTGAAGTCAAAAATAACTTTAATTCCAATACATATTTCAAAATTTTACTTTTATATTTTATTATTTAACCGGGGTGTTACACTCAGCCCCGTGTGCACACTCAGACCATACGCCTTAGGCCTGTCCTCTAGCTAGTAATTCCCCCTAAGCCCAGACTTGACTGTACGTGGGGGCCCTACGGTAACCAGCCTACTCGCCGTTTCTCTCGGGTAAGCAGCTCCACCGCTCCCGGGTGGGTCAGCACCATGTGCCGTAAGAAGGCTACGACTAGTGGGAGGTCACTAAACGTGAACACGGAAAGCCACTCATGCACCCATCGCGAGTAACACGGAGTAACAGGCGGCACGACGCCACCAGACTCTGGATGGTCCACTAGATCTAATGAACCCAACGGTCCTTGAGTCACGAGACTCGGGGTCAAGACCGTTGTACAGGGACAGCTCCACGCCGTCAATCTGCCCTATTCCTAGGTCAAAAATTACGGTTGCATGAATACCGAGGCAGCCACGACCCGCCAAGACCCCTCCCTTACGAAGGGAACTAAGGAACCTCCAGCTTCTGGCCGGATAACTGGACTCGCGGTCCAAGGCCAAATACATGGCCCACTCGGGAATCATCTTCCAAGGAAACTCAAGACGTGCGGGGGAACCCCACCGCACACACTCCTGTCCACGGTGACTCAATCAAGCGTAACACGAAAGCCCGGAACACATGGGGTCACCCAGACCCACCTCACCTATGGGCACGTTAATCGAGGTAAGACGGTACCTCCAGACATCCCTGAAACACAGTCACGGAACCCATGGGATGTCCGGGACACTCACGAGACCGAAGGTCGACCGCCGGATCACAACCGGGTCGACCGGAGGTCTACATAACACAACCGGGGCACAAGAGGGTTGCCCGGACCCTTAAGCCCACGGGGACACTATTCGAGGTAAAGCGACACCTCCGGACACCCAAAACACGGTCACGGTACTCACGGGGTGCCCGAGATACTCACAGCCAAGAGAGGCATGATCAGCCATAGACTACCCGCCCTGGGCCGCCCGACTGGTCACCTCCAAGAGCGCGCTATCTTTGCATAGCGTGTTCAAACAGAACGCGCTATAGGTCCATAGCGCGATAAGATCAAATCACGCTATGACCCTATAGCACGACAGGGACAGAACGCGCTATGACTAACGCGCTATGACCCTATAGCGCGACAGGAACCGCCTTACTGTTCATCTTCCCCGATGAACGCACTCTATCGGGGCGGCACGATCTTCAAGAACGCGCCCGCCTTGGCTAGCGCGTTCTCAGTCCGCGCCCGAAAATGGCAAAAACCGTGAAGAAATTCATTCCAAGCCCCGTTCACCCCCTGGTGAAGTGGAAACAAAAGGGGAAACCTTCCCCAAGCCCCTACGCATGCATCTAAACCCCCTGGGTCGGCCAAAAATGCCGTAAAACGGGAGATCCGGCTCACACCCCAAAAATATGCATTTTCCCCAAAATGCGAAAAGAACCCCACTTGGCTCGCCTCGAGCTACCAAACTCGTGGAGAGCGAAGTGCACGAGTTGGGGGTCCATCTCCCTACCTCCACCGAAGATTCGACACGCCGTGGACGCCGATCCACGAAGAAAACGCCGTTAAAGCTCCATCGGCTCGCGATCCCACGAACCGCCTCCACCATCGCGATCCTCGCTCCATCCCCGCCGCTCCACGCCCCACGATCCTCGCCGCCTCGCCCCTGTCCACCTTTGTCGGCCGCCGGAGAAGAGAGGGAGAGAGGAGAGAGCGTGAGAAGAGAGAGGGAGGGAAGAGAGAAATGAGAGATGGGGAGGGAGGAAAATGAGGTTAATATATATAAAAAAACCTGAAAATTCTAGAAATTCAAAAAAATACGAAAAATTACCTCCGCGATCCTCGGAGTACGCACAAGGCGCTGGTAATGTCCCAGAGTCAGAGAACGCCACGGTTCACCCTGCACAGAGTTTCGAAGGCGCACCAGGGAAAAACACGTGTAAAGCGCAAAATACACTCCGAGACCCAATAAAATGATCCGAAAAATATCCGAAAAACTCGGGGCATTACAGCCCTCCCCTCTTAAAGAAATTTCATCCTCGAAATTCAGGACTAGCACCAAGTCACAGGGGAAGAACTCCTCAGCCAACTGACAACGCTGTGAGGGCCCCAGTACAGAAAACCTCGATTCTCACGAAAGCACTGATCATGAGGGATACGGCCAGACCATAATCACGAACAACGCCATGCTCCGCACACCACACATACATTGGCCACCAGAGCAGGCATAACACAAAGGCACAAGTCTGGTATCACCTCAGACATAACGGAAACCACTCACGGCATCGCTGCCACCCTCTCGCTCACCGAGGGAAGGCAATCCTCGCCACAAGAACCAATCCACCGGTTAACGCCCATGCTAGGCGGACCAACCAAACACCAGCTTTTCTGCTAGCTAACCACCACAAATTCGTCGGCTCCACGCCGAGGACCATTCACACTCGGTAAGCCGAACGCCACAACAGCACGGGACCAACTCTGTCAGAACTCAAACTTCGACAAAGCTCAGATCCCATCTGGAAAAACTCATTACAGAAACGGCCACCAAAGGCCTCACTTGCACACGGCGCCATTCCCGATGCGCAACCACCAGCATCTTCTGTCTGTGAAAGACCATCCACTGGTCACTAGACATTCCTCAACGGAAACCTCTGCTTGCTTAGGTTCTTCCTTCTTTCCTGGTCCTCCACCAGACTCGAAGGGAACATCCCAAACCTCGGCAAGCCATCCGTTGACTCTCTCACAGACCAACATCGCATCCAGACCTACCATCACGTCAACTCTACCCTTCAGGGGAGCACGACAAAACCAAATGACAAGAATATGGAGTCTTCAATCTTCACCTCACTCGACTCAGACTTACGGGGAATCCTCCCTTACTGGTCGCAGACCAAGGATCACCATTCCGCGCCAACATCCCATCAAGGGCCTTCACACACAGGCATCGACCACCATCCTGTCTCATCAAATCCTATCTCATCGAGATCTCTGTCTCAATTAATCCAAGAGGACGTCTGCCAATCCCGACTCCCGCTCTTATCACAGAGCCGTGGAACATGCAACCTCTTACAATCGACGGCACACTTCTCTAGAACCGACAAGTGCCGCCTGCTACCACAGCAAGCAGGTCGATGACGCCGCGACCAATGCACACGGGTCCCCAGACAATACACGTCTTACCACGGTCGACAACTCAGTCAACCAGACCAGCCACTCACGGCCACCATCCAGGACCCATAATCTGTCAGAGATCACTTCTCCAACACGCGATCTCATCCGAGAACACAACTTCCAACACACGAACATGGTACTCATGCGGCAACCTCGCCGGCATATTTCCCCAACTCTCCACCTGCCAGTGCCATGAACCACAATATCTCAAGCAACGGCACGGCAACAACACGTCTCACACCAAGGAACCAATCCTTCGATGCTCAACTCATCCTCAGGAAATCCGCCCGTAGCAACAACCGCTACGGCCTACGCACTCTGATCTACACGCACAGCCACCACAACGACAACTCGGGATCCACCATCCCGACAACCATCTGCAACTCCGTAGGCTCCGATCCTCCACACATTGGGAATCGCAACACCAATCGCAAATTCGCAAAAACACTGCCCAGTTGACACGCGTCCTTCCGGAACAGTGCCAACGCACCCTTACATAGCAGGGAACGGGCAACGCTTCTCGCAGGCAACCACCTTGCCAAAAACACGGGACGCGTCTCGCATGGACTTCATGGCGCACGAAGGCCAACCAATCTGAACATGCAATGCGAGACGACGAACCTTGGCAAAACACGATCTCCTCCAACCAAGAGAAAAACTCAATACACTTCCAACCAACGGAAGGAAAACTCCACGCTCTACCTGACCTTGAACCTTGCGCACGCTCGAAACAGCACCTTCTAGCACCCGAAAACCTTCGCTTCTGTCAGGTCAGCTCCTCCGACAACACTCGCCAAGTGTTCTGTCGGACCACAATCATAACATCTCTCGATGCACCACCACTGCAATTCCTCGAACTGCAACACGCCACGTCAAGAGTCGCAACACGAGCCATAACCGACAACCGCCAATGCTCATCCTCGAGTGCCGAACTCACCGCGGAACCTTCACATCTCAAGCCAACTCTAGGGCGAACAAAACCCATTCGCACGCAGAAGCGCAGGAGTGAGAACTTACTAGGACAACTCCACCCAATCCTACCTCAAAATCCGTAAAACAATCAGGACCGACACGCCATTTCTCTCAATCAGAACACCTGCTCTGGCACCTCAAATCACGACCTCAGCATCTCAGGGGCTGGATAATCCTCAAGCTGGAGTGACCAGACTCTATAACAGCTCCCTCAGAGCACGCTCACGGACACTTAACGACGAACAGTCCTCACCAGCCACCTGACCTCGCTGTAGATTCCTCGAACGCAGCGTCACCGCAACACGCCTGCCGGTAACCTTTGCCCAACGCAACGCGACCGGGGCCACCATCGATGAGTGAGAAAGCTCTCAAACTCAATCCTCAGACCCCACGTCAGCACTCCAACGAGAACAATAACCACAATCACAGCACCAACGCCGCACACTCAAGCTCTTACACGAGAAACCAAGCGGAAAGCATGCACCAAACCCTATGCCAGCTGTCGACTGTACTGAACCTTACAGACTCTGATCACTGCAATATCTCGAATTCCCATGTACGTCCACAACCACGCTCTGATACCAACTATGGCGACCCAAGATCCGGATACCGGGAAGAACCCGATACCATTCGAATCCTGGCCCGTCGCCCTTCCGAGCCCTCCCGGCTCGTGGGCGGCGGGCCAGGATTCGAAGGGTATCGGGTTCTTCCCGATATCCGAATTTTGGGTCGCCACACGCAGAGCCCCAATCGTAAACAACGGCAGTAGCGGAAAGCAACAACAACAGCATGAACTGCAAACTCGATGGCCGGTAAAAATTCGGCACTATAGCTACTCCTACTGTACCGGAAAATACACCATGATCTCATAGTCGGGGGACTACCAGACTATCAGAGAAACCCTGGCTACGCTACCAGAAGAAACGTCATGATAACACTGTCGTGGAGACCCGTCTCGCAGACGAAGGCCCAACCCGAGACCACACAGCCTGGGTAACACGATCACAACCTCGCTGTCGTGAACCCTACACTGTCTAGGGAAAAGACTCTTGGTGACACTCACCGGAAATCCCAGACCTCTACCTCGAGAAACACATGGAATCTACACACGAAACCACGTCTCACAGACGGGAAACGGAAACTCGAGTCACGAGTATCTCATGTCACATGACGGGAGCACTGTCCACTAGAAGCAAGGCCGGATGCGTCCATTGACGTCTTATACCGCACCCCAGTGTCTCCCTACTACGTCCCAAGCAGAGACTGAGACACAACCAGTACCACGAACAAGGACTAGTTGGGGTCGCGCTCGTCAGCGCGGGTCCGATGCCCCCAACCAAGTGTGCACATACAGACCATGCGCCCTAGGTCAGATCCTCTAGCTGGTTCTTCCCCAAAGCCCGGACTCAGGCTGCGCGAAGGGGCCATATGGCAACCGGCCTAAAAATCATCTCTCTCGGGTAAGCAGCTCCACCACTCCCGGTTGGGTTAGCACACACGTGCTGTAAGATGGCTACGACCAGTGGGAGGTCACTAAACGTGAACACGGAAAGTCACGCAAACACCCATCGCAAGTAACGCGGAGCAACAGGTGGCCCAAGCCACTAGACTCGAGACAGCCTTCTAAACATACTAACCCAACGGTCCTTGAGTCACACGACTCGGGTCAAGACCGCTGCACATGACGGCACATCGTCGTTAATCTAGCCTAATCCCTAGGTCTCAAACCACGATAGAATGATTCCCAAGGTAGCTCACAAGCCGCCGAGTCGATCCCCTATCCAAGGGGAAAGTGGGAAAACCTCCAGCCCCAGGCTAGGTGACTGGGCTCACAGTCCAAGGGCCAAACCCACGGCCCACTCGGAAAACGCTTGTCGGAAAGCCAATGACAGGCGAGAATATACCAACCGCACACATGCCGACTCACGGCGACTCGATCTAGCGAGAACATGAAAGCCCGGAATACATGGGGTCACCCAGACCCTCCAAACCCATGGGCATGCTAATTGAGGTAACATGGTGCCTCCGGACGGCCAAAAATACGGACACGGAACCCACAGGGTGTCTAGGACATCCACGAGGCCAAAGGTCAGTCATTGGGTCTCAACCGGACTGACCGGGGGCCCACACAACGCGAACGGAACACACTAACACAAAAAACCCAGTGGCGATCCTCCTTGGACCGTCACATCAGGTGGCGGTCCACACTGGACCGCAAGCCCCAAAGTAGCGGTCCACTCTGGGCCACTAGCTGCCCAAAAACACACGGCCAAGGGGCGATCTTCCCCAAGGCCCCAACTACTAGTTGTGGTCCTGGCTTGACCGCTATTCAGAGAGTAGCGGTTAGTCGCGAGGCCGCTACTACACGGGACTCAGACGAAGAAGTAGCGGCCAGCCCCCTGGCCGCTAGCGCCATAAAAATGGTCATGCTCTGACCGCTACTGTTTGACCGTCTCCTCGAGACCGCTACTACCAGTTGTTGACACCCGTTTTTTGCCGATAAGTTGAGTCATTTCTCTTACTCCCATTTATTGATGCCTCGAGTTGTCCATCACTTGTTGGGCTATTTTCAGGCAACATCTTTGGGCTTTTTTAATGAGTAGCCTCCCTCCCTGGCTAGGTCCGAGTTGATTCAGGGCTTAATGGGCTTTGGTTTTGGTTGATTGAGCTTTTCTATGGATTTCAAGCGCCCATGTACATGTGCGGTCAACCTCCAGCCGTTCAACCTATGTGCGGTTGACTTTGAGCCGTTCATATATTTACGGGATATTTAGCTGATTTTCTGAATTATCACCGACAAGCATTTATACGGTCTGGATATAGCCGCATAAGACCATTGTGCGGTACCTCCTAAGCCGTCTATCTCCCAGAGTCCTAATGTCCCTGATTGTTAGATAATTATCTAATTATCTTATTTATCTTGATTTATCATCGACAAGGCATGGGCGGTTTCGTCTTGGCCGCTCTTGTGGGTGTACGGTCCGACGGCAGCCGTTTATCTATGAGAGTCCAACGGTGATAATTTCGGTCAGTTCGATGGGTATTCGGATAATATTTTCTATTTATTGAATTTTCACCGACAGGGTTGGACGGCCTAGGAGATGGCCGCTCATCACGTTGGGTGGTCTATCGTGAGACCGTTCATCGTCTCGATTCCTGAGAATTTTAAAGTATTTTTTCTCTCTATCCGTGGTTTTATCCCTAACTTCTCCCGTCA
The DNA here is from genome assembly GCA_022559845.1 of Amorphophallus konjac. Lineage (NCBI taxonomy): Eukaryota > Viridiplantae > Streptophyta > Magnoliopsida > Alismatales > Araceae > Amorphophallus > Amorphophallus konjac. The sequence continues at coordinate 296,918,407 of CM040121.1, read as the reverse complement.
TTTTCTCCGCGGATATTAAGTCATTTTGAGTGCCGTTTCTTCTGGATGAAAGATAATTCGATTATCTACGACTTTCCTTTGATTATCTCGACCTGAAAATGCCTAAAAACCCTAATTTCGGGGCTGGCTTCTTAGGCTCTATAAATAGACCCTAGAGGCTACCTTTGAGAGGGGGGGAGATTTTTGGTCGACGGCGAAGCCCTGCCGAATCTTTGAGTGACCTAGCACTAGGGAGGGAGGCCTTCTACGTCTCTACAGGCCTCCGGTCCAGGGAGTAATTTTTGTTTTGAGTCTTTTTGCATTTGATAGTCCCTTCTCCTCTAGTTGCATGCTTGTTTTCTTCACACCCATTTTTCACGTTTTTGTCATTCTCACGCATCATTCACACACCCTCCTACGTTTTTTTGGTGCCCCTAGGGGTTTAAAACCCCCCAGGTATCCCCCACTTCATTTAGTTATATTTATTTCCTTCCGTTTGAGCATTTGCTACATTCTATAGTTCTGATATCGGGTTTTCCTTTGTGTTCTACACTCTATTTCACAGGTCAGCAACACACTAACACGAGGCCCATCCTTTCTGGCCTGTCGGAAAGGGTGGTGGTTGGACATTTGCATCTTAGTGCGTGGTGGCGTTGGGCGGTTCCAGACTGTCCGTTCTAAGGGAAGTGCGGCCAATATTACACCATTCATCTCCTTCCCACGGCCGATCCTGAACCGTTCATTATCCTCCGTTCTTCATCCCGCGTTCCACCCCAGCACTGACAAGCGGTCTGTCGAACGACCGCACTACCCTTAAGGTAGTTCTTCAAGGGCCGCTCATCTCCTTTAGTGCTGGTTAAAGGCGAGTACCTCCCCTCTTTCCAAGGTACGGCGTGTCCATCACATTTGGCACCTTGGTGGCGATCACACAGCCCTTCTGTCCCCCTTCTATTTTCCATTTATTTCTCACATCGATTTAGTAGAAGGGATGGAAGAGATCTTTTAGGCTGGTAAAGGAAGGTAAGAAAAACACACCAACATCCCATTTTTTGGCGATCACGGTGGGACGCCTTTTGCCCATCATGTTAGTGTTTGCTGACCCCCTGTTCGGTGTTTGTTAGCCTCTTTTGCGTTGAGTTGTCACAGGTTGTTCGCCGGGTTTGCGTCCCTGGTTTCTGGTGGTGGTGTGGTTCTTTAAGAGTCGTGTGGTACGTAGTGCGGTCAAGGATCATCCGCGTATCATCGCTTCCAGTCCTGTTCGTACTGTGAGCCTGTTGGCTTCTGCTGTCAACTACTGCCCGCTCTTCTTTCCTGCGGTGATCAATTGGCCGCTCATCTTCCTGGCACAGGTAAGCCCACCTGTCTGCGCTGTTGGTTTTGCTGACGTCCTGCGGTTGATGTAGGTCCGTTCAAGAGATTACAAGGCCGGTGTTAGACCGTTCATCCAGGTGCGTCCTACCCCCTATACCTCTGTTCACCTTACTGTTTGGTTCATCTCAGCATCATTTCAGCACGTCTGTTAGTTGTAGTACACCTTGCCGTTGAACAGTCCTCCCTGGACCATCGCCCTCCCTGTGCGGTCTCCCAGAGACCGTTCTTCCTGTGTTACAGTGCACCCGAGCAACATTTTTCATTTCCATGTCATATCTTTGGCATAATATTCCGCGCTGGCTTTGATCTCCCCTGGCTGTTCCTTGATGCTGCGTCATTGTATGCTCTGTTTATCATACGTATCTGCCATTGCTTGCTAGTTTTTAGGCTAGATTTTGCATGCACTCCGGTGCACATAGGATCATACACTCTCATTAGTAGTTGCATTCCTACCGAGGTAGGGTTTCCTCTCGTTTCCATACTCCTTGGAGCCGACTAGGGGACCTTGCCGAGGACCTTCGTAAGCCCCCGCGAGCAGTGGATTCCCACACGGACGTCGGGCAGGTTATACCATACCACTCCCCAGTCTAGGGTCTGCATTCATGAGAGAGAAAGTCCCTTTGAGTCTGCCAGTTTCCCGTCCCCCACCCTGGTTAGGTACCTTGTGGTTGAGTGAATTGATATCTTAATTAATCCACTAAGATCCTAAAAGGGAACTTATAAAAATTTTCGCGCATCATTTGGAATTTGATTGGATAATTGGTTGATTCTTTTCTCATCTCTTCCCTCCATTGTATGTTGCAGTGTCATCATTTGCATATTTTTATCAGATTAAGCTCATTTGGTCTAGTTCATCTTTGTGTCTCCCCATCTAGTTGCATTTGTCTTAGGGTCATTTCCCTCCTTGTAATTCTTTAAAGTTCACTGTATAAAGTCTCCATTCTCCCCATGGAGCATTTTTCCCCTGTACCTTATTCCTATACTTCTCCATCTTCTTATCCCCGTGCGGATTCCTCTTCCCATGCGGGCCCATCTCCTTATTCCTCCATTGAACCCTATTCTTTTAACAGACCTTCTTATCCCACCCGTGCTGCTGCTAGTCCAATCAATCCTCATTTCTACATACACTATTCTTCCAGGCCCATGCATTCCTCCATTCCCGGAATGGGCTTGTCTTCACCTCAGGCTGGGTCCCTCTATTCGACCCATCATCATTATCCTGGGTTAAATTCATCCTCTCTTGCTCAGGCTGGCCCATATCCTTCTCGGACTTTTCCTACCGAGGAGATGTTCGCTCAGGCCCAACGCCAGCTTGATGAATTACAACGCCGAATCAATCCCCAAACTTCTTTGGATATCCCATTTGCATTCCAGGGTCTTCAACTTCCACCACATTCACAGATCCCCGTATATCGTCGCTATGGTGGAATTGGTGACCCCTACGTCCATTTGAAGGATTTCCTATATGAGTCGGCCTAGTTCCAGCATGATCAACGCTTGATGGCCTATTTGTTTGGCCTATCTTTAGAAGGCTCGGCCAAGGATTGGTTCTTCACGTTACCGCAAGAGCAGATGATGAATTTTCAGGCCGTCCAAGCAAGATTTATTCAACAGTACCAGGACTAGGTTGGGCCTAGATATTCTATGGTGGATCTGGCCCAAGAGAAGATGAAGCCCGACGAGGAATTCTTCACATTAGCCGACCGCTGGCGTCGCCTAGCCGCGCAAGTCCCGGGGAATATTCCGGAGGGCGAGCAGATCAAAATGGTTATTTCTAATGCAACGCTGAGCTTAGATGCATCTTAGCCCTGAATGATATCACTTCCTGGCAACGGCTTTACAGTTGAGCCCGCTTCGTTAGCCAACAACTCCTAGTTTCCTTTGACCACGAGTCTCCTCCACCTTCGCCTTCCACATACACTTTCCATCCGCCCTCCACCACGAGCCAGCACTCCACTACATATCCCTCCACGAGTCGGCCTTCCACTCCCACACACCCATATGCCTCCACTACGTATCCCTTCACGAGTCAGCCTTCCGCTATTTCATCTCCCCACGCCTCTCCACTCCCGGTCAAGGAAACACTACACCCAGAGCGGGTGGATGCCGTCCATTATATTCCCACTCCCTCCACACCTCCACACCCTTCACTTACTAGCCCTCCGCATTCACCTACGCAATCCCCCTTACCTACGCAACCTCCGCTACCATCCCCATTACCTTTTCATACCCCTCGGCATCCACCTTGCCCGAAGCGGGCTTCTCACTCTTCATTACCGAAATCTCTTACAGATGTTTTCAGGGCTTTGATGGCCACCCGTGCGTTGCAACTCCCTCCGGTTATGCCTTGCCGACCCGCGGTCGGGAATTCGCTCCATTTCTGTAAATTCCATCGTCAATAGGGGCATTTGATTGAGGATTGCCCTGAGTTCTGGGAACTTATTTACAGCTTAGAAGATACGAAGATGATTGATTAGGCTGTCATACACCAAGTTATTTTGGATCTCAGCAGCAAACCGTGCCGCCTAGGCAGCCGTCTCCATCTCAAGACCAGGGGCATCCCTGTGATTCTCCAGTTGATGAAGCACTCGCTCCGTTATCTATCCCCTTACCTACCCCCTCACCTTCACCGTCTCTTACTCAACCTCCACGGCCTCCACCTACCCAGGCCTCTGCTCAGGCCAGCACAAACTCTCCTCCTTCCCCCTCTATTTCCAGCACCGCTTTTACTCCCAACGCCGCTCGACGTGTTGTACCGACACGTCGGAGATGGGCGCCACGACCTGCCACCTCTTCTGCCTCGCCACCACCTTCTCCACCCCCATCTTCGCTACCTCCATTGACCACATCTCCATCATCGCCTTCTCCATTATCCCCACTGTCGTCACCACTACCGCCTTCATCACCTCCTCTCACAATGATCCCGACCACCCCGTCACCTTCACAACCATCCCCACTACCGATGCCACTCCCTTCACCATCATCGTCTGAACCTGAGCAAGCTACCCCTACACCCACGCTTCTACCATCGCCTTCATCTCCTCCCACACCTCCACCTTTGCCTTTACCCCCACCAGAGCCTATCATCACCGTTATCTCTCCGCCGCTTGCATTACCTTCGCCCACATCTGCCAAGCCTCCTCCACCGTTCTCTCCACCTATCTCTACCTCACGGAGTGGGTGCTTGCTACCTTTGGTGCCCCTCGAGTCTAGTTCTCAGGGAGATGAAGAGCCGAGCTAGGCTTTGACCGTGCATTACAAGCTTCAAGATTTCATTTGCCGCATGCCGGTCCGAGCCCTGGTCCCTGGCTATTCTAGGGACAATCAGCCTGCACTTGCTATGAAGACGGTTGCTAAGAAGAGTTCCTGTGCACTGGTGCCAGTTTCGTCAAAAGCGAGGCCAGTGGTAATCTCTTTGCTCGTCGGAGAATTCACTATTGATGTTGTTATCACCTCTCGCTTGATTGCTATTCAGTTCACTGGCCCAGAAGAGTTTTCCGCCCGGATGGTGCTAACCCACACGGCCGCCAAAAGTTTAATGAATTCAGCATTTAAGGGGCAATTGGCCGTGTCCTCGAGATTGACCATGGGCATTCTACATTTTCTGTCTCATCTCCCTCGGCTTATTGGTGAGGCGGCCACGTCAACGCCGCGCATCGCCCTCCCTCAGTTCCGTCCTGCGCTTCTAGCAAGGGAGTTATGCTCCATGCCCAACTGCCAAGTGAAGATGCCAAAGCTCATGTTCTAGTGCCGAACGACAAAACTCCACTGCTTCCTGATGTTCATCCCAAGGAGTTGACTATTCTGGAATGTCTTTCTATGGTTGGCACCACACAGTAGGGGCAACCGTCCCGATGAAGCTGCATATTCACGACCGGGATAGGCCGTCTACCAGGTGGGCCTATTATTTAAGAAAACATTGCAAGACAAGAAACCTGAAGGCCCGAGTCCGCGCCAGGCGTTGTTGTTTCAAGAAGGTTTCGGCCAAGAAGAGGCGACGACATAAGTTCAAGGGCTGTCAGTTGTGCACTCGGGGGTCCACTTCCTCCTCTCTTTTTCCGTCCATTCATCGTTTCTTTTGCTCAGTTCTTATCCGTGGGTGGTGTACCTTCCGCCACCTGACCATATTTCTACCATCTTCTCCTGTCCTCACCATTCTAGGCCTCGGCCTATGTCCTCATCTTCCCCTAATCCAGAGGCATCTTATAGTTTTTCTCCCCGGATACGTCCGGATTCCACTTCTCGTCCTCCCCCCCCGACCGTGTTGGGGATTCCTTGTGCTCATTCCCCGACCTCGTCGGGTGGTTTTTCTGATCCTTCCCCGACTTTGTCGGGTGGTTTCCATTTCTTTTCCCCGACCTTGTCGGGTGTTCATGCATTTTCTTCCCCGCCTCTGGCGGGTGATCGATATTCCTTTTCTCCGACCACGTCGGATGATCGTTCTCCTTCTTCCTTATCTTCGCAGCTATCCTTTCATCTTCTTTCTATTTTTTCCTCCTCACCCTTTTAGGGTTCTTACCCTTTTTCTTGCTGTTTTCGAGGCTTTAGTCCGCCTTGATCTCAGTTAATCCCTGCTTATTCTGTATTCGGTTCCTTATTATCAGGGCCTCTGTGTCTTAACGAGGGAGTTCTAGCCCTCGTCTCTCTTCCTTTTTTATCCTCCTTCGTCCAGTATGATGTCTGCCGCTCCTCCATGTCAAGGAATATCTACACTTTACTATCCTTTTTCCATCCTTTATCATGTCAAGCAAGGAATACAAAGCTCGTGCTGTACGAAGTTCGATGATCAAGATCGCGTCAGGATGCTGTTACCACATTGTGGATATGCAAGGTATCGTTATTTTGTGCAAGAAATATGCTGTCATTTCTAATATTTCTATTTATTCCTGCACGTGCTTATAATGCTATTCCTCAACATGGTTAAGTGGCTTTTAGAAATTTGCTTAGTTAGCTTAGTCCAAAAAAATAAAAAATGAGTTCGCTTCTGCAACATCGTAGCTGGTGATAACTCCGCGCTGGAAGTCTAGTTTCTTTCCCCAATTGTTAAGGGTGACCTTTGAGTATGGATTTTCATACACTACACGGCGAGCCGTAGCCGATCTCTCTAGTGCAACATCGTTGCTACTTTGGCCATACTTTGGGTATGCACGAAGGCCTTTTCTCTTCTCTGCTCGACCAAGTGCAGGGGCAAGAGATTGATGGATGAGATGACCGACCTAGGTGCTCCCTAATACGAGAGAGGTCTCAAATAGGGGCAGTCTTGACCCTCAAAAGAAGTAAACTTTCATGCTATATCTGGCCAATAAGGGCTACCAAAATGAGAAAATGAATCAATACAAAATTATGAATCAAAGGCATGGCAAAAGTGACAGTAAAGTTCCCCGCGGGACGTCATGAGCCCGGTCGCATGCGTGCCTAATAAACATGGGTCTCAAAATCAAAGACACAAAGCCCCGGTGCAACAGACCTACTCTTTGAGGGGTAGTGCCCTAGAAGGAAATCGAGCCTTGATATCTCCCATCCTGCACGAAGCTTGTCTCTAATTTTTCTTATGTTTCTCCCTCTTAGGCTGGGTTGTATCCCGAGTATGGCCTTAGTAGGGGCACCGTTCTTTAGAAGCAGTTGGTTGTGGCAAGCCCCCCTCACATGCACGCCCTGCTCAAGGGAAGCTTTTAATGAAAGGGGTAGAAACGACGATGCCTGGCCAGTAGTTTGAGCTCGTCTTTAGGTGCTGCGGATTGCTATTTTAAAAATCCAAAAAAATCAAATATTGTCAAAATTTCAAAAGTTTCAAAAACTTTAAAATAACAAAAAGATCAAAATATTTTCAAAATAAAAAAATCAAGAAAATTCAAAATTCAAAAATATTTATCTTTTCTATTTATTTTGAGAACAGATACGTAATCTGTTTGCTAAGTGTACATGTTGCAAATGCTCAAGCTCTCCTTGCTCTATATTTTATTTTATCTGCCTCCTGTCCACATTTTTTAATCTGTTTTCTCTTCTTCAATCATCTCTCTCGATCTGTTCTGAAGCTTTAGTCCTTATCAGCTTTTAATAATCATATTTCTATGTGAGAGGGTTTCGCCTCACGATTATGAACCTGGCGGTTTTGCTTCATTCTGATCTTGGGTTTTGATTGAAGTATGTATTTTATTCACGTCTTTTGTCCCGCCGTGTCCTTGTCTCGTGTCTATGTCCCACCGTGTTATCCCACGCATGTTGTTTTATCCCTCACCACATGTTGTTAGTTGTCTTGCATATGTTGATAGTCGTCCCTCTATGTTCCGTGTGTTATCCCAACCACGTAGTCGTCCGTCATGCTCTTGTCCCAACCGTGTGTTGTCCTACCACATTGTTGTCTTATCATGCTATATTCATACATGCGTATTTTCTGTTTATGCCTTGCATATGTGCCCGTTTGCCTTTGTTATGTTATGTTGATCGTCATGTTATGTCATGTTGTTTGTCATTCAGTTAATCATTGTGTTATCTCTGCTATGTTTATACTCATTTGTCTTATTCATGAAAATCTAAAAAATCTGAAAATGAAAATCAAAAAAAAAAAAGTGTGCCGTTTCACCTGCACAGGTAAGTCAGGTATGGCATTCTATCCCTACATCCCTTATTGCATTACTATATGGTACTATGCTATATTATCTCGAGAACCAATTAGTTATCTACGTGTTCCAGGATCTGATGTTCCCCTTTAACAAACACGATGATGATCCAGGTTCACGTGTTTAATCTCCGGATAGGCCGTTGGGTTGGGAAAGCCCGGGGAGGATGGTTCTATCTTGCACGCCGTGGTGGCGGATAGTGTCTTGACTCTGATTCTCCCAGCTTAGCAATATTATTCTCGAGTATTTTATATTTATCCTTTCTTCGCATTCGTTTTAACGATTTCTTTTATTTTAGCCCAACATACATCATGCACATCTTTTGAGCATTCATGACCCATGGTTTTCTTGTAAAATATCCCACCAGTGGTGGTTAGCTGTGTGTTCAGTGTTTGAGTAAGAGGGACAATTCCACTCTAAGTTGGAAGGTTCACTTTGGTCGATTCGCTTGGTTTAGTTGATTAAGAGGTCCCAGTCTGGAGTTTTAATCTACTTCTTTATTTTTCACTACTTATTCCGGTGTCCTCATTGGTCCGAGGGATTATGTCCCCCATGAGGTTAATCGTGTGTTTCTTTTTATTTAGTTTAGTTCCTCCAGATTGGCGTCGCTTTTAGTCTGATCATTCTTTGTGTTTGGTTCAGAGTTTTCCAGAAGATTCCCATCGCTTGTTGGTGAAAACGGGTGTCGTTTTACCTTAACACCCGTTTTTCAGTCCGCTCCGCTTCATCTCCATGTTCTATTTCGCTTCCGCTTCACCTCCGCTCGCTCCCCTGCAAAGAGGACGTTAAGGAGGGGCATCTGTTGACACCCGTTTTTTGCCGATAAGTTGAGTCATTTCTCTTACTCCCATTTATTGATACCTCGAGTTATCCATCACTTGTTGGGCTATTTTCAGGCAACATCTTTGGGCTTATTATATGGGTAGCCTCCCTCCCTGGCTAGGTCCGAGTTGATTCAGGGCTTAATGGGCTTTGGTTTTGGTTGATTGAGCTTTTCTATGGATTTCAAGCGCCCATGTACATGTGCGGTCAACCTCCAGCCGTTCAAACTATGTGCGGTTGACTTTGAGTCGTTCATATATTTACGGGATATTTAGCTGATTTTCTGAATTATCACCGACAAGCATTTATACGGTCTGGATATAGCCGCATAAGACCATTGTGCGGTACCTCCTAAGCCGTCTATCTCCCAGAGTCCTAATGTCGCTGATTTTTAGATAAGTATCTAATTATCTTATTTATCTTGATTTATCACTGACAAGGCATGGGCGGTTTCGTCTTGGCCGCTCTTGTGGGTGTACGGTCTGATGGCAGCCGTTTATCTATGAGAGTCCAACGGTGATAATTTCGGTCAGTTCGATGGGTATTCGGATAATATTTTCTATTTATTGAATTTCCACCGACCGGGTTGGACGGCCTAGGAGATGGCCGCTCATCACGTTGGGTGGTCTATCGTGAGACCATTCATTGTCTCAATTCCTGAGAATTTCAAAGGGTTTTTTCTCTCTATCAGTGGTTTTATCCCTAACTTCTCCCGTCATTTTCTCCGTGGATATTGAGTCATTTTGAGTGCCATTTCTTCTAGATGAAATATAATTCGATTATCTACGACTTTCCTTTGATTATCTCGACCTGAAAATGCCTAAAAACCCTAATTTCGGGGCTGACTTCTTAGGCTATATAAATAGACCCTAGAGGCTACCTTTGAGAGAGGGGGAGATTTTTGGTCGACGGCGAAGCCCTGCCTAATCTTTAAGCGACCTAGCACCAGGGAGGGAGGCCTTCTACATCCCTACAGGCCTCCAGTCCAGGGAGTAGTCTTTGTTTTGAGTCTTTTTGCATTTGATAGTCCCGTCTCCTCTAGTTGCATTCTTGTTTTCTTCACACCCATTTTCCACGTTTTTGTCATTCTCACGCATCATTCACACACCCTCCTACGTTTTTTTGGTGCCCCTAGGGGTTTAAAATCCCCTAGGTATCCCCCACTTCATTTAGTTATGTTTATTTCCTTCCGTTTGAGCATTTGCTACATTCTATAGTTCTGATATCAGGTTTTTCTTTGTGTTCTACACTCTGTTTCGCAGGTCAGCAACACACTAACACGAGGCCCATCCTTTCTGGCCGGCCGGAAAGGGTGGAGGTTGGACCTTTACATCTTTGGGCGTGGTGGCGTTGGGCGGTTCCAGATTGTCCGTTCTAAGGGAAGTGCGGCCAATATTACACTGTTCATCTCCTTCCCGCGGCCGATCCTGAGTCGTTCATCATCCCTCATTCTTCATCCCGCGTTCCACCCCAGCACTGACGAGCGGTCTGTCGAACGGCCGCACTACCCTTAAGGTGGTTCTTCAAGGGCCACTCATCCCCTGTAGTGCTGGTTAAAGACGAGTACCTCCCCTCTTTCCAAGGTACGGCGTGTCCATCACGTTTGGCACCTTGGTGGCGATCACACAGCCCTTCTGTCCCCCTTCTATTTTCCATTTATTTCTCACATCGATTTAGTAGAAGGGATGGAAGAGATCTTTTAGGCCGGTAAAGGAAGGTAAGAAAAACACATCAACACCAGTGACGGTCCATCGCGAGACTGCAACCCTCGAATCGACTTAAGGGGACAAGTAGCGGTCTCTAGAGGACCGCCTCATCAAGTGGCGGTTCCTGGTAGGACCGCTACTTCGTCCCGAGCACGAAAATGGTGAATCCAGTGGAAAACCTCATTCCACGCCCCGTTCACACCCATGTGAAGGGAAAAATAAAGGGAAACCATTCCCCAACCTCTCTTGCATCGAGAGGACCCATTTAAATTCCAAATACGCAATCAAAACGAAGAATATGGCTCACACCCCAAAATCACACATTTTAACCCCAACGGGAAAATAAACCCTCTCGGCTCGCCTCGGGCTACCAAACTCGTGGGAAATGAAGTACATGGGTTAAGGATCCATCCCCCTACCTCCACCGAAGAGATCCCATGCCGAGGATGCCGATACCCCATGAAAACGCTGCACGAACCGCCGTGGCGCCCCAAACTCACTGCCGAGCTTTGCTGCGCCTCCACCGCTTCGATCCTCGCCCATCCTCGCAGTCCTGCGCCCCACGAACCTCGCCGCCTCGCCCCCATCTGCCTCCGTTGGCCGTCGGAGAAATGAGGGGAGAAGGAGAGAGCGTGAGAGAAGAGAGAGGGTGAGGGAGAGAAGTGAGAGATGGGGAGAGAGAGAAAAAGAGGTTTAATGTATAGAAAATATAGAATTTCTGAAAAATATGAAAAATAGGAAAAAATACTACCCACGATTCTCGAAAAACGCACAACGTGTTGGTAACATCCCAGAGTCGGAGAACGTAACAGTTCACCCTACACGGGGTTCCGAAGGCTCGCTAGACGAAAACACGCGTAAACCACAAAACTTAATCCGGGACCCACGAAAGCGATCCGAGACCCACGGATCCTGATCCGAACAATATCCGAAAAACCCATGGCATTATATGCCTCCCCCTTAAAGAAATTTTATCCTCAAAATTCAGGACAAACGCCATGCCACAGGGGGAGAACACCCCGAACCAACTGACAAGGCTGTCAGGGCTCAGCAAAGAAAATCTCGATTCTCACAAAAGCACCGGTCCTGAGGGATACGCATCACGAGCAACACCTCGCTCCGCACACCGCACACATCGATCATTAGAGCAGGCATAACACAAAGGCACAAGTCTGGCATTGCCTCAGTCACAACGAAATCCAACCACGGCACCGCTACCACAATCTTGCTCACCGAGGAGACACAGTCCTCGTTACGAGAAATAGTCACCGATCAACCCATGCTTGGCAGACCGAACTACCGTCAGCCTCTCTACCAGTTGACCATCACAATTCCGTCAGCTCCACGCCAAGGACCACCTCACACTTGGCAAGCCGAACGCCAACAACAGCACGACAACAACTCTGTCAGAACTCAAACTTTGACAAAGCCCAGGTCCCATCCGGAAAAAGCACATCACGGGAACGGCCACCAAAGGCCTCGCTTGGACACGGCTCTCGCCATTCTCGAGACACTACGACCAGCATCTTCTGTTTGTGAAAGACCACCCACTGGTCACCAGACACTCGCCAGCGGGAAACCCTTGACTTACTCATCTTCTTCCTTCTTTCCTGATCCTTCACTAGGTCTGAAGGGTGCATTCCAAATCCCGTCAGGCCATTCGTTGACTCTCGCGCAGACCATCACCACATCCGATCTCGAGCTTCACGCCAACTCTACCCTCTTAGGGGAGCACGGCGGAACCAATTGACAAGATCTCGGAATCTTCGGTCCTCACCTCACTCGACTCAGACTTACAGAGGAACCATTCCATGGTGGTCACAGACCAAGGATCACCATTCGACACCAACGTCTCTTCAGAGACCTAGCACAGACATCGTTCGATTGCTATCCAATCTCAACTCATCTCAATTACTCCAAATGGATGCCTGCCGATCCCGATTCCGCTCTTACCACAGAGTCACAGGACACAACCTGAGCAATTCACGGCACACGACTCCAAAACCAGCAAGTGCCACCTGCCACCACAGCATCCTGGTCGATAACACTACGACCAATGCACGCGGGTCCCCAGACAATACACATCTTATCATGGTCGACCACTCAATCAACCTTACCAGCCGCTAGCAGCTACCATCTGGGACCCATAATCTCCCAGAGACCACTTCTCAAAAACCACGACCTCAATCGAGGACACAACTTCCGACGAGAGTCGAGCACCAAGCCACCGACTCTGACCAACACGTCCTCGTCCTCCGTCAGGCGATACCTTAGCAACCTTATCCAGGTCTAGAACCCAAACGCCTGACACGGCTTCCAACACATGAACATGGTACTCATGCGGCGTACTTGCCAACCCATTTCCCCAACTCTCCATCTTGCCAGTGCCATGACCACAATATCTCAAGTAATGGCACGGAAACAACACGTCTCACACCGAGGAACCAATCCTCCGATGCCCTACACATCCTCAGGAATCCGCCCATAACAACCAACGCTACGATCTTGGACCTGTGGGTTATGGGCCCACTAGGCTTCCGATGCATACTCTGATCCACATGCACAGCCAACATATATGACTCGGGATCCGCCATCCCGACGATCCTCAACTCGGCTGGCCAACTCCAAAAATAGGGTGAGGAAAGCTCAATTACCTCAAATCCCGAGCACAAACTCTTCAAATCTGGCAATCCTCTGCAACTCTGCAGACTCAAATCCTCAACACATCAAAAATCACAACACCAGCCGTAAATTCTCATGAACACCACCCAACCGGCACTCGTCCTTCCGGAACAGTGCCAATGCACCCTCACACATCAGGGAATGAGCAACGCTTCTCACAGGCAACCACCTTTGTGGGTGTAGAAATATGGAACGTGGCGTCACAAGTCACATGAACAAGCATATGTGTATAAGTGAGAAGATAATGTGCTAATCAAGTGAACATCATGAACATGTGACTATGTGAACATGGTAGCATGATCATACAGCAAGGTAAAGGTGATAAAAGATGTATATGAATACCGTGATCGCCACCAAGAAAAGACAATGCCAAAGAATGTGAAAGAAGACTATGTGCGCGTTGTGTACCTTGGAAAAAGAAAAGATGACCGTGCTCAATATAAGTAATGCGGGGACAATGTGGATTACCTCTCCTCGCCTTCCAACCGGCTAGAAGGTAAGGGCCTCACTTTTCATGCTTTCCTGCGAAACAAAGACAACACAAGAGGTAAAATCCATTAGAAAATGCTAAGTGTAGAAATCTGCCCAATGCATAAAGTAGCGTGAAAAATTGAGGGCAAACTAACTGAGAGGAGATTTTTAACCCCCATGGAAGGGTGCAAATAATAGGTGTGTATATTGTGATGAGATTAACATGAAGAGATTGATTTAATATGCCATGATTAACATAGATAAACAAGGTGCAAAAGTGCGATTTATGAGAAAAACTATGCAAACTGAGCAAACAGGGTGAAAAGACTGATGAAACCAGTAGGGCAAATGAAGTCCAAACATGGAGAAAATAGGGATGACAGAAGATTGATTTAATATGAAAATAATAGGTGTGTATGGTGAACAAGTAGGAACAAGAATCATGTCAAAAGGAGGTCTGGACAGAAAGTTATGACGTCGGAGATTTGGCGAAAAATGCAGACAGTGCAGAAAATGTAGAACAGTGCACAAAATGGACTTAAAGAATGATGACTATCTCACAGAATAAGACACCAAAAAGGGAAATGAAAGATGCTATGAAAAGGGGGGGAGTATTGTGGTGAAACTAGGGAAAAAAGAAGGGTTAAAAACGAGGAAGACAGCAGTGAAAAATGAGGAAGAAAACACAAGAAAACGAAGGGTGCAGAACATGGCAGAAAAGAGACTTAAAGTGTAAAAACTGTGTGAAAGTGCAAAATGATGGAGAAAAATATGCATGAATAGGACGAGATAATGAGCCCAGAATGGAGGAAAACAAAGAGTATACTTCCCTTAAGAGCCTGGAGTCGAAGGGAAGGATCAGAAGTGCACCATGGCTTCGCTCCGGCGGCGCAGACGTGCCCCATTCGCAAGAAATCTGGATTTCAGATTGATAAAACAAAGTGGTGAAACCTGAAAAGTTGGGGCTTGGAAGAGGGACAAAAGATGAGAGAAATAAGACACATATATAATCAAAACGAAGATAATACTCCCCTCTTTAAGATAGGGTTGAAGGAGGACGAAGAGGATGAAGCATGACTCTATGCCGGCTTGAAGAACAGGCCCCCGTCATAGAGTTGTAGCAGAAAAATAGAAAACTGTGATGATTTGCAAGAAGTAGGGGTGAAGTTAAGAGGGCAAATGTTGATGAAATCGAGCAAATAAAGAACCAAAATGAAGCTTATACTTCCCTCTTCAGGCTAGGTTCAAAGGGTTGAGTAGACAATCTGGCGTGGCTTTATCGTCGTCTCGAGAACACGCCCCTGTCGTGAAGTTCGCACTTGGGCCCTTTATATAGAAACTGCAGAAATCGCGAACTTTCCACTACGATTTTATGAGATAGAGTTCACCAAATCTCAAGATCTATGAATCAATCTCGAGATAATAGTTAGGATAAGAGGTAAAAATAAGTGGGACTCAATTTGGTGGAAGATTCTAGAAGATATTCGCGTCGCAAGAAGGGCCCGGAGCCTAATCAGGTGGAGTTTGACTTGAACTGGGATTGCATAAACCCCGAAGTTTCCTCCACGTTTCCAGAGGATATAGGCCACCAAAATTCGAGTTCTATGACTCAATCTCGAGATAATAGTGAGGGGAAGAGATAGAAACAAACGGGACTCGATTTGGTGGTGAATTCTAGAAGATAGAGGCCTCACAAGGGGCTCCCGGACGCACAAAACATAGTCCTGAACACTTGGGACTCTTCAGCCAATTCAGCCAAGAAACAGTCAATTTTAGAAAGTGAAAAATATCTCGAAAACGGTGTAGAACTAGTGAAAGGTGTAGAAGAAGAAATTATAGATAACAAAAAATTGAATAGCTTTAATGAAGATATCAAGATGAGAAGATGATCAGAAGAGGGAGAAAATGGGGCGAGAATAGAGAGAAAAAATGTTAGGACGCAGGTGAACAGCGTAGCCTGCCAGAAAAATGCAAATAACTTGAAATCGGTGGAGAACTGGCTAATGGCGTAGAAGAAGAAAATGTAGGGCTTTAAAAAATGAACAACTTTGATGAAGGGCACTTAATGAATAAAGAAACATGAGAGGATGAAAAAAGGCCGTGTTCAAGACTACACAGCGAAAGGGGCCGAATGCTTGATGGAAGTCGACCTAAATGGGCCGTAAGTCGATTTGGAAGGTCGAAAGTTGATCTAAATAAGCCACATGGCTTTAGGAAATCATGATCTCCGAACTCCAAGGGCTAGGGAACAATGAAATGGGCTCGAAATCCATCTAAGGAAGGCTCCAAAATAATGGATAATTCGGGACATCAAAATGATGAATAAGAGAAATAATACAACTTGCGGGCTAAAAATGGGTGTCAACAACCTTGCCAAAACACAGGACTCGTCTCGCACGAACTTCATGGCACACGAAGGCCAACCAATCCGAATACACGATGCAAGATGATGAACCTTGGCAAAACGCGGTCTCCTCCAACCAAGGGAAAAAACTCAATATACCTCCGACCAACGGAAGGTCTCCACGCTCGACATGACCTCAAACCTTGCACATGCTGGGAACAACACCTTCCAGCATAAGGAAAAACCATTGCCACAGTCAGGTCAACTCCTCCGACAACACTCGCCAAGTGTCTCGTCGGACCACCTTCACAGCATCTCCCTACACACCATTACAATTCCTCGAACTGCGACACGCTACGCCAAGAGCCGCAACATGAGCCATAATCGGCAACTACCAATGCTCATCCTCGAGTCCTGAACTCGCCGAGAAACCTTCACATCTCAAATCAAATCCAGGGCTACCGCAACCCATCTACCCACAGAAGCGCAAGACTTAGAGCTTACTGGGAAAACTTTACCCAATCTTGCCTCGAAATCCTCAAAAATAACCGGGACCGACACGTCATTCTGACGCCACAGAGCATGACAAGAAAAATCAGGCTCGATAATCAACAGCTCGCTAAGAAGATCTTCCGCTCACCCGAGCACCTCTGAACCAGAGCACCCACTCCGACACCTTAAACCACAATCTCGACGGCTCAGGGGCTGAATAAATCTCAAGCTAGAGTGGCCAAAATGCCAATAACTCCCTCGGAGCACAGTCATAGCCACTTAATCACAAGCAATCCTCGCTAGCCACTTGACCTCTCTGCAAATTCCTCGAACGCAGCACCGCAGATCCGCGCCGGCACCGACAACCTCTGCCCAACACTGCACAACTGGGGCCACCACCCATCGGGAAGAAATCTCTCTATCAAATCCCTTGTGCCCCACTTCGGCACTTCAGCGGGACAGCAACCACCATTACAGCGCCAACTCAGCGCACTCGAGCTCTTACGCGAAAAATCAAGCGAAAAACATGCACAAAACCCTATGCCAACTGTCGACTGTACTGGACCTTACGGACTCTGATCACTGCAATATCTCGAATTCCCATGTACGTCCACAACCACTACTCTGATACCAACTGTAACGACCCAAGATCCGGATACCGAGAATAACCCGATACCATTCGAATCCTGGCCCGCCGCCCACGAGCCGGAGGGCTCTGAAGGGCTAAAAGGAGTGTGGAGGTACAAAGAAATAGGAAATAAAGTAAGACGATTCAACAATTAACAGAAATAAATAAACAACTACTACAGAGTCCAGTCCAACAAAAATACAGTCTCAGACAGGGAAACGTACCCAACACCGAGTGAACACTCGACCTAGAGAGCTGGTAACTAAAAACCTCCGCACAGCACCCTCGAACCTCGAGGAAGAACCGCCACACCTGAAAAGCAGGGGTGAGCCTCCTATCACTGGCTTAGTAGGGGTCCCGCGGAGCCCCAACCGTAAACAATGGCGGTAGCGGAAAGTAACAATAATAGCAGGAACCGCAAACTCAGTGGTCGATAAAAACTCGGCATTATAGCTACTCCTACTGTACCGAAAAACACGCCCCCGATCTCACAGTCGGGGGACTACTAGACTATCAGAGAAACCCTGGCTACGCTACCAGAAGAAACATCACGACAACACTGTCATGGAGGCCTATCTCGCAAACGAAGGCCCAACCCGAGACCACGTGGTCTGGGTAACATGATCACGACCTCGCCGTCGTGAACACCACACTGTCTAGGGAAAAGACTCTTGGTGACACTCACCGGAAATTCCAGACCTCTACCTTGAGAAACACATGGAATCAACGCACGAAATAACGTCTCGCAGACGAGAAATGGAAACTCGAGTCACGAGTATCTCACGTCACATGATGGGAGCACTGCCCACTAGAAGCAAGGCCGGATGCGTCCATTGACGTCTTATACCGCACCCCAGTGTCTCCCTACTACGTCCCAGGCAGAGACTGAGACACACAACCAGTACCACGAACAAGGACTAGTTGGGGTCGCGCTCGTCAGCGCGGGTCCGATGCCCCCAACCAAATGTGCACACACAGACCATGCGCTCTAGGTCAGATCCTCTAGCTGGTTCTTCCCCAAAGCCCGGACTCAGGCTGTGCGAAGGGGCCATACAACAACCAGCCTAAAAATCATCTCTCTCGGGTAAGTAGCTCCACCACTCCCAGGTGGGTCAGCACACGCGTGCTGTAAGAACGCTACGACCAGTGGGAGGTCACTAAACGTGAACACGGAAAGTCACTCACGCACCCATCGTGAGTAACATGGAGTAACAGGTGGCCCAGGCCACCAGACTCGGGACAGCCTTCTAAACCTTCTAACGCAACGGTCCTTGAGTCACACGACTCGAGTCAAGACCGCTGCACATGACGGCACAACCCCGTTAATCTAGCCTAATCCCTAGGTCTGAAACCATGGTAGCATAATTCCCAAGGCAGCTCACAAGCAGCCGAGTCAATGTTAGTGTTGGTGTGCTACAGGCCAATTTCGGGTCGGGTAGGCCCAATAGTTGTACGATCTTGTTCATTATTAATAAAGTGGTGTTTGAGCGTAAATATGCGATTGTGTTACTTTACGTTGTCCCTAGGATATGTGGTTGTAAAGTCAGCTCGAGATGGGATCTCGAACATGAGATTGACTTTAGATGTACACATACCTTAAACTGTTCATGGTTGGAGGGTAATCACTCGGGGACTTTGATTACCTATTAAACCAGTACACATGATGTGTCAGTGACCAGTCTCATGGTCATTGGTGCGGGGCACCAACACATATGTGTAGGTGTATGTCCTTGGAGGATGTACACTGAACTGATCTGCTATTGGATCTTCAGATGGTTGATTATACCTAATGTCAACTGAAGATCCAACTATCTCAGTAGCATCGTTGGTTCTTTGACCTGAGACATTGATCGGATCTTACACGAGGACTGGAATGGTTTAATTACTTGGCTAAGTGACTTTAACCATAAGTCATGAGTTGCCGAGTCATTAACCACTCCAGGAGACGTGTGAAGATCATCAATGGTCAAGAGGGGATCGCTCACTGTCGGGTATATATCAGACAGTTAATGGGTCATGACATTGACGCTCCGTTAAATCCCTGGCCAGGGTCATGTGAGTTCGTTTAGAACGGACGTCATACACTTTAAGGGGGTCATAGTCAAATGGCACGATCATGGGGTTTGACAGAAACCATACCCTCGATCGTACCAGACTCATAGAATGAGCGAGGGATTATATCGATGCGGTAACTGTGGACTTACAGGTACCAGACAGGCTGGTTTAAACCCGGCGTCCTCTAGGATCACGTGGATTTGCTTGACCCAACGTGATCGAAAGGTTCGGAATAAATTAAACTATTATTCGACTCTTGTAGAAGCGAAGAATATGTTTAATTTACTTCTAATTATAAATTAGAAGTTAATGGGCCTTAAAATAGAGTGACTATGGGCCTAGAGGATCACACACAATGGATTCTTGGGTGACGGATTATTGTTATACAAGTGTATGTATTAATTCCTTTTAATTCCTTTTGGAAAGGAGTGTAAATGGAGCTTAATACATATGTATAATAATAGATAGGACATATATACAGTTTCGATCTTTTGGAATCCTTTTCTAAAAAGGTTAAACTCTATATATAGATCCTACGTGAAGCTCATTCGAGCTTCTTCTTTCCTTCCCTTAAGCTAACCAAGCATTAAGCTTAAGGGAGAGGATTAGTCTCCCCCCTTTCTCCCTCTTGCTCTCTCTCTCTCTAGAAGGTGATAGAGTCGGGGATAGTCGTGCCGGGGAGGTACCGTCGCTGCGCAAGGGTCCGTGTGGATCTGCTCTAGAGGTCGTACAGTTGTGCGGCTCGGTTTCTCTGCATCGGGCTTAGCGGACAGCGTCGTTCCGCGCAAGGTGAAACACGCAACCCGTAATTAGGGTCTTAGAAACACCGATTAGAGCATAGATTAAGCTTTCCATAACACCGGGATCGGGCAAATGAAATTTTTGTTATCCGCTGCGTCGCCCGTAGGTGCTGTGCGAAACCTTGCAGTGGTATCAGAGCCAGGTTCGCGCTCCGGTCGGTGTTTTTATTGCCGTTTAGAACCATGCTTTAGGGGCATATTAAATCTTCAATTATTATTTGTAAGACAGGAGTGTTGGGCATTTTTATTTTTCCTGGATGCTGGGCATCAGGAGAGTAAATTTTTTTGTAAAAAAAAAAAAATTTATTGTTGGCCCGTTTTGGGCGCACTGCGCCCGCGGGGCAGCCGCGTGGGCGGGCGCCGCCCACGCGGGGCAGCCGCGTGGAGGGTGCCCGCCAGGCGGGACGCCCGCGTGGCGGGCGGGCGGGCGCCGCGTGGCGGGCCCACGCGCGGGTCAGCTCCCTCGTTGCGGGCGCCGTCCCTCGATGCGGCCGACCACCGCCGCGGGCGGGTCGGCGCCCGCGCGCGTGGGCGCCGCCCACGCGCGCGCGCGGCGGGACCCCCTGGCCAATTTGTTTTTAAAAAATTTATATTTTACCTTATTTAATTTATTATGTGCATATATATATAGGATATATATATATCAAAATGCACAGTAAATTAAATAGAATTTTATCGAGCATGTTAAATAGTGTTATCTCAAAAGTAAATGTCAAATGTTAAATTTTATTTAATTGATTTGAATTTACCGAGGTGAGATAATTACTATTTACCTTGAGATAAAATGGTAATAATTGAAATTACTTCAGTAAAATTTAAGTGTTTAAAATTTTAATTATTAGATAATTAAAAAATTTAAATTTTAAATTTTATTGAAGTTAAATGTAAAAAAATTCAATTATTTGAATTTTAATTATTAGATAATTATTAAATTCAAATTTTGAATTTTAGAAAATTACTAATTGAGGATAATTGCATTATTTTAAATTTACTTTCAAACAATATTATTGGATAATTAGTTTGCATTTAAATTTAAATTATTAGCATGTTTAAATTTTGAATTTAAATTTGATTATTGGATAATTAAATTTAAATTTAAATTTAATTAATTATCTCAATTAGATGCCCCGGTAGAAAATGATAGTTCTTTACGTGCTTTACATTATTTACCTTGTATTGGCCTGCTTGTGTGTTTAATTTTAGTTAATCATGCTTTGATTTTTAAAATTAAACAAAGCTAACCTGTTTTTGTTTGCACATCCCATTTTTAAATTCAAAAGTAAGGATTATTTTCAGAAAATAACCCTTGATTGATTTTATTTGAATGGGTTGGCAAGTGATCATGGATTTGGATTAATGTAATTAATTGGAGTTTGCGAACCTCCTTTCTCTCTCTGTTGAAATTCCAAATGTACTTCTATCTTCCTCAATTGTTGTACTCGCCCTAAGGGCTGCTGGAATTTGAGTCACATGTAATTTAATTTTTCCGGCCTGCGTGCCGTGTAAAAGTTATAATTAATGCGGCGTCGGAGTTTGAAAGCGCGGAGCACACCCGACGAGGACGATCCAGTTGCTTCGGAAGCGGGCCGGATGTCTTAGTTACATTAGGGTTAAAGTCCATGATCACTTGCGTTTAATTTGCGTTGGATCCATTTATTTTGTGCAAACTATTAGGTACGGTAAATATATTGGATATATTTATATTACCACCTAGGGTGAGATCAAGATAAAATTGAATTCCCTCGCGCTTAAATTTTAGATCTGGTAAGCGTGGCTCTAGGAGTCGTCGTGGCCCTCCATCATTATGGAGTGAATGAACGTCTTCATTTCATGGATTTGTTGTGCTTTCCACAAGGTTCATGAGTTTGGGGGCGGGATTAAACTCCAAGGCTCGGCCTCAATGGGGTGAGGAATTGAACTCGGCCTTGTTGTGCTTTCCACAAGGATCGGGTCATGAACTCATTGCTATGTAGTAATGATGGTTAGATCTAACCGAGAATATTCTTTGTTGTGCTTTCCACAAGGGGATGATTTCTCGGGGGCCGAATATCGGATATTGCATTAGATGCAAGTGCCTGTTGACTGCCCTTGAGATGGTGTATGGCTTGTTGTGCTTTCCATAAGGTCGTACATCAGTCTCGTTGGGATTCCGACCCACAAGGTTGATCTCGTTGATCTCCCGTTCTATATACTGAGGGTTATATAGTTCGATCGAAAAATAGTGGGACTAACTAAGATAGAAAACCACATCTAAGTTAGAATTTGAACACATGCTAAGTTATCTTTTATTTCTTATCCAGATTACAATGTCGTCGTCCAACCCCCTCCGCGGCATCTTGGATGCAAATAGATTAACTGGACCGAATTACTCGGATTGGCTGCGTAATCTACGCATAGTCCTTACCGCCGAAAAGATTGCGTACGTGTTGGACACGGTTCATTCTGAGCCAGCTCTTGATGCCGACGAGGGCGAGTTACTGGCTTATGCCAAGTGGTCTGAGGACTCCTCCCTTGCCCAATGTTACATGTTGGCCTCTATGGCTCCCGAGCTACAGAGGTAATTTGAAAAGACTGATTGTAGAAGTATACTTCTCAATCTACGTCAGCTCTTCGGGGAGCAGGGTAGGAATGAGAGGTATGACATCTCCAAAAGGCTTTTCAGGACACGGATGTCTGAGGGTTCATCAGTACAGGCCCATGTACTGAAAATGATGGAGTGGATTGAAAGACTCAATGCATTGGGGTTCAAGTTGGATCTTGAACTATGCATTGATCTTATACTCCAGTCATTGCCCGATTCCTTTTCTTCCTTCATCATGAACTTTAACATGAACAGGATTGAAGCAACTCTCCCAGAGCTGCTCAATATGTTAAAGAGTGCTGAAGGAACCATGCAGAAAGATAAACCATCTTCGTCTGTAATGATTGTTGGCCGGGCCAACAAGAAAAGGAAGACAACCCAAATATCCACCACAAGTAACAAAGGGAAGGGAAAGAAAAAGGCCACGGGTAAGCAGCTCGCCAAGGTTGACAAAGGGAAGGGCAAGAAGAATGAAAAGGAAGATAAATGTTTTCGATGTGGGGAAACTGGACATTGGAAAAAGAATTGCAAGGTAATTCTAAATGAAGGTATTTTTGTCATAGACCTTAATTTATCATATATGGAATCCACATCATGGGTATTGGATACTGGATGTGCATCTCATATCTGCAATTCTGTGCAGGTGCTGACAAATAGAAGGCGATTGGACAAAAAGGAGATTGAACTGAGGATGGGAAATAGAGCTTTGGTTTCTGCCAAAGCTGTCGGGACTGCACGCCTCAGTTTACCTTCAGGAGTCATTCTGGAGCTGAATGACTGTTATTATGTTCCTAATATTATTAAGAACATTATTTCAATCTCTGGCTTGTATAACATTGGATATACATTGACTTTTAATAGCACTGGGTGCTCTAGAATGAATAATGGTTTGATTATAGCCGATGGTTCATTAGTCAATGGTCTTTATGTATTATATACACGTTCGAATATTATGCAAATTTTCAATGCTGATGAAGTGAATTCTGCATATCTATGGCATTGCAGACTTGGTCATGTAGATGAGAAAAGAGTCTCTCACTTACACTCAAATGTGTATTTGAATTCGTTCGAATACAAGCCATTTGATACATGTGAGTCATGTCTCATGGGGAAAATGACCAAGACTCCTTTTGGTGGACATGGTGAGAGGGCTGTTGACCTTCTCGAGCTCATACACTCGGATGTGT
Source organism: Amorphophallus konjac (assembly GCA_022559845.1). Taxonomy (NCBI): domain Eukaryota; kingdom Viridiplantae; phylum Streptophyta; class Magnoliopsida; order Alismatales; family Araceae; genus Amorphophallus; species Amorphophallus konjac. Next base: position 296,894,669 of record CM040121.1, on the reverse strand, counting down.
GTGGACCCATGTCCATAGAAGTAAAAGGAGGTTATCTCTATTTCATTTCTTTTATTGATGACTTCTCTAGATATGGCTATGTGTATTTAATGAGACATAAGTCACAAGCCTTTGAGAAGTTTAAGGAATACAAGAATGAAGTAGAGAAACAGACATGCAAAAGTATTAAGGCTCTTCGATCGGATCGAGGAGGTGAATACTTAAGCCATGAATTCACTTCTTATCTTAAAGACCATGGAATAGTTTCTCAGTGGACTCCACCGTATACATCACAACACAATGGTGTATCCGAAAGGAGAAACATGACCTTGTTAGACATGGTTCGATCCATGATGTCTATGTCAGGACTACCCTTGTCTCTCTGGAGCTATGCATTAGAGACTGCAGCTTATTTATTGAATAAGATCTCAAGTAAATCAACTCCTTTTATACCATATGAGATATGGAAGGGCAGGAAACTAAATTTTAATCACATTAAAATTTGGAGGTGTCCTGCTCATGTAAAGAAGAACGAGAGTGATAAGCTTGAGTCGAGAACCGATAAGTGTAGGTTTGTGGGATATCCAAAGGAGACGTTTGGATATTATTTCTATCACCCTTCTGAGCAAAGGGTCTTAGTGGCCAAGAGAGCTGTATTTCTGGAAAGAGAATATCTACTCCAGAAAAATAGTGGGAGCCAGATAGAATTGGACGAGGTCCAAGAACCACAACCCATAGACACAAACTCGTTAGATGAGACGGTATCGGTTGATCCTATTCAAGGTGAAACATTGACACTACGGAGATCTGGTAGACTACCGAGAGAACCTGAGAGATATGTTGGACATGTCTCAGAGGGGTCCTCTAAGGTATGTATCGATGAGGATGATGATCCTCAGTCGTATCAGGAGGCGATCCGTAGTGTAGACTCCGAGAAATGGCAAGAGGCAATGGATTCAGAGATCTAGTCCATGTACACCAATAAAGTTTAGAACTTAGTTGATGTACCCGAAGGGAAGGTCCCTATCGGCTGCAAATGAATTTTCAAAAGTAAAATCGGTGCAGATGGACAGGTTGACACATACAAGGCTAGACTAGTGGCGAAAGGATATCGTCAAAGGCAAGGCATTGACTATGACAAGACGTTTTCGCCGGTAGCCATGGTTAAGTCAATCAGAATCCTTCTTGCCATTGCTACATACCTGGATTATGAGATCTGGCAAATGGATGTGAAGACAACTTTTCTTAATGGAAACCTGTCAGAAGAGGTGTACATGGTACAGCCTGAAGGATTCACCTCCAACCTACATCCTAATAAGGTATGCAAACTTCAAAGGTCCATTTATGGATTAAAGCAGGCATCTAGAAGCTGGAACTTAAGATTTGACGAGGCTGTCAAGTCTTTCAACTTCATTCGGAATGAAGATGAACCCTGTGTTTACAAGAAGGTCAGTGGGAGCTCAGTGACCTTCTTGGTCCTTTATGTTGATGACATCTTACTCATTGGGAATGATGTAGCGATGTTGACATCAACTAAGTCTTGGTTGTCCAAGACCTTCTCCATGAAGGATTTGGGAGAAGCATCCTATGTGCTGGGCATAAGGATCTATCGAGATAGATCTAAAAGGATGCTAGGATTATCTCAATCCATGTACATAGACACTATCCTCAAAAGGTTTAGGATGGAAAATTCCAAGAGAGGTCTCATTCCCATGAGACATGGAATTTACCTATCCAAGGGGATGAGTCCTAAAACTTCTGAGGAGGTTGCACACATGAATAAGGTACCCTATGCTTCGGCGATAGGGTCAATCATGTATGCAATGCTATGTACACGGTCTGATGTTGCCAATACTTTAAGCATTGTCAGCAGATATCAGGCAAATCCAGGCGAAGAGCACTGGAAGGCAGTAAAGGGTATCCTTAAGTACCTGTGAAGGGCAAATGATCTTTTTCTGCTTTATGGAGGAGAGGACCTACAGCTTAGAGCTTACACAGATTCTAGTTTCCAGTCAGATCCAGATGACTGCAAATCCATGTCTGAATTTGTATTCATGTTGAATGGAGGGGCAGTCAGTTGGAGAAGCCGTCTGGATGAAGAAATTCATCTTGGAACTTGGCGTAGTTCCCGAGATAACAGCACCCATCCCATTATTTTGTGATAATAATGGGGCCATCGCCCAGGCGAAGGAACCGAGATAAAGGTCAAAGCATATTCTCAGGCGCTTTCACCTTATTCGGGAGATTGTTGATCGTGGAGATGTGACGGTAGAGCGTGTACCGTCAGAAGACAACATAGCAGATCTACTGACTAAGCCTTTGACACAGACTGTATTTGAGCGTCATCGGGATGAGATGGGCCTCAAAGTTGTGGGTAATTGGCTGTAGTTCAAGTGGGAGATTGTTAGTGTTGGTGTGCTACATGCCAATTTCGGGTCGGGTAGGCCCAATAGTTGTACGATCTTGTTCATTATTAATAAAGTGGTGTTTGAGCGTAAATATGCGATTGTGTTACTTTACGTTGTCCCTAGGATATGTGGTTGTAAAGTCAGCTCGAGATGGGATCTCGAACATGAGATTGACTTTACATGTACACATACCTTAAACTGTTCCTGGTTGGAGGGTAATCACTCGGGGACTTTGATTACCTATTAAACCAGTACACATGATGTGTCAGTGACCAGTCTCATGGTCATTGGTGCGGGGCACCAACACATATGTGTAGGTGTATGTCCTTGGAGGATGTACACTGAACTGATCCTCTATTGGATCTTCAGATGGTTGATTATACCTAATGTCAACTGAAGATCCAACTGTCTCAGTAGCATCATTGGTCCTTTGACCTGAGACATTGATCGGATCTTACACGAGGACTGGAATGGTTTAATTACTTGGCTAAGTGACTTTAACCATAAGTCATGAGTTGCCGAGTCATTAACCACTCCATGAGACGTGTGAAGATCATCAATGGTCAAGAGGGGATCGCTCACTGTCAGGTATATATCAGACAGTTGATGGGTCATGACATTGACGCTCCGTTAAATCCCTGGCCAGGGTCGTGTGAGTTCGTTTAGAACGGACGTCATACACTTTAAGGGGGTCATAGTCAAATGGCACGATCATGGGATTTGACAGAAACCATACCCTCGATCGTACCAGACTCATAGAATGAGCGAGGGATTATATCGATGCGGTAACTGTGGAATTACAAGTACCAGACAGGCTGGTTTAAACCCAGCGTCCTCTAGGATCACGCGGATTTACTTGACCCAACGTGATCGAAAGGTTCGGAATAAATTAAACTATTATTCGGCTCTTGTAGAAGCGAAGAATATGTTTAATTTACTTCTAATTAGAAATTAGAACTTAATGGGCCTTAAACTAGAGTGACTATGGGCCTAGAGGATCACACACAATGGATTCTTGGGTGACGGATTATTGTTATATAAGTGTATGTATTAATTCCTTTTAATTCCTTTTGGAAAGGAGTGTAAATGGAGCTTAATACATATGTATAATAATAGATAGGACATATATACAGTTTCGATCTTTTGGAATCCTTTTCTAAAAAGCCTAAACTCTATATATAGATCCTACGTGAAGCTCATTCGAGCTTCTTCTTTCCTTCCCTTAAGCTAACCGAGCATTAAGCTTAAGGGAGAGGATTAGTCTCCCCCCTTTCTCCCTCTTGCTCTCTCTCTCTCTAGAAGATGATAGAGTTGGGGATAGTCGTGCCGGGGAGGTACCGTCGCTGCGCAAGGGTCCGTGTGGATCTGCTCTAGAGGTCGTACAGTTGTGCGGCTCGGTTTCTCTGCATCGGGCTTAGCGGACAGCGTCGTTCCGCGCAAGGTGAAACACGCAACCCGTAATTAGGGTCTTAGAAACACCGATTAGAGCATATATTAAGTTTTCCATAACACCGGGATCGGGCAAATGAAATTTTTGTTATCCGCTGCGTCGCCCGTAGGTGCTGTGCGAAACCTTACAGTCAATCCCCTATCCAAGGGAAAAGTGAAAAAACCTCCAGCCCCAAGCTGGGTGACGGGACTCACAGTCCAAGGGCCAAACCCACGGCCCACTCGGAAAACACTTACCGGAAAGCCAATGACGTGCGGGAATAACCCACTGCACACACATCGACTCACGGTGACTTGATCTTGTGAGAACACAAAAGCTCGAAATATATGGGGTCACCCGGACCCTCCAAAACCATGGGCACGCTAATGGAGGTAACACAGTACCTCCGGACAGCCAAAAACATGGACACGGAACCCACAGGGTGTCCAGGACATCCACGAGGCCAAAGGTCAGTCATTGGGTCTCAACCGGACTGACCGGGGGCCCACTCAATTCGAACGTAACACACTAACATGGAAAACAGAGTGGCGGTCCTCCCTGGACCATCACATCAAGTGGCGGTCTACATTGGACCGCAAGCCCCAAAGTAGTGGTCCACTCTAGGCCGCTAGCTGCCCAAAAACACACGGCCAAGGGGCGGTCTTCCCCAAGGCCGGAACTACTAGTGGCGGTCCTGGCCTGACCGCTATTCAGAGAGTAACGGTCAGTCGCGAGGCCGCTACTACACGGACTCAGACGAAGAAGTAGCGGCCGGGCGACTGACCGCTACTACACGAGACTCAGACGAAAAAGTAACGGCCAACCCCCTAGCTGCTAGCGCCATAAAAACGGTCATGCCCTGACCGCTATTGTTTGGCCATCTCCTCAAGACCGCTACTACCAGTGACGGTCCATCGCGAGACCGCAACCCTCGAACCAACTTAAGGGGACAAGTGGCGGTTCCTGGTCGGACAGCTACTTCGTCCCAAGCGCAAAAATGGCGAATCCAATGGAAAACCCCATTCCACGTCCCGTTCACACCCATGTGAAGGGGAAAACAAGGGGAAACCATTTTCCAACCTCTCTACTATCGAGAGGACCCATTTAAACCCCCAAAATGCAATTAAAACGAAGAATCTGGCTCACACCCCAAAATCACACATTTTAACCCCGGCGAGAAAATAAACCCTCTCGGCTCGCCTCGAGCTACCAAACTCGCGGGAAATGAAGTACAGGGGCTAAGGATCCATCCCCCTACCTCCACCGAAGAGATCCTTCGCCGAGGACGCCGATCCGCAAAGAAAACACCACACGAACGGCCGCGGCTCCCCGAACTCGCGGCCGAGCTTCGCTGTGCCTCCACCGCTTCGATCCTCGCCCATCCTCGCAGTCCCCCGCCCCACGAACCTCGCCGCCTCGCCCCCATCCACCTCCATCGACCGTCGGAGAAGAGAGGGGAGAAGGAGAGAGCGTGAGAGAAGAGAGAGGGTGAGGGAGAGAAGTGAGAGATGGGGAGAGAGAGAAAAAGAGGTTTCATATATAAAAAATTTGGAATTTTTAAAAAATATGAAAAATAGGGAAAAATACTTCCCACGATCCTCAAGAAATGCACAACGCATTGATAATGTCCCGGAGTCGGAGAACACAACGGTTCACCCTACACGGGATTCCAAAGGCTCGCCAGACGAAAACACGCGTAAACCACAAAACTCAATCTAGGACCCACTAAAGTGATCCGAGACCCACGGATCCTGATCGCATTACATCGGGGGTGGTCCCGACTTGCTGGAGGGTCACCGTAGAACACGGCTGGAGTGTTGGAGCCGCGGGTTGGTCCCCAGCTTGCTGTAGAATGACTGAAATATGCACGCCCGTGAGGTGTTCGGGGAAATTCTCGGCACACTTGCATGGGCCGCATGAACGTGCTATGGATCTCCAAATCCTGTGGTTGACTGAGGTAGGTCTTATTTTGACTTTAGAGGGATGGAGGGAGGCATCTTGTGGATAAATCCTGGCCTCGTTGCTAGGTGCCATCTGTCATGGGTTGTGGTCAGGGCGCCCCGGGGTTGGCCTGGGTGGCTTGGTTGAAGGCGGGTAAACCAGCAAGCTGGGTGATCTAGGGTGGCTCCATAAAACTTTTGATGATGTCGTTGGTCACGGCGAGCTGGTTAGGACCCTTGATTGAGCCCGGTGTGGTGTAGAAAGGGCTGGGCAAATAGCACCTTAAAGGTGTTCGGGGAAATTCCCGAGCCCTTATTTCTTGATATTTTTGCTCGAAAAATTTCTGGGTACAACAAATGCCTCTCACAGGGTGTGCGTCAGAGGCAGAGACGAGGATGGATGACCTGTGAAATCCTCATTTTGTGTCGTTGTAGTTGTATTTTGACACTTCATAAGCACTTTTGCGAGCATTCTTGTGTACATTTATCCCCACATGCTTACCATTTTTGTGCACTTGTTTTGTAGTTATGGCGAGATTCGGCAGAGATGATCGGGCTCAGAGGCATGCGGTCCGCGAGGAGGACCATTGGGTGAGAAGGACTGGGCAGACTTTGCCTCCTTTGGGCCCACTCTTGATCACCATGGCCAACATTGGCCAGCTTGACCTGGGGCGTTCATTGGTGGCCGAGGGCTCTATTGGTGAGGGGGCGAGTGGGGCAAGAGCTATGGAGCTAGACAGACTTTTTGAGACTTGCAGGATTTACACCTATGATCGTTCAGGAGGCTACCCGAGAGAGTTCCCTCTAGATCGGCACCTGTTTGAGTTCATGAGGAGCTTCGTCCCAACTAGTATGGAAGGCGGAGATCCTGCTATTGCTGGAGAGCGCCGCCGACTGGAGTGGGCTATTTTGCTGGGTTGGGACAGCCTGCAGGGGGTCGCCTACTACAGCTTCCCAAGTTTTTTTGCGGACTTCTGGAGGTAGCGACAGTTTCCCAGTACGGATTGCCTGGGCTTCTTCAGTAGGGGGGACCTGTTCGGGGGCCATGTTGGAGCACTAGGTCCCGCTTCTTAGGACCTGCACGGCCACCACCGGGTCGAGACAGAGGGGGCCATGGGGCTGGTGTTAGAACCGTTAGGGCTGTAGTTTGCTAGTGAAGGATATGATGATCATAGTTTGCTGGATGGGATCCTTCGACAGACGGTTGTGAGCTGGTACGGCTGCTGGGCAGTGATTTCCTCACATCGATACCACTAAGGTGCAACCGAGTGGCTGATGGGGATCATACACCACTACAGGGTGCTTCTAGACTGGACAGGGATCAGATAAGCCGTGACAGCAACGCTATATGGGTACCCCTCCTACACGGGGATGATTCAGGCGCTGGCGGAGCGCTTTAACCGCCGATGGAACACCGTGGCGACGGCTGAGGGGGATACCTCGTTAGACTTGTGGTCTCTATTCCGGATTTTTGGCTTGCCGATCAGCGGCGAGGGCTATGAGGAGGTGGTACCGGATGACCTTCATCGTAGCCTTACTGACGGGCTGGGTCGCTACCGGGTGTCTCACAGCTATCGATACTTGCTAAAGACCTGGAGGGCCTTAGCTCTGGCAGGGAGAGAGAAGGCGGCACATACTCCGCGAGTGACCCTGAAGGCATGGGTCCGTCATTTCTACAATGGGCCGTTTTGCTTCTATCAGGAGTTCGCGCGAGATCAGACCCCGTGGGAGGAGTATACAGAGGTGGAGATACAGTTCAGGACCTACTCCAGAGATATCTATGCACCACGAGAGTGATGGAACCCCCATGGACTGCTGAATGTGACTCACTTGGCTGCGTATCTGGCATATTGGCTGGCGACATTCATGGTCCCCTATGGAGAGGATAGTCTTCTGCGGGCTGAGTTGCTATGGCCCTCGTGTTTTCTAACAGAGGGTCGGAGGCTGGCGTTGGCTCCTACAACGCTGGCAAACATCTACCATGGGCTGGGGGCACTGTCAGTACACCCGGCACCACGTGAGCGGAGTCTACTTCTGCCGACTCACTACCTTAGTGTGTGGGCCGGTTTGATGTTCCCTGGGCTGGTGACGAGGATAATGGTGGCGAACCCGGTGGACCCTTTGTTGTTCAGCTTCATTGGTTAGCCAGACGGAGATGCCATTGCGCAGCTGGAGGGGGCCAGGAGGGCCCTATCTTACTTGCCGGGCAGAGGGGAGGATGGGCTCCCGTTTGACTGTGTGATGAGAAGCTTCCGCTTGGTTCTGGTGCCATCGAGTGACGGGGCGACCTGCGCCCTACCACATCAGCTGGAGCCGAACGCCACGATGTACACAGAGTGGGTGATCAGCACCCGACCAGCAGTGCTGGTGCTACACCGGTCTACTGTGAGTGTTTTGGAGCCTTACTACTTGCACCGGTTAGCCCGGAACTTTGGGTACGACTAGATGATCCTGCCAAACCAGGAGTTCCCTTTGGCGGGTCGATTCTACAAGAGCCGAGACAACCATCTGGGAGTAGCGGCTTGGTGGGACTTTTACTGTCAGGCGGAGCTAGAGCAGTTACCGACTCCATCGTCGGATCATCGCCGGAGATTCGACGTTCATTATGCCAGATGGTGGTTCAAGCACAGCCATCTGTATCGCCAGAAGGCTCCGGCGATTCGGAAGGCTGAGGAGAGTCAACTTCTGCGGGAGGACCAGCCTCCCATTTCACTAGACAGCGAGTATCTAAGGACCCGCTTCTCTCAGATTCACCGGGATGTGGAGCGGCTTGCGCAGCAGCGGCCCCGAGACGGTCGGGCCTCTTTATCGTTAGTGCGGGGTTACAGTGGGGCTATCAAGCCCCTGAGGTTGGTGCAGGCGGGGCCTACGGCTATTGGTGCTGGGACGTCGCAGACGTCGAGGACTTGGTGGACTCAATTCCGAGCCGACTGCGGCTTCGGGAAGAGTACCTCCTTGGACGGAGTGCTCCCGGAGGGGAGCTTTGGTGACACTGCCGTCAGCGACTGGAGGAGCCACATCGCGCACGTGATTGGGTCAGTCGGCCGGTGGAGTTTGTTGTGTCCCTAGGTTTTGATGATGTCAAAACTGTGTGAGTCAGCATGAGTATTCACTCATATATCTTTGTTAGTCATCATTCATGGTATTCATTCATAAGCTTTTATATGTAATTAATGATGGCATGATATATAATTCACTGAGGCATGATATATAATTCACTGATGAATATCTATTTAGTTTGCAGAAAGATTATGTTGAATGAAAGAAGAAAAAGCCTTCATGTAGACGAAGTTGACTTCAGAAGCTCCTTAAGTCGACTTGAAGTCAGGTTGAAGTCAGCCGCTAGCTGAAAGACCTATAGCTATGGATTAGTGGTGACAAATAAGTGGTGAACGGTGTACAATAGGCTGTAAGGGTGAAAAAGAACCTACCAAGGGTGAAATATGTGCTATAGCGCTGAAAGCCTTCAGACGAGAAGAAGGACTGACATGAAGAAACAATGTGGTAACGTCGACGTAACAACGTGGTAACGTCGACGCAGCAAAGCACCCAAGCATCATGGTCAACGGAGCCACAGAGTCAATAGAGCCAAGTCTCCAGTCAAGTCAGCAAGTCAGCTAGTCAAGTCAAGTTGTTCAAGTGATTCAAGTCTTAAGTCAGTCAAGTCAACAGTCGAGGTCAAATGTCAAAGTCAACAGGTCATACCACTGGCTTATGAAGAATGGACTGAAGACTCATCAAAGTGTGGCTACAACGGTAAGGGTGACAAATGAGAATGTAAGGCTGACAAATACGAAATAAGGCTGACAAATAATACAGTAGGGGTGACAAATAGGTCGAATGGCGACAGCTTGGGCTAAAAGGTGAAAAGGGAAGAAGGCGACGGCTTCCAGTGTTAAGGGTGACAAATATATGCATGAAAGAGACAAATAGGCAATATGGCTGAATAATAACTTGGTAAGGCAAACAAATAGCCAGGTCAACAGAAATCGTGAAGATCCGAGAATCATATGGCGCACACTCCCAAGCTTCTGGCACGTGATCCAAGACCACTTGGCAACTTCTAAAAGAACTTCTACACTCTTTCTGACATGTGGATCAATCAAAAATTGCACAGAAGAATTGATTTAATTCAAGAAATTCAAATTTCTATTCTCTATATATTCGCGCCATCTTCCTCCGTGAAAATACAAGGAAGCTGTTGAAAGAGTCAATGAGAAAGCGAAACTGGAGAGAAGAAGCTACGAGGAAGAGAAAAGCTGCAGTGAAAGAGAAGGTGGATAGAAGGGACTAGGAGAAGAGAAAGAAGACTTAAGAGTGAGAGCTGCGAAGAGAGAAGAAGTAAAGTGCTCTCCAGGCAGAAGACCAGAGAGAGATCCAGATTGTGAAGCTGTAGATCTGGAGGAGTTCACTGGAAGTTAGGCGAACTCCACATACAGATCAAATCATTTTGCCATCAGGAGAATTCTAAACTTGATCTGTGTTTCTATTTTCATTCAATCCTTTTGTAGTTTTTGTTTTCGTTTTGTTACTCAAGCTGTTAGTCAATGGTACTGTCAGATCGAACTGGAGAGCTTAGATCTGGGATCAAGCTGTGAGTCACCTGTGTATCAAGCTGTGAGTTAGTCGAGTTTCAAGCTGTGTGTCAGCGGTAGGAAGCCCCACTGGATTTGGTGAGGGGTGGATGTAGGCTGACTGGGTGTCTAGCCGAACCACCTTAAAAATTCATGTCTCCTTGGTGTGTGTCTTTGTTTGCATTCAAGTGTGACTTTCGCTAGATGCATGTCTAGAACCATCTAAGTTGAACATATAGTACTTGTTTTAATTTTCGCATAAGCCACATTCTTTGAAATTGTTCAATTAGTTTGCAGTAGAATTAAATTTGGGGCTGATCTATTCACCCCCCCTCTAGATTGCCATTAAACCTACACAACAAGTGGTATCAGAGTAGGTGCTCAATTCAATTGGTCCAATGACCAAGAGCTCTTTAGTGGAATGGCTAGCAAGGGACTTGTTGCTGAAGGTCACTCAATCACCAGACCACCTTACTTTGATGGATCTGACTATTATTATTGGAAAAATCGAATGCAGGTCTTTCTTAGAGCACAAGATCATGAAGTTTGGAGAGTGGTGAGCAAAGGACCCTATGAACTTCCCTGTGATGAAGACACATGGACAAGAGAGCAGATCCGGAGGTCCAATCAAAATTGGGGAGCAATGAACATGATGCAATGTGCACTCCATCCGGCAGAATTTTACAGAATTTCATCCTGTGCCAGTGCTAAAGAGATGTGGGACAAACTTGAGGTTATTTATGAAGGCACATCTCAGGTAATAGAAACAAAAGCGAATCTGTTAATGTCTAAATATGAACTTTTCAAAATGAAACCACATGAGTCTATATCAGACATGTATGCCAGGTTGTCTTAGTTGATAAATAGTTTGAAAAGCCTAGAGAAAAGTTATTTAGAGCAAGATCTTACATGAAAATGATAGAGTAGATGGACGCTCTGATGCCTATAGATAGAGTATCTATAGACGATCTAGAGGGGGGTGAATAGATCGGTCGCCCACTAAAACTTACTACAGCAGAAATAGTTGCGAAAAATAATCAAGCTGCTGAAGGACAACTGGAAGGCACTTAATCACAAACAGAATGAAACAAATTAAACAGATCGGCTCTCACGTGATCCTAAGCAATCATCTACTGAGCGATGAACAAAGATAAATGACAAGTGCAAACCACAATCAATCGCACAGTGGACAGTAGAATTTTAAGGTGGTTCGATCTCAAACCTGAGATCTACGTCCACCCCGCACTCAAACTAGAGTGTGGCTTAACTGCGGATACACAGCTTCCGCTGATCCACAGCTTCGGGATAAAAACCCTACAAACCGTTGGGCCTTACAGCTTACGCCGACTAGAGGATGCCACACCTCTGCAACCGCTGGGGCTTACAGCTTTACCCGTCCATAGGATACCACACCTCTGCAACCGCTGGGGCTTACAGCTTTACCTGTCAAGAGGATACCACACCCCTGCCTGCTGAGCGTCACAGCTTGCTCCGTTGACAAACAACTTGAAAAAAGGGTTTCTAAAATGAAAAAGAAACAAGCGAAGAAACAAGAATCCACGAAGGAATATAGCTCAACACTGAGCGAATTCAGTTTCGGTTCTGAACCTGGAGACTGAAGAACAACATTTCTCTCTCAATTCTCTAAAAACACTTTTCTCAAAACTCTCCTTCTTTTCTGCTCTCTCTGTCTTCTTTTCCTCTCTGGATCGTACATGTGCTAGCTCTCACTGCTTTAGCTCTCAATAACGCAATCTGCTCTTTTTTGGCACGATCAGTCTTCCCTTGAAGGAGAAGCTTATTATTTATAGTAACAGTAGAGAGGTAGGGCGTGTGCTCTCCATGATTCCCGCCCAAACAACTTGGTCACGTGGTAGCATCCCAACTTACTGCTTTATACGTGTCACGATCCTGGCACCTCCTCCAATCTTAGATCACGTGCCATTCTTAATTTTCACGAAAAGGCATCTGTCAAGGCATCAAACATAAAGTCACCTACAGACAGTTATACGAGATGTAAAGAGATTGCACGGAGTAGACATTCTTGACAGAACTTAATTGCACAAATTCAATATGACGTTCACACACACATGCACAGACTTAACATTCATGTGCAAGTAGATGAGAGTTGAATTTCAACACAAGGCCTACGGGTGCACTGACTATATATATATATATATATATATATATATATATATATATATATATATATATACAATGTGCAAGTGTTGCACAGACCTGATCAACTCGTGAGTGGCCTTGCTTAGACTACGACCATGCGAAGATGAGAGTTGCACATACTTAATGTGCTCGGTGCAAGTATTGCACCGACTCGATGACATGCCACGAGAGGCGTTGCACTGACTTAGCTATGTGTAACGCAACCAATGCACCGACTAGCTCAAGAAGGAATGCACAGACTCTATGTGCATGGTGCAAATATTGCACCGACTGGAATGCGTGCGACTACGGTTATTGCACCGACTTAGAACCTCATGTGCACAAGACCGAGCATGAGGCAAAACTTGCACCGATGCAAGAGTTACACCGACTTGTGTCTACCTAATGCAAAGATTGCACAGACATGCAAGACTTGCACGTTTGAAGTATGCACCGACCTCATGAATGTTTATTGCATGAAACCTGACTATGCACCGACTAAAGTTAGTGCAATGATGAAAGTTGCACCGACCATATGATCACATGCACTGACCTTAGTTAGGATATAGCCATACTATCATCGACCTTATGCATGGTGACTTATAGTGTTTGCTATCATCAAAACCACGGGGGCACAATAATCTCCCCTTTTTTAATGATGACAACACCAATGGACAATGTATATGCAGACTGATGCATCTTTAAAATGCTCCCCCTGAAAATATGACTCAGAAACAAATTCTCCCCCTTTATGACTCTCTATCCCCCTTTCCCCCTTTGAAGAGAGAAACAATTCTCCCCCTTTGACTTCAGCAAAAAGGAGGAAGGGATATGGAAATCAGGGAGGATGAATGAGACTAAATAACATTCTATGCAATGGTTCAAGAAATGAGCAAATTATAACACAACCCTTATGATATAAGAGTCAACAATGTGCATTCTTAATTAAATTCAGGTTTAACAGTTATAGAAAGTAGAGTAAAGCAACTGACTTCCTGAAATAGGGCTATAGACTTCGTTTATAGCAATGAACCTAAAACACATAGCCATAATAAACTAAGTCAGGATAGTACCCTACTGATTTCAAAAATAGTGAATATCAAGGAAGGTCACTTGAATTTGTATTGAAGTTAAACAGTTGACACTCAATGACTTTTGTTTTCCAAGGGTTACAGCAGCTCTTTTTCACTTTTGGGTTTCTGAATCTGAACTTAGTGAACAGACAAGTGTCATTTATGCCGTTGACATTAGGTGTACACCTTGATTAGAGGCCAGTACCCCGAGCTACTAAGCATAAACTACTATATTTATTTCTGATCAAAAAAACTACAAAGGTAGTTTGCACTTTTGAAATTAAGGGTACATCTTGATTAGAGGCTAGTACCCCTAGTTGCTTAGTGAAACCACCCCTATAGATTTGACCAAATGAACAGAGTTAACCTGAGTCACTTCATGACTTGAGGTATTCTCCATTTCTTTGATGGAGTTCTCAGTGCAATTAAGTCATTACTCTGCCACTTTGTTCATTTTTTTTGATCTTATTTTTACTACCCTTACAACTTTTAGAGTGACTGTTTAAAGACAATACACACTCTAGTTTTTTTCATCTAGACTTCACTAAGTCTGTTATGTTCAGGTACAGTGAAGACTTTTTCTATTCTAACTATGAGAAAACAAAGGTAAGAGCTATAAACAGTTTCTAACACCTTATTTTCTGATGAACAGTCTCTGAACTCTTCAGTCTATTAAGGTTAAACCTTCAATTCAGTCAAGAAGCAACTGCGATTCTTATAAATGAAGAGTTGCGATAACTACAGCTTACTTTAATGAACCGATAGCAAGAATGGTATTCAATCAGGGTGAAAGAAATAATCATGAAAGCACAGGAGCAACTTAAAGAATTTTCAAGAATAAGTCGACGATATAGGAACTTATGAGATTGAGGAGAGAGAGTGGATAGAGTTGAACTTTGATCAGACATCACTCAACTTCCCCTGACAACATGATGCATTGACCTTATCATGCATGAGGAATGCAGTGCATCGACTTGAACGTGCAGAATGTAGACAATGCACCGACATATATATATATATATGTACGGTATGCAAGTGCACCGACCTTCATGCGGCTTGAGTACGATATGCACCGACCTATATGCTGAATGCTCATGCAGTGCATCGACTATGTCTAAGACATGCAATGACTTATGCTCGATGCAAAACATGCAATGACTAGAATGCTTACACAATGCAACTGTGAAAAATAAATGCTCATGCAATGCATCGACTAGGTGCAAGATGTGCATCAACTAAGACTCTGTGCAACTCATGCACCAACATCAGAAATAGTTTGCGCAAGACATCAAACAACCATTGTACTCAGTGCAAAACAATTATTCAAGCATCAAACATTCTTTATTCAAAATTTAAAGAACATGCTTACACAATCATCTCAAAACATTTCAACAAACAGATTAAGAATGAAATTATTCATCATTTTCCTGCTGAAATTTACAAAGCCCCAATTCTCTTCTTAAATATTTAAATCTTTCATTTCCAAGGGGCTTGGTAAATATATCAACAATCTGTTTTTCAGTTTCAACAAACACTAATTCAATTTCATTTTTGCTCACTACATCTCTAAGAAAATGGTGTTTAATTTCGATGTGCTTAGTCCTAGAGTGGTGAACATGATTTTTAGTAAGGTAGATGGCACTAGTGTTATCACATAAAATTGGAATGCATCTCAGATTTATCTGATAATCTGAGAGTTGGTGTTTAATCCATAGTACTTGGGCATCACAGTTCCCTGCAGCAACATACTCTGCCTTTGCAGTGGAAAGTGCCACTGTGTGTTACTTTTTAGAAGCCCAAGATACTAGGCAACCACCCAGGAATTGGCAATAGCCACTAGTGCTCTTCCTATCTACCCGACACCTAGCATAGTCTGCATTAGTATAGGCTAGTAGCTCTAGCTCACACCTAGCAGGATACCATAAGCCTAGTTCTTGGGTGCCTGATAAATACCTAAAGAGCCTTTTCACTGCACTAAAGTGTGATTCTTTAGGACTAGCATGAAATCTAGCACATAAACACACTATAAATTGAATATCAGGCCTAGATGCATTGAGATACAAAAGGGATCCGATCATACCTCTGTACAGCTGTTGATCCACAGGGTTACCTTTGGTATCTTCATCAAGACTTATTGAAGTACCCATTGGAGCTGTAATATCCTTGAGATTGTCGAATTTGTACTTCTTCAGGAGGTCACTTATATATTTGGACCGAGTGATGAAGGTTCCATCTTTGGTTTGTGTCACCTGCAGTCCAAGAAATAGTTTTAGCTCACACATTGAGCTCATCTCAAATTCTTGTGTCATAAGTTCAGAAAATTCCTTACACAATTTAGGATTGGTTGAACCAAAAACTATGTCATCCACATAAATCTGAATAATGAGAATGTCAGGATGACTTACCTTGGTGAACAAAGTTTGGTCAACCTCACCTCTTGTGAATTTCTTCTCGGTAAGGAATCTGCTGAGCCTGTCATACCAAGCTCTAGGAGCTTGCTTCAAGCCATAAAGAGCTTTATTCAATTTATAAACATGAGAAGGGAAATCTAAGCATTCAAAACCAGGAGATGGTCTGACATAGACATCCTCTTTTATTTCCCCATTGAGGAAAGCAGATTTTACATCCATCTGCTGGAGAGTTATTCCAAAAGAGCATGCATAAGCCAAAAGTATTCTAATTGCCTCTAACCTGGCTACAGGGGCACATGACTCTTCAAAGTCAATTCCGAATTCCTGGTTGTACCCCTGAGCAACAAGTCTGGCCTTATTCTTCACTACATTACCTAGCTCATTAGTTTTATTTCTAAAAACCCATTTTGTTCCAATGACAGTCCCATGATCAGGAGGTGGGACCAGGTGCCACACCTTATTCCTGTCAAACTGATTATGCTCCTCGTGCATGGCATTGATCCAATGCACATCTTTGAGAGCGCTGTCAATTGTTTTAGGTTCAACATGAGAGACTAATGCAAAATTATTCAATTTATTTTGTACTCTAAAGAAACCTCTAGTCCTAGGGGGTTCATGCATGTCACCGATGACATTTTCAACAAGATGATCTCTTAAAATTCTGACATTAATGACTTGGTTACCTTGACCTTCATTTACCTCCCCCTGAACAGCAGGCTCCTTTGCATTGATCTCTTCAACTTCTTCTTCTTGGTCTGATTGGTCTTCAGATTTTTCTTCCTTAAGGATTTCTCCATCATCTTCTTTCCTGCATTGACCAACATCAGAGTTATTCAAGGACTCGTCAAAAATAATGTGTGGTGATTCCTCAACAGTTTTAGAATTTAGGTTGTACACTCTATATGCTCTAGTGTTTTCAGAATATCCAAGGAAAATTCCTGGATCACTTTTCAATTTGAATTTATCAAGGTCTCTTTTATCATTAACATGAATGAAACACTTACAGCCAAAGACCTTGAAATGAGCAATTGAAGGCTTCTTACCTTTTAGAATCTCATAAGGAGTTTTATGAGTGAAAGGCTTTACCATAGCTCTGTTGATTACATGGCATGCAGTGTTAACTGCCTCTGCCCAAAATTTTCTTGGTAATCCACCTTCAACTAGTAGTGTACGAGTCATATCCACCAGTGTTTGGTTCCTCCTCTCCACTACTTCATTCTGCTCAGGTGTTCTTGGGGAGGAGAACCGATGAGTAATCCCCTTGTCCCTGTAAAAATCATCAAATTGTGAGTTTTCAAACTCACCTCCATGATCGGACAAAATGTTTTTAATCAAATTTTTATTTTTTTGATTTATTTTCAAATACAACTCCTGAAATTCAGAAAATGCATCATTTTTGTGAGTGATGAAAAATACCCAAGTATACCTAGAGAAGTCATCAACTAAGACATATCCATATCTCCTACCTGATAAGCTGACTGATCATGTGGGTCCAAAAAGATCCATATGTATCAGCTCATAAGGTTTGGAGGACATGTTTTCAGTTCTTGATTTAAATGACTTCCTAGTCTGCTTAAACTGTGTACATGCATCACACACTTTATTTTCTTTCTTAAAAGACATTTCAGGGAGTCCTCTAACCATGCTATGTTTGTTCAATTTGTGCAAGACAGTGTAGCTAGCATGGCCTGACATATGATGCCACAAAAATGCTAAGTCCTCTTTATTAGCAGTGAGGCATAGGTTAGAATGTGCAAGATCATCTAGATCCACCATGTAAATGTTATTTATTCTTTTTCCAAAAAATTTAACAACATCGGAATCAGGTTCAAAAATTTTACAATTAAGAGCATCAAATACTACCTTGTGTCCTTTATCACAAACTGGCTAATACTAAGTAGATTATATGCTAAACCATCCACTAGCAGGACTTCATCAATGCAACTGGTAGTGCACTTACCTACCTTACCTGATCCGATGATTTTACCCTTTGTGTTGCCACCGAAGGTGACAAGGCCTCCATTCTTCTCTGTCAGCAAGCAAAACTTGGCCTTGTCTCCTGTCATATACCTGGAGTAGCCACTATCCAGGTACCACATGTTGTTCCTGGCTGCCAGGCATACCTGCACACAATCAGGGAGAAAATTTTGGAACCCAAAAATATTTGGGCTCCGAAACAGATGCAGAGCAGTTCAAACAAGATAATATACTCTTGGGAATCCACATTTGTTTAAACATGGTTGGCTTAGTGAATTTCCCAACATTCTTTTCATCACTTCTTTTCTTCTCAGCACTAACAGAGTGAGCCTTCTTTTTCTGGTGCTGTGTCCTAGCACCATTGTTATTAGAAAATTTGGTGTTTCTGTGCCAGAGCCTAGGCCAATAGGTATTCAGGAAATGGTGGCCATAGTTGGTCCTAGGCTGAACAAAAAAACATTATCTGCTATGAGCCCATGTCCTAGACTGACCAACCCAATTTCTAGCCTGAGGTCTATAAGACTGAGTGGGAAAAAACTGATACATAGACCTCCCTTGAACTTTATTCCATCCAGACCTATAGGATTGTTGTGGCTGTCTGTAATGGTGGGTCTGGATACTGGGTCGGTGGAACTGGCCTGGTTGACCGCTAACTTAACTCTGTCTCCCCTGCACCTTTGACCCACCTGGCTTGTGCATTTGTGTATATTGAGTCTTCTTCTTGGCTGCTGGTGGTGGTGGAGACTTGGTGGCCTCGCCCTGGGGTTTGGGTGTGCAAGTAGACTGACCCCTGACCTGAGACTTACCCTTAGGTGTAGGGCAAGGTGTGCTAGACTCACCAACCTTCTGCTTACCTTTGTCCTGAGCACTGGACATTTTGAAATTAGCAATGTTAGTAGTAGATTTTTCATTATTCATTTTGATAAGGGGTCTCTTCTCCTTTTCTGCTACAAACGAAATTGTCTTGATAGCAAAGCTTTTCTTAGCAGTAGGATTGTACCCAAGACCCTCTTTCCTAAAATTGACTTTTGACCCCAACAGAGCATTCAGATTATCAGATCCTTGGGTCATTTTTTCAATGATTTTCTCTTTGTCAGCATTTTCTTTTTCTAGTTGTTTGATTGAATTCTTTAATTAATTATTGACACCTAGGACAACTTCATATTTTTCATCAACAACTTTCATTTCATTTTCAAATTTTTGCAGTTTTAGTTTCAAATCATCAATAACATTTTTCAGTACTTCATTTTCTTTTCTACAGTCAATCAAAGCATGCTTTAAATCATCAAATTCAGAGCAAGAATTTTTTAGCCTATTATTCTCAGACTGTAAACATGCAAGTTTATCAGACATTGTCTTATCATTCGAAAGAGAATTAACCTTCTTTTTCAAATGCATGTTCTCTTTCCTAATATCATCTACTTTGTCTAACAAATCTTAATAGGCATCTTCCTAATCAGAAATAGTATAATGCTCAAAGGGAGATGATACCTCATTGGAGTCTTCTCCTTTTTCTTCATCATCTTTTGCCATCAGGCAGATGGGCTTTTCTTCATCCTCACTCTCAGATGTGCAGCTGAATGTGCCCTCGTCCTCGTCGCTCCAAGTGCTCACCATCGCCTTTCCTTTGGGAGCTTTCTTCTTTGACTTCTCTTTCAGCTTCTGGAGCTCGGGACAATCTGCCTTCATATGGCCGGCCTTCCTGCAGTGGTAGCAAATATTAGTGTCAACTTTCTTGGCAGGGTTAGATCTATACCTTGTTTGCCTTCTGCCGCCACCAAACTGCCTTCGGCCGAAGTTTCTTCCCTCCTTTCTCAGAAATCACCTAAATTCTCTGGTCAGCATGGCCAGTTGGTCTCCATTGATCTCTGAACCAGAGGGGCTTTCCTCGCTTGATGATCCACTGTGGCTGGATCTGCTCGATCTGCTGAAGCTGGCCTTCAGAGCAATAGGCTTCTTCCTCTTCTTGAGCTCCTCAGTCTTGGTAAGGTTCATGTTGTAAGTCATTAGTGAACCAATAGGCTCGTCGACCTTCAAGTTCTTCAAATCCCTTGACTCCTCAATAACTGTAGCTTTTGTATGCCATACTGGAGTCAGGGACCAAAGGATCTTCCTCACAATTTCATAGTCCGAATAATTCTTTCCCACACTCCTGAGACCATTAGTAATGATCATGAGGCGCACATACATTTCTGTGATGGTCTCACTGGGCTTCATTCGAAAGGCTTCATACTCTGAGACCAGCAAGTTTGCCTTAGTCTCCCTTACTTGAGAGGTTCTCTCATAGATAACCTCCAACTTATCTCACATCTCCTTTGCAGTGGTGCATGACGAAACCCGGGAGAACTCGGTGGGATGAAGTGCGCACTGAAGAGCATTGATTGTGCTCCAATTAAGGGTAGATCTCCTGATCTCCTATCTTGTCCAAACTTCCTCGTTCTCATGAAGCTCGAACGGACCTTTGATGACTACTTTCCAAATCTCATAATCTTTCGCCCTCAGAAATACTTGCATACGATTCTTCCAGTATGCATAGTTGGATCCATCGAAGTATGGGGGCTTGGCAGTGGAGTGTCCCTCAGCTGTCATCCCTTTCGCGTCCATGGCCGTTGACTCTTCAGGATGTTGATCCATGCAGAAGAGTTAGGCTCTGATACCAAGTGATAGAGTAGATGGACGCTCTGATGCCTATAGATAGAGTATCTATAGATGATCTAGAGGGGGGTGAATAGATCGATCACCCACTAAAACTTACTACAACAGAAATAGTTACGAAAAATAATCAAGCTGCTGAAGGACAACTGGAAGGCACTTAATCACAAACAGAATGAAACAAATTAAACAGATCGGCTCTCACGCGATCCTAAGCAATCATCTACTGAGCGATGAACAAAGATAAATGACAAGTGCAAACCACAATCAATCACACAGTGGACAGTAGAATTTTAAGGTGGTTCGATCTCAAATCCGAGATCTACGTCCACACCACACTCAAACTAGAGTGTGGCTTAACTGCTGATACACAGCTTCCGCTGATCCACAGCTTTGGGTAAAAACCCTACAAACCGTTGGGCCTTACAGCTTACGCCAACTAGAGGATGCCACACCTCTGCAACCGCTGGGGCTTACAACTTTACCCGTCCAGAGGATACCACACCTCTGCAACCGCTAGGGCTTACAGCTTTACCCATCCAGAGGATACCACACCCTTGCCCGCTGAGCGTCACAGCTTGCTCCGTTGACAAATAGCTTGAAAAAAGAGTTTCTAAAACGAAAAAGAAACAAGCGAAGAAACAAGAATCCACGAAGGAATATAGCTCAATACTGAGCGAATTCAGTTCCAGTTCTGAACCTGGAGACTGAAGAACAACCTTTCTCTCTCAATTCTCTCAAAACACTTTTCTCAGAACTCTCCTTCTTTTCTGCTTTCTCTATCTTATTTTTCGCTCTAGATCGTACAGGTGCTAGCTCTCACTTCTTTAGCTCTCAATAACGCAATCTACTCTTTTTTGGCATGATCAGTCTTCTCTTGAAGGAGAAGCTTCTTATTTATAGTAACAGCAGAGAGGTAGGGCGTGTGCTCTCCACGATTCCCGCCCAAACACCTTGGTTACGTGGCAGCATCCCAACTTACTGCTTTACACGTGTCACGATCCTGGCACCTCCTCCAATCTTGGATCACGTGCCATTCTTAATTTTCATGAAAAGGCATCTATCAAGGTATCAGACATAAAGCCACATACAGACAGTTATACGAGATGTAAAGAGATTGCACGGAGTAGACATTCTTGACAGAACTTAATTGCACAAATTCAATATGACGTTCACACACACATGCACAGACTTAACATTCATGCGCAAGCAGATGAGAGTTGAATTTCAACACAAGGCCTACGGGTGCACTGACTATATATATATATACAATGTGCAAGTGTTGCACAGACCTGATCAACTCGTGAGTGGCCTTGCTTAGACTACGACCATGCGAAGATGAGAGTTGCACAGACTTAATGTGCTCGGTGCAAGTATTACACCGACTCGATGACATGCCACGAGAGGCGTTGCACTGACTTAACTATGTGTAACACAACCAATGCACCGACTAGCTCAAGAAGGAATGCACAGACTCTATGTGCATGGTGCAAATATTGCACCGACTCGAATGCGTGTGACTACGGTTATTGCACCGACTTACCTCATGTGCACAAGACCGAGCATGAGGCAAAACTTGCACCGATGCAAGAGTTGCACCGACTTGTGTCTACCTAATGCAAAGATTGTGCAGACATGCAAGACTTGAACGTTTGAAGTATGCAGCGACCTCATGAATGTTTATTGCATGAAACCTGACTATGCACCGACTAAAGTTAGTGCAATGATGAAAGTTGCACTGACCATATGATCACATGCACTGACCTTAGTTAGGATATAGCCATACTATCATCGACCTTATGCGTGGTGACTTATAGTGTTTGCTATCATCAAAATCACAGGGCCACAACAGAAAAGTCCTTAGGTCATTAACCTCTGCACGGCATACTAAAGCTACAATCATAGAGGATTCCAAAGATTTTTTAATCTTGACTGTAGATGATGGAGAGGGGGATTTCTGTAGCCCATCTAAGAGCGGCCGAACCAGGTCCAGCAAGACCAAACGAGGACCAGCTCATCTAGGTGACAGCCCCGCAGGGCCCACTTAGCATACAAGCCCAATATGATCACTCGGGATCAAGCCCTTCCTCTGCGGCCATTAGGCTCGGAAGGCCCGAGCGTCGGTCTGGTAGGGGGAAGACCCAAGCCCGACCTATCCCCCTCACCGGGATAAAGGCTAGCGCCCCGTGCCCACTCTGACTGAGCCTCACCCATGCTATGCCGATCGCCCGGATAAGGGTTGGCACTCTTCATGCTTGGGTCGACCGACGATTGCTTATCCACGCTACCGTAGAGAGCCCTTTATGAGCAAGAGTTCACAAAGATAAGGGACCCACGAGTCCTCAAGGTTATAAAGGGCCCACGATGAGGACGTAAAGAGCCCACGTCGAGGACGTAACCCCCGCATGGAACTCCTCAGCTTACGGGACTCATAAGGCTAGCGCACTATTTAAACCGGGGACTCCCTCCAGCAAACGGTAAGGCCTACATGTGCCTAAAACTCCCTGAGCAGGAACCACTTCACCACCTTTGTGGAGAGGGACCTCACGCATCTCCTTCCTCCTCCCTTCATAGCTTCCACCACTTCTCTACTGACTTAGGCATCGGAGGGTTTTCCCCAGGGATCCCCCCCTCGGACCCCTGATATGTTTCCCTTCCTTGCAGTTCACTGATCGGTGATCATCCCCCAGCTCAGGACTAGCGCGAGATCGCCCCTCTTCATCTGGCGCCGTCTGTGGGAAGCGATCAAAGAGCCAGCATGGTGCGAAGAAGTACAGGGAAGAGATCCGCCGGCCATATGGGGAAGGCCATGGTGGTGGGGGGAGAAGGCCCTTCTCAGGCCGCGCAAGACCCCCCCTCCAACACCAGCACCCCAGCCGACGAACCACCTCCGCCCGCGGCGGTAGGGCGACCATCCAATGAGGGCGCTGATGCTTTCCAAGCCCTTAACGCAAAATTGGATGTCCTCGTGGAACTCATGAGGACCCAGGCGGCTAGGGAAGGAAGGTCACGCATCTCTCCGGAAAGCCCTCCCCACGGAGACGCATCCCAACACACTGCCGGAGGTCGCTTCACCCTCCAAGGACGGCAGCTTATTCGCAACAGGTCAGGAGGACCTTCACAAGCCCCTCCTCCGGAGCAAGAGGCCTCCTCCACGCCGAAGCGGGGAAAACCTGGGGCACGCCGTCGGCACCCAGAGACCGAAGTCCCCAGGGAGTGCCAGGACAGCCTGCCATTGCGTCCCTCTAGCCCCATGGCACAACGGCAGCCGGAGGTATCCCTCCGTCTGCGAGAGTTCGAGAGGCGCTTCGCAGAGCAGGAGCGCGCCTTACGCACCTTGCAGAAGACCTCCCCAGTAGAGGACGAGGAGAAATCCCCATTCTCTGACTATATCTTGAAGGCAGAGGTATCTCTCAGAATCCCCATTCCAACCTTCAAGTCTTACGACGGCCAGGGCGACCCGGTCGACCACTCCGACAGCTTCGACGCCCTGATGACCCTTCACGGGATGTCCGACGCCATCAAATGCCGAGCCTTCGTGACCACCCTGGTCCAAGGCGCCCAAGTATGGTTCCGAGCCCTCGCCCCCGGATCCATCCGAGACTTTTAGCAGTTTGGGCGAGTATTTAAGGAGAGTTTCGTCAGCAGCGGCCCCCCAAGGTCGGCAGCGAGGCTATTGGCTCTCAAACAGGCGCAAGGGGAGAAACTCCGGGCCTACATCAACCGATTTAAGTCGAAAGCCCTGAGAATCCCCCGCCTGGATGTAGCCTCGGCCATAACCGCGCTGACCGGAGGCACCTCGGATGAAAACCTTCACCACGAACTTGTCCTCCACCCTCCCTCGACCCTTGCCAAGCTAGTGACTCTGGCCTTACGCCATGCTGAGTGTGAAGAAGTTCTCAGCGCATGCCGAGGCACAACCGGCTTGGGTCGGGAGGGGGACAAGAAGCGAGCACCCGAGTCAAGCTCGGGCAAAGGAAAAAGGCGGAACCGAGATGGGGAGCACAAAGAACCGTCCCGGAAGTACGAGCGGTACACTCCCTTAACCGCTCTAGTGTACGAGATATATGAAGACATCAAAGGCTCGTGCCTCTGTTGGAACCCTGGTTTTGATAATGACATACTATGAGTCATGGTTTAAGGTCTATGCATCATTTGCTTTAAGTGTTCATCTGTCATATGTTCTCGATGCATTAACAGTAGCTGCATGCCATAGCACGATTGCATTGAGCATATAGTCAGTGCACTGCATGCAGAGTCTGCACACTTGTTGATAGCATGTTTGTGAATTCATTCTCATTGTGCACACTGAGTTCTAGTGCATTCTGCATTACAAACCAGTAAGTCTATACATTGCATGCTACAAAGTCTGCACATCCCGTTTGAACATTGTATCACTTGCCAAGGCTATACATCGCCGTCTGTTCATGCATCAATTCTCAAGTTTGTACAACCGTTATTGATATGTGCATTTAAGTTCATACATTCTTCAAGGGCATAGTCCATGCATTCATCTCAATTCTATACAACTCCTGTTGCTGCATAAACGTAAAGTTTGTACATGGTCTTGGCATATGCACACACAAAGTCCATACAACGTCTAGCGTCTCACTTAGCGTCTCTGTGCATCGTTTCTCAAAGTCTGTACAGCCGTGGTTGCAAGACCAAGTCTGTACATCGTCTTGTGCATGCAGCATTTTCAAGTCTGTACATTGCATCATGTGCTTCAAGCATTTCCAAGTCTGTACATTGCATTATGTGCTTCAGGCATTAGACGCAAAGTCTGTACATTGCTGCATCAAGTCTATACATCGTGTGCATCTCGCTGCTAAGTCTGTACATTGGCCAAGTCTATACATCACCACTTGTTCATGCATATGTGCAAGTCTATACATTGTCTGGTCATCCACACTTAAAGTCTATACATTCCTTATCTTTACCTACGTTCAGAACACTAAGTCTATACATCGCGTGAAGTCTGTACATCGGTAAAGTCTGCACATGGTTACTTTGAAGACGTAGCAAGTCTATACATTCATGCATCATTTAAAGTCTGTAAACCTTCATTGACACTTTCACACGAAGTCAGTACAGCCTTTGTGTTGCACGAACACAAGTCTATACATTGATGTCTCATGCATTCAAGTCCATACACTATGTAGTTGGGCATCATTCATTACAGCAAGTCTGTACACTCGATTGGTGGCTTGTTCATGCATCATCTATCAAGTCTATACATCGCTGCATTAAACACGTTCAAAGTCTGTACATTCCTCAATGGCTGTGCAACCCTTCAAAACAAGTCTGTACATCGTTCTTTGGTTCAAATTTTGAACTAACTCGATGCATCCATTTTTATCTTCTTTCAGATTGATTCAGGCTGATGAGTGGGCACGTGATCCGAGGTTGGCACCTGGCACGTGATCCGAGGTTTCTCTGGATAAAGGGGGCACAAGTCTATACATCGCCCTAGCTGCTGCTGCTATAAATTGAAGACTCCTCCATCTGAAGGAAGACAGACAGTGATCGAAGCAGAGAGGCAGAGAGCAGAAAAAGATCAGAAGAAGAAAGAAGAGTGAGCCTAAGCAGAAGAAGAATAGAGAGAGCAGTAGAGAGATAGAGAGAGTAGCAGAAGAAGAAAATGAAAAAGAGAAAGAGAGATAGAGAGCTCGTGAAGAAGAAGAGAAGCTTCATCGGAAAACTTGTCTGTCTGGCTATTGGATCAGATCCAAACCAGATTTGCTCCTGCGAGAGCTACACTTTGTGGATTTCATTTCCATCTTTCTGATTGTTGTATTTTCGTTTCTTGGTTTTTTTTCTTTACACTTCCTTGGCTTGTTTTTTCTTTCCGATACTCTGTAGTGAGGTCGGGGTTCCTCCTGTGGTCTCAGGAGAAGGGAGATTTGTTCTCCGGTTTGCTAGTGACTGTGTGTCACTAGTGGTTCCCTCTGGGTTTCAGAGGAAGGGAGACTTGGTGTCTCCGGTTGCAAGTGGCTGAGTGTCACTTGTGGGTTCCCTCCTGGGTGGAGGAAGAGAGACTTCGGTCTCTGGTTGCAAGTGGCTGGGTGTCACTTGTGGTTTTCCTCCTGGGTGGAGGAAGAGAGATTTCGGTCTCTGGTTGCTAGTGACGGGTAGTCACTAGTGGTTTCCCTCCGGTCTGGAGGAAGAGGGGAGGTTGTTCCCCTGGTCAAGCTGTTAGGCAGCATTTATTTGCAGACTGAGTCTGCGGTTCTAGCTTGTGCTAGTGGAAGCCTCACTCCGGTTTGGAGTGAGGGGTGGACGTAGGTCTGTGGACCGAACCACCTAAAAAATCTTCTGTGCCGTGGTTTGCCTTGTGCGTTTGCCCATTGTCTTCTACCTCTTTCACAGGTTGTCTGAGCATTCTTGTTTCTATCTGAAGTGACCTTGAGCATATATGTTTTGCTAAGTGAGTCTGGTTTGCATAGTTCTGTCTTCGGCATTAGACTTGATCAGGTACCTCCAGTATTGTTAGCAGTTCAATTGATTGATCAAATGTTTCTTTGAATTTCTTCTTGAAGAGCTTAATAGTTTTTATTCCGCAACTGTGTCTAGCTACAGGCTTATTGTTTTTAAGTGGGGCAATTTTGTAGAGGGATACATTCACCCCCCTCTATATCCATCGCACCGTCCCAACAATTGGTATCAGAGCGGGTGTCTGCATAGAAGGTCCAGCGACCTGCAGATCCGATCCTGCAGTCTTCGGTGCTATCTCGCTTTTGGTGCATCATTATTCCTGTTGCATTAATATGATCTGTTTCCATGGGTGATCCACCGGTTTTCAACGGCTCTAATTTTAATGTGTGGTTTGTCAGTCTGCGCAAATATGTTATATCAGTTAATCCTGATCTGTGGAA
This sequence comes from Amorphophallus konjac, assembly GCA_022559845.1. NCBI lineage: Eukaryota > Viridiplantae > Streptophyta > Magnoliopsida > Alismatales > Araceae > Amorphophallus > Amorphophallus konjac. Next base: position 296,867,191 of record CM040121.1, on the reverse strand, counting down.
GTTAATTTCACAAGGTCCTCAAAGATTACCAAAGAAAGTGTCCAAATGGACCGACAACCACAGATCAAAGGATGGAGAAAATTAGAAAGCTTTGAATCTGATGAAAGCAGCTACTGACAAAGCCTTACATTCTTGCCTTCATGATTGCAGGTCCGCTAAAGACATCCTGGATGAGCTGAAGCTAGCTCACAGGATAAATGAGGACATCTGCATGATAGCTAACAGAAGTAATCAAAGTGGCAGCCAAAATGAAGAAGAGGATGATGATGAGGTAAACCTCTTCGAGAATTATACTTTAGATGATTGGCAGGGTGCATATGTTGAGTTACTTGAGTCACATGAGATGTTAAGAAAACAATATAAAAAGTTGAAAAAGAAAATTGATCTGAATAGCTCAGAGTCCTCATGTGAAAATTGCTTAAAACGGAAACAGTCCTATGATGCATGCTTGTCTGAAGTCCAAGTGCTCAAGAAACAAATTGGCTTATTTAAAGAAGAAAATCAAGAACTTGTATGTGAAATTTCTGAACTAAAAGGAAAACTTAGCTCGGTTGATGATGATCAGGTTCATTTTAATAATTTAGTTCAGAATGAAAAACTGTTGAAAGAATTTGAATGTGTTAGCTCTGAATTGGATGTTCTAAAATTTGAAAATGAATGCCTTAGGAAGCAATGTGAAAAACTCCAGGCTCAAACAATATGTTCTGGTAAATCTGCTTGCAATGATTGTCCATTTCTCTAGGAAATAAATGAAAATCTTCACTCAAATTTAGAATGGCAGAAGGAGTTAATTGTTTCCCTAAAGGAAGAAAACAGAGATCTATTAAACAAGACTCTGGAGCTTGAACAGATAGAGGAAGAGCTGAATGATAAAATGAGCTCAATGAAAATTGATAAAGGCTCTGTTGAAGAAACTGAAAATCTGAAATCAAAAAATGACAAATTAACTAAAGAGGTTGAAGGATTGAAGCAGGTAAACACTGCTATGTCAGAGAAACTTCTTTTCTTAGAAAAAGGAAAATCTGTTTACATTGAAGAATCTGAAAAATTGAGAAATCTTGAACATGAAGTTGAGGAATATAAAACTGCAAACAAGGTGCTAAGCGAATGTGTAAATTGTAATGAACAAGAGATTACCAGTTATGAAATGCACATCGTTTCTCTGAAAAATGAAATTAAGGACTTGAATAATTCCTTGTCAAAATTTGTGGACGGAAAAGATAATCTGGACAAGATTCTAGGAACAAAGGTTAATTTTCAGAAGGAAGGGTTGGGCTATAACCCTTCAAACAAAAAGAGTTTTAAAAAAAAAGTTCAAACTTCCTTTGTTTCCAGCTCAACTTCTCACAGCCCTCAGAACCTTCCTGGTTATCAGTCATCTGCTCAAAAGAAAACAACAGAAAAATAAATAGAAAAGAACCAACATGTTCCTCTCCCCACTTTGCATGTTTCACCCACACACTCACATGCATCTAAAAAGAAAATGATTTGTCATTACTGTCACAAGATTGGCCATCTGATGCATGAGTGTAGATTAATGGAACTAGATGATTTGAATGCTAGGAAATTTCATGATAAAAATTCTTCATCTCAGAAAAATAAAATTGAATGTTTTCACTGTGGCAAATTAGGACACACGATTATACAATGCTGGTTTGCAAGTGGTAAGAAAACATCTCATTCATATCATGCTAAATTCCCTGCAAGCCAACATGGTTTTAATAAGAACAAATTTGTTTCAATGGACCAGCACATCACTTGTTTTAACTGTAACAAGACTGGTCACAAGGCCACTGAATGCTGGTCAGGCTCGTTCAGAAGAAATTCTCTCAAATACTCTCACTGTAGAAAGCATGGCCATACAGTCAAGGACTGTTGGCATATCCAGGGTAGGAATGTGAATTTCAAACATGCTAAATTCCCTGCAAATAGAAATGATTTTGGTAGGAATAAATTTGCATTTACAAGAAAGATTTCTACATGTTCTGAATGTAGGAAACTTGGCCACCGAGCTTCTAACTCTCGGATGGCACGATATGGAAAACAGTATGATCATGCAAATAACAGAAATTTTCATGATAATGCACACAGATTCCATGCATGCTAAATTCCCTGCAAATAGAAATGATTTTGGTAGGAATAAATTTGCATTTACAAGAAAGATTTCTACATGTTCTGAATGTAGGAAACTTGGCCACCGAGCTTCTAACTCTCGGATGGCACGATATGGAAAACAGTATGATCATGCAAATAACAGAAATTTTCATGATAATGCACACAGATTCCATGCTAACAATGATGTGCATAAAAAGAATTCAAGATATGCTATTTCATGTCATTACTGTGGAACCTTTGGGCACTCCATGAGTGATTGTAATATAATGAAATCTGACGACTTACATGCCCAAAGATTGTGGAAAGCGCCTATCAGAGGTGTTACTAACAATGTAGGACCCAAGAAGTCTTGGGTACCTAGAAACACAAAATGAGATCTGTGTTTTGCAGGTGTGCCTTGGAAGCATATGAATAAAAAGGGGGTTAATAAACCAAGGCACCCGAGTAATGGTAAAGCCCCAATTCTGCACTTTACAGGTTTGGCTATTTGACTTTCCAATAATATTTTTCAGGTAGATATATATATCTTGCATGATCTGTTAGTTGACATCTAGTGCATGCATGCTCACATTTAAATTTAATAATATGCCTTGTTTCTCATGAGCACATGTTGAGCAATCAATGCATATTTCAGACTGATAATAGATTGCAAATCTGGACTGCATGTTGCATTATCATGCATGACCACAATGGTATATCAAATGGTAAGCTACCAAAAGGCAGGTGAAGTCTGTCTGGAGGTTCTTACTATGTGTGAGGTGGTCTTTTAGACCAAGTTCTCCGCCTAGTACCATGGGTCATATTGCTTAGTAGGGCAGTCTGAATGAGCATGAGTCACAAAATCATATGTTCAGTCTTCATGGCAAACATTGCATGTTTTTACATACATATAGTTAATTGCATTGCATATCATCTAAATTGAAAAATCCAAAAAGGGATAAATCATTGCATCTGCTAAAAGGAGTCAGTGCTTTTGCATACTTGTGTTGATCACATTTGAACCATTTTGAAAACTCCAAAAGGATGATTCAGTAGATTTAGGCAGGGGGAGTGTGTTGCCTCTGCACCATAATTGTGTCCATGCATTGTGCTTTAGAAGTGGTCACTGCATATGCATGCATATAGTTAACTGCACTGGATTTATTTTGAAAAATTCAAAAACAAGTGATTTTCTGTGCATATAGACGGGGAGCAAAATGCCCTTGTGATTCCAAATCTGTCTAGTCAACCGAAGCTCTCTAATTCAGATTGTCGTGTCTGGACATCAATGCATTTAGTTAGGGGGAGTCAATGCATTGCATGCAGGTTGTCAAATGCATACACTTATGTCAGAATTCATTGCATATTAACCTTGAAGATCCTGAAACTTGCCTGATCTCCAGTTATCTTGCTTGGTATGCATATCCTCTTTATTGATTCTATTGATAAACCTTGACCATATCAGAAAACATTGGGCTTCAAAATCACTTATTTTTGCTAGATTTCTTCTATCAGTCATTCATGAAGATTTCAATGGGGCATGTCTCGATCATAAATCTGAAAACACTCGAACTAGGAATCTTCTATTATACGATTTTATGAATGTCTGAAATAACTCAGGTGGTTTAAGTTTAATGTATCCATTGAGTTTGTCTTTAAATCTCTTAAAAATATCTGAATCGTGTTTAATAAACTTTAACCAACTGTTTCATGCTGTGTCTTGTAAAATCTTCTGAAATCTGCACTATTGAATACATGGCTTTATTTGGTTAAGTACATGAAATTAGTATTGTTTTGAAACAAATGAAGTTCTGAAATGTCTAAAGGGTAAATAGTTGCCAGAGCAATGACTTTGGTCACTGAGAAACCATGTCCAAAGGACTGTGTCATGAGGTGCCATAGTTAACTCTGCTTAAGAATGAATGAAAATCTGGCAGAGAAATGGCGTGCACACTGAGAAATACATCTCACTCATCAAAGAAATGAGTTGAGGTATGTCATGAGGTGTAAATGTTAACTCTGTTTATTATAAAGCATGACTGTTAGTCACACTAAGTGCTTAGGGATATTGGCGTCTGATCAACGTATATCCTCTAGTTACAAGGTGTGCACTGAACTAGAGTGCTCGTAAAATTTGTAGCATGAAAATTTGTTGAACAAACTGTAATATTTGAATATTGATGCAAAAATCAAATTGCTATAACCCTAGACAAAATCATATGACTTCATAATTGTTTGATCTCAATACTAGTGAATGTAATCCCGAAAGAAGTCAATAAATTTAATTGTGTAAGAGAAATGGAGGTTAATCAAGATATAAATATGAGGGCTTGTGGACGCGCTTTTTATTCTTTTTATTTATTTTGTTGATTTATTGGCGTGCCAGTCACCGGAGTGACGATTTCATTGTGCGCTCGATCTGACTTGGTCAGTCGATTATGAGTGATCGTGCCTGGACCAGAAGTCCGTCATACCATAAAGGCTATGACGTTAATTACGCCCTTCCAAGGAAGGACAACCCTTGATTAAACGCCAAAATAGGAGGCCTCGAGAGGCAAACATGTATTCATGTGCGCAAAATGGAACTTCATACCAGAGCCAGGAAGGCGGGCAAGATAACAACATCAGCTGTAGAAACAGACGGTATCGTCAAGCCAGCGGCTCAGAGACGATATCATTAAGTCAGCGGTTCAAAGACTGAGCCGTGGCCATGATGGAGGTTTAAAGCATTGATCAGTATTTTGACAACATTTCCCCTTAATCTGGATTATGCCCAGGGGGAAATAGGCTATCACCCACGGAGTGCCGGGATGAAAGCCGAGAGAGAGAAGTGTTGAACTTCCCGAACCGCATATCTGCCATGGGGCAATGTTTGATATTCCCTGTAGAAGCCGGTGGAACTCATGCAGTGGCAGAGCCCTCCCGAGCTAAAGGGGTTATTCATGAACCCGATGCGGGACGACGGAAAGCGAGCGAACGCTCAATGTTGCGCCCTCGCACGCGGATCGACCTGCGCGGTCAGGTCGCGGGGATCGACCTGCCCGGTCAGGTCGCGGGGGTCAAGGGGGCAGCGCCCCTTACAGGGGTTTCCGGGGGCGGAGCCCCCGGAACAAAATTTGGATTGAAGGCCCAGTAATAAAATTTGGGGTAGGCTATCAATGCAGTTCAAGTGTACATAGGTTCCCGGCGCGAAGGCAAAATGACCAGGGTTCCCGGCGCGCCAACTAGAGAGCTTCTCGGCGCGAAGGGGAGATGGTGGAGGAGGTTCCCGGCGCGCTTCCGAGAAGGCTTATCGGCATGAGGAATAGGGGGATCTCGGCATGGCTGAAGAGGAGGGGGAGCTCTCGGCGCGCTGACAAGAGGGCCAAGGGGGGGTTCTCGGCGTGAGGGTTCCCGGCGCGCTCAGGGCCGCGCCGGGAGCCATGGCGCCGAGCGAGTGTTGGTGTTCTGGCGCCGTGAGGACCCGAAAGGGGTTCCGAAGGCTCTGTTTTGGGTTTCTTGGCGATTCAGGACAAGCCAGATAGGTTCTGTGAAGTCAAAGTGGATCAGTGCATCAAATCTGAGCTGGATTAGATTTGGGCTTTACAGGAGCATCAGGATAGAAGAGGAATTTGGGAAGTCTAGGGTCGAGGGAAACCCTGTCACCATTGTCATGTAGAGCCCGGGGGACAACTTGATGTCGACTTTCATCTTCCTGAGAGAATTTTGGCAGCACCTCCCCTGGACCGAGCATTTGCCAGAGAGTGGTATAGGCTGACATCCACGGAGTGCCGGGATGAAAGCCGAAAAAAGAGTGAGCACTAAGGCTCGAAGAGACTATCTATATCTCTGGCATCGGTCACTATTCCCCTTCTCGGAGACTGACGAAACTCATGTAGAGACAGGGTTCGTCAGACCCACGGGGTTGCATGTGAATCCAGTTAGGGACCTCAGAATGTAGGGGAGGTCAATCCCCAGTTAATTTATCCCCTGGGGTACGTATGACGACTCACGAACGCCCCAGAATAAATGGACGAAGAGGCCAAAGGAGTGGACAAAGGAGAGGCTCTCAGCATGTTTTTTATTGGCAAGAAGATGGCTCTCGGCGTGAGATTATAGGTTGGCCAAGGGGCTCTCGGCATGGGTTTAAAGGTTGGCCAAGGGGGGGGGGGGGCTCTCGGCATAGGTTTAAATTGGCCAAAAAAAGGGGCTTCTCGGCATGGTTTTAGTTGGCCAAAAAGGTCTCGGCGGTGGCTTCTTAACCAAACAAGGGGGGTCTCGGCGTGGCCTTAATTGGCCCAAAGAGGGCTCTCGGCGCAGCCTAACCAAAACAAAGAAAAGGGGCTCTCGGCGTGGAGCTTCCCGGCGCGCTCATGGCCGCGCCGGGAGCCTGGCGCCGGGAGCCTGTGGGCTGGGAGGTTTACATGAAGGGTTTAGATGGCTTTTGTCGGTTTGCTGAAGAGGGAGACCTCTCGGCAGGATAGTTCTCGGCGGGGAATTTTGTACGCCGAGAAGGATGGCATTGCTACAGGGTTTCATGAGTTACAGAGCTGAAACGATGCTCTGTTTGGGGATTTTATGAGATTTCTGGCTCGGATTGAGGCTGGATTTAGAGTGTAAGTGAGAGATTACACAGATATGGGTTTGATTTGCCAAAATGGGCTGGGTTCAAAGGGGAATTGAAGGAATCATTGCAGGATGGGGTTCTGAATCGTCATATTATTATTGACCCTCAGGGCTCCTTTGCTGGCATCTGTGGTCGCCTGGGAGCCAAGAGATGGCCATCTCTGACCCCAGGGGCGACCTTGATGTAATTGTTCGGACTGGAGCCGGATTAGAAACCATCGGTATTAACCTATTGAAGCAGCTTACTTATTCCTGTGAGAAGAGGATCTTAAGCAAGCCGTCGGAACTATTGCCGATATCGGTAGCAGACTGCCCTAGAAGCCAAGAGATGGTCTGTCTCTGGCCCTGGGGCAAGCCTGGGAGGCTTTATGCAAACGACGAAGACTGCGAAGGACATCGGTTCATCTAGAGCTACATTTATTCTACTGAAGACAACTGAGCCTGAAGACCCACCAGAGAATCAGATGCACTTCAGTTGAGCTTGAAATAAAAACATATAAGGGAAAGAAATAGCTGCAGACGGAGAGATAGCTGGCAGATGTTTCAATCACTCAACGCCCAAACGGGCCATTGGAGCATTTCTAGATCACCCCAGAACTCACACCAATCACACGGAGGGAATGAGGGAGAGGGAGATGAATATACATCGGGATATCCCGGTTACACCCAAAATAAGATCGAGATAAACTCGGCAGGATTACCTGAAGAAGAAAATAAAACTATGGGGGAGGGCAGAGCATTGACTCCTCTCCCTCCCCGGCTGCCCACCTGAGCTTCTTCTCCTTCTTTCTCTTCTTCTTTCTTTTCTCAGCAGAGGCTCTCTTCTTCCTTTGGTTTCTGGCTATCCTCCGGATATCTCCCCCTTCTTTTTTTCTTCTATCCCCCTGCCGATTTCTTCTGGTGCTTCTCTCCCGGCCCCGATCGATATGGAGGAAATGAGGCTTTTATAGGCATAGCACCCCCCTTCTCGGCAGGGTTGCCTTGGCGCGCATACCTCAGGTTCCCGGCGCGCCCCCTTGCTTCCTGACGCAAAGGCTTCTCGGCGCCATGCTTTGGGCCGTGGTGAAGAGCTCTCGGCGCCATGGCCCATTTAGGCCCCTTTCTTATTGCTTTAATTTTTTTAATCACTAGGCTTCTGGGGCGCCTAATCTGCCTCTTCATTAGTCCTTCGAATCTGTCGAAACAGATGAAGGTCCTTTTAGTTGATGGGTTGACATAGTCTTATCAGCATATTTCTGGAGATTTTCATCAGTCAACAGACTGCAATTCTTCATCAGTACTGCCATCTGAGTGATGACAATACCGGACATCGGCTTGGCCGGGAAGGGCTTCGGCTGGGTGGTAGCTTCAGTGACGACTCTTCTGTAGTTCTAGCTTTGCAGGAATTCCTAGGATCTTCATGTCTGATTTCATCTCCTCTTCGATTTCATCTTTACCCTTGACTATATTTCAGGTGTCAACAAATGCCCCCCACTTGCAGGTAGCGGGAGTGCAGAATAAATGACACGGTACCTGCTGGTGTACATATCATTCAGCATCTGAACCCTTTCTCAGCTTGACACTATCTGGCATTTTTTTCATTTCTGGCTTGGAATCTTCTTGGCTTGAGCCTCGATCAGTTGAACATCTATTGGCTTGAACCCTGATCAATTGGCACATCTGACATCTGTCAGTTTTAGGCCCCGATCAACAGCACTTTTGACTTTTATCGGCTTTAAACCCTGCTTGGCTGACCATTTGGCATCTATCGGCTTGAAGCCCCGCCTGGCTGAACATCTTGTATCTATCGGTTTTGAGCCCCTATCGGCTGTATATCTTGCATCTGTCGGCTTTGAGCCCCGATTGGCTATACATTTGACATCTGTCAGTTTTAAGCCCTGATTAGCTGAACATTTGGCATCTGTCGGTTTTGAGCCCCGATCGGCTGTACATCTTGCATCTATCGGTTTTGAGCCCCGATCGGCTGTATATCTTGCATCTGTCGGTTTTGAGCCCCGATTGGCTATACATTTGACATCTGTCAGATTTAAGCCCTGATTGGCTGAACATCTGCCAGATTGAAGCTCCGGCTGGCTGAACATCTGTCGGATTGCAGCTCCGGGTGGCTGAACATCTGCCGGATTGAAGCTCCGGGTGGCTGAACATCTGTCGGATTGAAGCTCTGGCTGGCTGAACATCTGCCGGATTGAAGCTCCGGGTGGCTGAACATCTGCCGGATTGAAGCTCCGGGTGGCTGAACATCTACCAGATTGCGGCTCTGGCTGGCTGAACATCTGCCGGATTGAAGCTCCGGGTGGCTGAACATCTGCCGGATTGAAGCTCCGGGTGACTGAACATCTTCCGGATTGAAGCTCCGGGTGACTGAACATCTACCAGATTGCGGCTCTGGCTGGCTGAACATCTGCCGGATTGAAGCTCCGGGTGTCTGAACATCTGCCGGATTGAAGCTCCGGGTGACTGAACATCTACCAGATTGCGGCCCTGGCTGGCTGAACATCTGCCGGATTGAAGCTCCGGGTGGCTGAACATCTGCCGGATTGAAGCTCCGGGTGGCTGAACATCTGCTGGATCGAAGCTCCGGGTGACTGAACATCTACCAGATTGCGGCCCTCGGTGGCTGAACATCTGCCGGATTGAAGCTCCGGGTGGCTGAACATCTGCCGGATTGAAGCTCCGGGTGGCTGAACATCTGCCGGATCGAAGCTCCGGGTGGCTGAACATCTTCCTCATGTGTTGTTATTTCCTTCGTATGGAAGAGTAGTGGTCTCAGCAGCCTTTATGCGGATGACCCGTGTTCAGCAGGAGAGTGTCCATCCTCTCAGGGAGAGAATGGGGGACTCGCTCCACCGCGTGTTGGTGCCCGTTGGGACTGCCTTTGCTGGCCTTGTTGGTCAACGGAAGACATGCTTTTAGGCCATGGCATCATGCGGGAGTGTAGATGAGAGGTCTATCCCAGTAGGGTTTCATCATTGATCGGGCGAGGTGCCGGTCGATCAACAATTGGTTTCATCATCGATGTTGGGTTTATATCGATGCAAAAAGAGTTTCATGAGTTTCATCAGAATAGACGAAAGGTCTAAACTGGCAGGGTTTCATCATTGATCGGGCGAGGTGCCGGTCGATCAACAGCTGGTTTCATCATCGATATTGGGTTTATATCGACGCAAGGAGGAGTTTAAGTTTCATCAGAATAGACGAAAGGTCTAAACTGGGTAGAGGTTATAGCAGGTGAGACATTAAAGGGTGCGTAGTTTTCATCAGGACAGACGGAAGGTCTATCCCGGTAGGGTTTCATCGTTGATCGGGCGAGGTGCCAATCGATCAATAGTTGGTTTCATCATCGATATTGGGTTTATATCGGTGCAAAGAAAGTGTTATAAATTTCATCAGAATAGACGAAAGGTCTACACTGGCAGGGTTTCATCATTGATCGGGCGAGGTGCCAATCGATCAATAGTTGGTTTCATCATCGATATTGGGTTTATATCGATGCAAGAAGAGTTTCATAAGTTTCATCAGAATAGACGAAAGGTCTAAACTGGCAGGGTTTCATCATTGATCGGGCGAGGTGCCGGTCGATCAACAGTTGGTTTCATCATCGATATTGGGTTTATATCGACGCAAGAAGAGTTTCATAAGTTTCATCAGAATAGACGAAAGGTCTAAACTGGCAGGGTTTCATCATTGATCGGGCGAGGTGCCGGTCGATCAACAGTTGGTTTCATCATCGATATTGGGTTTATATCGATGCAAGGAAATTTCATAATTTTCATCAGAATAGACGAAAGGTCTAAACTGCAGGGTTTCATCATTGATCGGGCGAGGTGCCGGTCGATCAACAGTTGGTTTCATCATCGATATTGGGTTTATATCGATGCAAGAAGAGTTTCATAAGTTTCATCAGAATAGACGAAAGGTCTAAACTGGCAGGGTTTCATCATTGATCGGGCGAGGTGTCGGTCGATCAACAGTTGGTTTCATCATCGATATTGGGTTTATATCGACGCAAGAAGAGTTTCATAAGTTTCATCAGAATAGACGAAAGGTCTAAACTGGCAGGGTTTCATCATTGATCGGGCGAGGTGCCAATCGATCAATAGTTGGTTTCATCATCGATATTGGGTTTATATCGATGCAAGAAGAGTTTCATAAGTTTCATCAGAATAGACGAAAGGTCTAAACTGGCAGGGTTTCATCATTGATCGGGCGAGGTGCCGGTCGATCAACAGTTGGTTTCATCATCGATATTGGGTTTATATCGATGCAAGAAGAGTGTCATAAGTTTCATCAGAATAGACGAAAGGTCTAAACTGGCAGGGTTTCATCATTGATCGGGCGAGGTGCCGGTCGATCAACAGTTGGTTTCATCATCGATATTGGGTTTATATCGACGCAAGGAAATTTCATAATTTTCATCAGAATAGACGAAAGGTCTAAACTGCAGGGTTTCATCATTGATCGGGCGAGGTGCCGGTCGATCAACAGTTGGTTTCATCATCGATATTGGGTTTATATCGATGCAAGAAGAGTTTCATAAGTTTCATCAGAATAGACGAAAGGTCTAAACTGGCAGGGTTTCATCATTGATCGGGCGAGGTGCCGGTCGATCAACAGTTGGTTTCATCATCGATATTGGGTTTATATCGACGCAAGAAGAGTTTCATAAGTTTCATCAGAATAGACAAAAGGTCTACTCTAGCAGGCTTTATCGCGGGTGGGACATTTGAAAGAGGGTATGTAGATTTCATCAGGGTAAACGTAAGGTCTACCCCGGAAAGCCTTTATCATCGGTGGGGCATAGAGCCAGATGACCGACGGAAGGCTTCATCAATGAAGGGGAGGTAAAGGCAGCGTGCCGGTTGGCATGGAACTCTTGAATTACCACATTACTGACCCAAGTGCCCTTTTGGGTTTTCACCGGAGCCAGCCCCCTCTTGCTTTTGCCCACGCGCCCTTTCGGGTTTTCACGTGGCGGGGTACCCGATTTTGCCTGCAGTGCCCTTTCGGGTTTTCACCACAGCTGGGTTTTGGCCATTTTTGCCCTTGTTCAGAGTATCTGAACAAGACTGGCGGGGTATCTCTATTTTTAACCCCATTTTATCTCTTCTTTTCTTTTTTATTGGGACTTTAGCTTCGTAAATTGTTAAGCCATGTGCTCAACTTGTGTATGTATCATCATTGATGTGGGTGCTGACACCAATGCAAGGGACATAAGGTTTTCATCGTCTGCCTAGGTGGAAGGCCTGGGTCGACTTGAGTGTGTTTTGTGGCTTAGGCGTGAAGCCGTTCGCCGGGAGCATGGCTGTATCGTTGATGTGGGGGTTGCCATCAACGCAAGGGAATGGGATTTCATCATCCATCCAGACAGAAGGTCCGGATTGGCTCGAGGATGTGTGTAGCAGCTTAAGCACGAAACCATTCGATGGAAACGTAGGTTTCATCGTTAATGTGGGGTTTAACATTAACGCAAAGGGATGAGGTTTTATCATCTATCCGGATGGAAGGTCCGGGTTGATTTGAGAATGGGTGTAGCATCTTCATCAGAGCAGACGGAGAGTCTACCCCGGACGGGCTTCAGCATTGCTCAGGCGGCGGGCCACCCCATTAGTAGCTGCTTTTATCATTGGTATTGGGTCTATACCAACGCAAGGATTTTATAGGTTCCATCAGGATAGACATAAGGTCTAAACTGGATAGGTTTCATCATTGATCGGGCAATGTGCCGATCGATCAACAGCAGGTTTCATCATCGGTATTGGGTTTATACCAATGCAAGGATTTCATAGGTTTCATCAGGATAGACGTAGGGTCTAAACTGGATAGGTTTCATCGCTGATCGGGCAGTGTGCCAATCAATCAACATCAGGTTTCATCATCGGTATTGGGTTTATACCAATGCAAGGATTTCATAGGTTTCATCAGGATAGACGTAGGGTCTAAACTGGATAGGTTTCATCGCTGATCGGGCAGTGTGCCAATCAATCAACAGCAGGTTTCATCATCGGTATTGGGTTTATACCAATGCAAGGATTTCATAGGTTTCATCAGGATAGACGTAGGGTCTAAACTGGATAGGTTTCATCGCTGATCGGGCAGTGTGCCAATCAATCAACAGCAGGTTTCATCATCGGTATTGGGTTTATACCAATGCAAGGATTTCATAGGTTTCATCAGAATAGACGTAGGGTCTAAACTGGATAGGTTTCATCGCTGATCGGGCAGTGTGCCAATCAATCAACAGCAGGTTTCATCATCGGTACTGGGTTTATACCAATGCAAGGATTTCATAGGTTTCATCAGGATAGACGTAGGGTCTAAACTGGATAGGTTTCATCGCTGATCGGGCAGTGTGCCAATCAATCAACAGCAGGTTTCATCATCGGTACTGGGTTTATACCAATGCAAGGATTTCATAAGTTTCATCAGGATAGACGTAGGGTCTAAACTGGATAGGTTTCATCGCTGATCGGGCAGTGTGCCAATCAATCAACAGCAGGTTTCATCACGGGGGGACATAAAGAGACATGCAAGTCTAGTCGGAATAGGCGTAAGGTCTAAACCGGACAGGTTTCATTGCTGATCAGTAGTAGGTTTCATCATCGGTATTGGGTTTATACCAATGCAAGGATATCATGGATTTCATCAGGATAGACGTAAGGTCTAAACTGGAGAGAGCTTCATCATTGATCGGGCGAGGCGCCGGTCGATCAGTGATGGGTTTCGCCATGGTGGCACTTGGATAAGATGAACGATGGTTTTATCAGGGTAAACATAGGGTCTACACTGAGTGGGTCTAATTGTTGATCGGGCAAGGTGCCGATCGATCAACGGTGAGTTTATGGTGGGAGATGAGGCTTTCTTTGGGATTACCACATTACTGACCCAAGTGCCCTTTCGGGTTTTCACCGGAGCCAGCCCCCTCTTGCTTTTGCCCACGCGCCCTTTCGGGTTTTCACGTGGCGGGGTACCCGATTTTGCCTGCAGTGCCCTTTCGGGTTTTCACCACAGCTGGCTTTGGCCATTTTTGCCCTTGCTCAGAATGCCTGAACAAGACTGGCGGGGTATCTCTATTTTTAACCCCATTTTTCTTTTCTCATTTTTTTTCTCTTTTAGAGGGTGACAGATTGGAATGCCATTAATCCGTGATAAGGAGTGGCTTGGTTAGGGCGGAGTGCCACTAGACCAAGAAAGGGTAGCTCGGCTGGGGCGAAGTGTTGCTAGACCAAGGATGAGGGTAGCTCGGCTAGGGCGGACTGCCGCTAGACCAAGAATGAGGGTAGCTCGGCTAGGGCGGGGTGCCGCTAGACCAAGAAGAGGGTAGCTTGGCTAGGGCGGAGTGCCGCTAGACCAAGAATGGGGTAGCTCGGCTAGGGCGGAGTGCCGCTAGACCAAGAAAGGGTAGCTCGGCTAGGGCGGAGTGCCACTAGACCAAGAAAGGGTAGCTCGGCTAGGGCGGAGTGCCGCTAGACCAAGAAGAGGGTAGCTTGGCTAGGGCGGAGTGCCACTAGACCAAGAATGGGGTAGCTCGGCTAGGGCGGAGCGCCACTAGACCAAGAAAGGGTAGCTCGACTAGGGCGGAGTGCTGCTAGACCAAGAATGAGGGTAGCTCGGCTAGGGCGGAGTGCCACTAGACCGAGAATGAGAGTAGCTCGGCTAGGGCGGAGCGCCACTAGACCAAGAAAGGGTAGCTCGACTAGGGCGGAGTGCCGCTAGACCAAGAATGAGGGTAGCTTGGCTAGGGCGGAGTGCCACTAGACCGAGAATGAGAGTAGCTCGGCTAGGGCGGAGCGCCACTAGACCAAGAAAGGGTAGCTCGACTAGGGCGGAGTGCCGGTAGACCAAGAATGAGGGTAGCTTGGCTAGAGCGGAGTGCCACTAGACCGAGAATGAGAGTAGCTCAGCTAGGGCGGAGCACCGCTAGACCAAGGAGAAGGGTAGCTTGGCTAGGGCGGAGTGCCACTAGACCGAGAAAGGGTGTGGATGAGATGATAGCAGACTACGAGGGCCAGAGACAGCAAGCTATAAGAGCCAGGATAGAAAGCTGTAGAAGCCAGGAATAGCAGACTACGAGAGCCAGAGACAGCAGGCTACAAAAGCCAGGATAGTAGACTGTAGAAGCCAAGAGTAGCAGGCTACGAGAACCAGAGATAGCAGGCTACAAAAGCCAGGACAGCAGGCTGTGGAAGCCAGGAATGACAGGCTACGAGAGCCAGAGATAGCAGGCTACAAGAGCCAGAATAGTAGGCTGTAGAAGCCAGGAATAGCAGGATATAGGAGCTGGGAATGTAGGTTGTAGGAGCCAGGAATAGCAAGCCACGAGAGCCAGGCTAGCAGGCTATAGAATTCGAGAATAGCAGGCTACGGGAACCAGAGATAGCATGCTACAAAAGCCAGGATAGCAAGCTATAGAAGCGAGGAATAGCAGGCCACGGGAGCTAGAGACAGCAGGCTTTGGCCTAAAATGGCTAAGCCGAGGGATGAAGCAGTTGGAAGTTGTAATAGCAGCCTTGGCCGGAATGGCTAAGCCGAAAGATAGAATGGTCAAAAATTATGATAGCAGCTTTGGCCGGAATGGCTAAGCCGACAGATAGAGTAGTTTGAAAATCATGATAGCAGCTTCGGCCGAAATGGCGAAGCCGAAAGACTAGATGACTGACAAGTTGTGATGGTGGCTTTGGCCAGAACGGCTAAATCGAAAGCAGAGATAGTCGAAGAATTGTAATAGCGGCTTTGGCCGAGACGGCCGAACTGAAAAATGAGATACTTGAAATATATGATAGGGCGTTGCGCTCGCAAACAAGGATAGCTGGCTTTGACTGGACGTCAGAGGCCAGAAGATAGGATATCGGATCCTGGTAGGATGTCAGACTTGGAAGCAATCCATAATTGATGTTGCCTCGACGGACTCTCGAAGACAACCCATGCATGCACCTGACCTAGACGGAAGGTCTGGACTGATGTTGGTATGTAGCAGCTCGGGCCTAAAGCCATTCGCCGAAAAGGTGAGCGGGTTTTTGACGGCATGCCAAGGCCGAGAATTTCATGGATAGTGAAAGATAATAGAATAGCAGGTCGCAAGGACCCGGAGATGGTGAGATAGCAGGCTGCGCAAGCCAAGGTAGCAGGTTAATAGACCGTAAAAGTCGGTATAGCAGGGTAGCAAGCCATAAAGGCCGAGGTAACAGGATCCAGGAAAGTGATGATAGCAGGCCGTGGGGGCCAGGGTAGCAGGTTAAATAAGCCAGAGGTAGCAGGCTATAAGAGCCAGGATAGCAGGCTACGGGAGCCAGAGGTAGCAGGCTATAGGGGCCAGGATAGCAGGCTGCGAGAGCCAGGAATGGCGGGCTACGAGAGCCAGAGGTAACAGGCTATAAGAGCCAGGACAGCAGGCTGTAGAAGCCAGAGGTAGCAGGCTATGGGAGCCGGAGGTAGCAGGCTATAAGAGCCAGAATAGCAAGCTGTAAGAGCCAGAATAGCAGGCTGTAAGAGCCAGGATAGCCGGCTGTGTTGTCCGGCGGGACTATTGATGGATTTGACTATGCTGTTATAGTGCCGGTGGGGCTTGGGATTAACATCTGAGAGCTCGGCCAAGGTGGGGTGCCTTGAGCAAGAGGGAAAAGGTTTATAGGCCTAGCCCGGCGAGGCTTGATGGGCAGAGTCTCGTAGCTCGACGAGGGTGGAGTGCCTCAGGCCAAGATAAGGGATAGCTTGGCTAGGACGGAGTGCCACTAGACCAAGGAAGAGGTAGCTCGGCTAGGGCGGAGGGCCGCTAGACCAAGGAGAAGGGTAGCTTGGTTAGGGCGGAGCACCGCTAGACCAAGGAGAAGGGTAGCTTGGTTAGGGCGGAGCGCCGCTAGACCAAGGAGGAGATAGCTCGGCTAGGGCGGGGTGCCGCTAGACCAAGGAAAAGGTAGCTTGGCTAGGGCAGAGTGCTGCTAGACCAAGGAAAAGGTAGCTTGGCTAGGGCGGAGTGCCGCTAGACCAAGGAAGAGATAGCTTGGCAAGGGCGGAGTGCCACTAGACCAAAGAAAAGGTAGCTCGGTTAGGGCGGAGTGCCGCTAAACCAAGAAAGGGTTGTTTGCTGGGAATGTATGCTTCATCGTCAATGTTAGGGTTTGGCATAAACGTAAAGGAATAGGGTTTCATGATCTATCCAGATGAAAGGTCTGAATTAATTTATGGATGGCAGCTCGGGCCCAAAGCCGTTTGCTGGAAATGTGAGTTTCATCGTTAATGTGGGGTTTAACATTAACGCAAAGGAATAGAGTTTCATAATCTATCCAGACGAAAGGTCTAAATTGATTTATGGATAGCAGCTCAGGCCCGAAGCCGTTTGCTGGGAATGTGAGTCTCATCATTTAATGTGGCTCTGATCAGCTGGATATCTACATCTTTGCATATCACTGATTCTGTTGACTTTTCTTTGGCAATCTTTGCACATTGGTCGGCTTGAGTGCCGATGGTAGAATATCTATTTGCCTGAGCGCACATAGCTAGAATTTTGAGTTCTCTTAGCTGGCCATACTGGAAAATTTATGAGCATCTGTCATATCGAATGCTGATGGCTAGACATCTCTGGCACTCTAGAGGATCATCGGGCATCTATCGGCCAGGGTGCCGATGGCTGAATGCTTGACATATGTCGGCTGAGATGCCGATGGTGGGATATCTACCCCCTTTGAATACTTGTTGAATCATTTGTCAGCACGAACATCGTCGCCTGAGTATTTAACATCTGTTGGCCTGAGCCTTGGTTAGCAGAACATCTGTCGGCTTGGGCTCCGATCAGCTGAACATCTGACGCATGTCTGCTTGGGTGCCGACAGCTAGAGTTTTGACTTCTTTTGGTTGGCATGCTGGCGATTGATGTTTGGGAACATCTATCCTGTCGAATGCCAAAGGTTAGACATCTCTGGCACTCCAGAGGCTCATCGGGCATCTATCAGCCTGAACGCCGGTGGTTAGGCGAACTTCCATCATTCTTCATTGATCCATCCTTTATTGTTCATTGTCATCTGGGATTTCATCATTTGGATAGTCCCTGACATCAGCAGCAGACGTGCAGTGTAAGAGTCTGCGAGAGGATGGCCCTTGAAAGGTCAATGCTCCAATTTTATTCATCATTCCCATAAGTGATCATTGCCCTCTTAAAGGGGTAAACATATCCAGCAACGGCCATGCATGCCGCCATTAAGATTTCATATATTTACCCCTAGAGTGGGGAACCATGTGCGTCTTCCATCATTCTTTTGGCATACATCTGCCCCCGGGATGGGATACCATCAATATTTCTCATTGTTTGGCATACATCTGCCCCCGGGATGGGGTACTATTTGAAACTTCCATCATCTCATAATCATCATTTTCCTTCCTATTTTTTCTCTCTTTTTTTTTCTTTTTTTTTGATATGCATCCCCTCCTCCTTAGAATGGGGTATCATCTGCACCTTCCATCATTTTGTCATCTTTCTCTTTTTTTTTTGTTAATACATCTGCCCCCAGAATGAGGCACCATCTGCATCCCTCATCATTCATTTTTTTAAATCTTTTATGTGTACATCTGCCCCTTGAAAGGGGTATCATCGACATCCTTCACCATCATCATTTTTCTTTCCCCCCCTTTTTTTTTTGGTAAACATATGCACCAGAGCGGGGTGTCATATTCTTGTAGCATCACCGGGCTTCTTTGGGGCCGGGAATGTATCCTTGTTGTAGTGGGTGACCCACTCGAACAGGGCCCGAGTCTTTTCCTTAGGAAAGGAGTAGGGTTTAGTCATTTTGCTTCTTAGGGAATGGCCTAGCTCGCCAGTCTTTGCCGACGAAGAGATAGCTGCCTTCTTTGTCTTCTTCCTTCGTTTCTCGAAAGCTTTGAAAATTGGCCATGTGAATATATTTATGCATCAGTTGTTCACTGGCAGGCTTGTTCTTTTGACCTAGGGAGGTAGCGGCCGGGTAATATTTTGTCACGAAGGCCTCAATATCAGCCCCAATCTCATTCAGGAGATGAAAGGACTTGACTTTGATGCCAATCGACCTTGTTAATATTTCTATCTTCAAGTTGCGCTTGCATATCTGGACAGCCCCCTCATGGTACGGCAGGTGCTGACATCTGGTGCAAAGGTTCTTTCATCGGCGGATATAATCCAGAGCAGGTTTATCAGCCCCTTGTTTAGTCTCATACAGTTCTGCCTTAGTAATTTCTTCCTCAGCAGGTTTCATTTCCCTCATCTGTTTTATTTCGGGCCCACCCGTCACCGCCAGAACTGGTGGATTTGAGTGCAGACCAGGTGTATGGAAACCCATTTCATTCAGCTTGCTCTGCAGCAATTCAACTTCTTGCAATTTTTCATATAATTCTGTCATCATGGCAAGGCCAAGAATGTTGCCCCCTATCCTGACCTCAGGAGGGACCGGCAGTGTTCTATTAAAGACGCCAGACGCGCCCAGGTTTTCAGAGATTGACATCTTTGCCCTCATGTCTCCATATGGAGGAGGAGTGGGGTAGCATGCTTCTTCTTTTGGTGGCGGGAGGCGCCCATACTTCTCTCTGGTTTTATCATCATGACGGGAGACCAAAGCTTTGGCTTGCTCTGACCTTACCGGTGCGGAGCATATCTCTTCGTCATCTTTTCTGAGAGTCTGGCCATTGCCGAGCGAGACTGACAGCATGTTTACAGGAGAAGACTTTGTCCCTCCTCATATTTCTTCGCATCTACTTTTCCTTTCTTTTGGCAGTCGGCATCTGTACCCCTAAGGGGTCATCTAGCACATCCGGCACTTTTGATTCACTTTTCATTTTCTTCATCAGGCCTGGGGATTTGACATGCTCCCGCAGGACGGGTCCATCGGTGCTTTCTACACAGGCTTTTGACGTCACTTTGGGCAACTGCCGATATAGGGATATCACATTGACTGCTCTTTTTAGCTCAGGCAGCTCATGCGGGCGTGGCGGGTCCACTCTGTATTCACCCAGACGTAGTTCCCCTTTTCTTAATCATTCTTTCAATAACAGCTTTGAATATATATAGCAATTTTCAGTGGGGTGACCCCACGCCTGGTGATATGGGCAGGAGCGGGGGTCATCTCTTCTTTTGGCATTATCAGATCTCTTTGGATCAGGAAGGACAATTCTGTCAAATTGGGCGGCCCATTCAAACAGGAGCCGAGTTTTTTCCTTAGGAAAGGAATAAGGCTTGCTCATCCTGGCTCGCAGAGCGGGGCCATCCTTCTGATCAGCCGGCCTGGTGGGAGGAGGGCGGGCAACCTCCTTTTTTCTTTTATTATTATTATGTTGCTGAAATGTCTTGAAGTCTACTGTATCAACTTCTGTAGGCATGGGCCATTTATCAGCTGATCTAGCTTTGTGGCATACAACAGTAGCAGTTGAAGAACCACTAGAGAGGAAGGCCTCGACCTCCACTGCAGCGTTGTTCAGTCGGTCGAATGACCGTATCTCCATTCCAATCATTCTTTCGAGAGTTTCCCAATCATTCTTTCGAGAGTTTCCCGCCGAAGATTCTGCTGTCAAATCAGGACGGTGTCCTCTTGCTGCGGAGGCTGCCTGCATCTCATGGGGAGATCCCTCCCTCTTTTTATATAATCCAGAGCAATCTCATCTTGCTTCTGCTTGGTTGCATACAGTTCGGCTACTGTAATTTCTCTTTCTGTAATATGGAATCTGCCCCAGAACTTCCGCTGCATATCGGGCCAGTCAGCCACTGACCCAGCCGGTGGGCCAGAGTACCATTCAAAGGCTAACCCTGTAAGGGACGAGCCGAAGAACTTCAGGAGGTAGGCTTCATCAGACGCCAGGTCGCCCATAATTATTGTATAGTAGGCTATATGCTCTTTGGGAGAGCCTTGGCCATTGAATCTTTCAAATTTCGGCGGCTGGCTGACGCCTGTTGGTACTTTCTTAGTAGCATAATGCGCAGGATATGGTACCTTATAAACATCATGGGCACCGGAATTCTTGGTCCCTTCGGACAGCTTCATTTCAATAATCTTTTCTATCATCAGCCTGCCAGCCACACCCGGATCTATGGATCTGAGAAGAAGTGTGCCCGCTGCCGGCCGAAGGGGGTTGTCATAATTGTTGTATGCAGAGCAGGCACGGCAAGCTGCGTTTGAGACGCAGAGGGCTGAGCCACCGCTTGTTGTAGAGAAGGTTGACTCGGCGCCTTGCCTTTGTCAGTTTGAGCAGGATGGACCGAAGAGGGCACCCCTATTGAGCCAGAAGTCTGTCCAGCTGGTTCAGCATGCTTGGAGACAAGTGTATGCTCGCCTCTTTCATTGAGCTGTCTTTTGAGGGAGTCAATCTTCTGCTGATTTCTCTTGAACATCATTTGGATCATGGGATCCAGGGTTGTCGGGATCTGTATTTCTCCCGATATTTCTTCATTGGAAACACCCAGAGGGTTGTCTTCTTCTCCTGCAGTCACTACTTTGACTGTCATCATAGTGACTTCTTTGAGCTTCATCGGCAGTCATTATCTTTTCTTTCACTGCTCGGCTTCTTCTTGTGATGACATTTGGCCTGCGTGCCAATTTAATCAGCTCTTCAGGCTGGTCTGGCAGTGTATCATATTTCCCGGTGACACCGGCCATATTGCAGGAAAAAACCTGCATCTTTCCCTTCCGGGTGTGGACTTTCCTTCTGACACGACTCGGATATGTGAGGCAGTCAAAGACTGAAGTCCTTTCTTCTGCTTCTGTTTCTTCCCTCTTGGGGCTGTCTTTTCGACGTCTGACCCTACGGCCATCCTCATAGTTGTTGGAGTCTGAGGATGAGACTCCAAACGCCACATCTTCTGAGGTTTCATCTTTTTAATGTGGGGTGCCCGAGGCACGAGACAATCTTTGCTGCCCTATGGAGGGATTCCCTAGACAATGGAAGTAGTCTTGAACTACCTGGTTCATTTCTCCTTGGATATGCCTTTGTAGATCTGATCGGGGCAGCAGCCTCTCTTCGATCTTTGGCTGAGAAACCAGCCTTGAAATTTGGGAAGCCAAATGCTTCGACTTGGAATATTTGAAGATATCAGCCCATCTGGCGCAGGCCTTCGGTCTCTTTGGAATAGCAGCACAGGCTGGATCTTCCATTCTTCTTTGTTCTTCCTTTGGGCAGTATATATTGTTCCCCCCTTTGTGGCGGATGGCAATAGTATCTTCTCTCCTTCTGCCCCCAGCCCTGGGGTGAATGACAGTAGCATTTTCTTTTCCTTTGCCCCCAGCCCTGGGGTGAATGACAGTAGCATTTTCTTTTCTTTCTTCCCATCTCCTGCCCCCAGTCCTGGGGTGGATGACAGTAGCATTTTCTTCTTTCTTCTCATCTCCTGCCCCCAGTCCTGGGGCGAATGACAGTAGCATCTTATTTTCCTCTGCCCCCAGTTCCGGGGTGAATGACAGCAACATCTTCTCTTCTTTCTTCCATCTCCTGACTCTGGCTTCAGGGTGGATAGCAGTGGCACCTTGCTCTTGAGCCGGAATCCAGCTCTGTATCTTCTTCGGCCTCCATATATGTCTATATCTTGCTGGCTTGGGAGCTAGCGGCTTCATCTCATCAGTTTCCCAGTTGGCCATCTTAGTGGCCAAAATTTGGACATTGTTGTCAGTCTGGACGGTCGGGGCAACCCTGTCCGGATGAACGTCTTTGGGAGAGACCATCGATGTTCACCCTAACATCTCCGGTCATCATCATCTTTCCAGAGTTTGAAAGACGACGGCTTGCAGCAGCATACCGGCTCCTCCGGTTACCTCTTCTCCGTTTTAGGGCAACAGCGGGGACCGTGTCCCTCCTTTGGATATGGTGGACGAAGCAGGCGACGACTATCGAGGCCGTCTTTTCTGGTGAGCTTCCCTCCTCATCAGCAGTTTTCATCGGGGCACCTGCAGCAGTGCCTTGTTCTTTGTCAGCAACCTCCAGTAGGTCGATGAAGACGAGGCCCAAGCAGTTGGGCAACCCGACAGTAGAGGGCATAGACCCGAACATCGTGGGCACCGCGAAGTAGCCTTCGCGAACATGAGCATCAACGACCAGTCGGTCGCAGCGGAGGGAGGCGAGTCCACTCATCATTTTAATTCCTGGTAATAGGATTAGCGTACAGTTAGAATTTAAGAGGGGCCTCTCGAGGCCTCCTATTTTGACGTAGAGATGAAGGGAGACTCTGTCCCACCGGGCGTGCCAGACTTGTGGACGCGCTTTTTATTCTTTTTATTTATTTTGTTGATTTATTGGCGTGCCAGTCACCGGAGTGACGATTTCATTGTGCGCTCGATCTGACTTGGTCAGTCGATTATGAGTGATCGTGCCTGGACCAGAAGTTCGTCATACCATAAAGGCTATGACGTTAATTACGCCCTTCCAAGGAAGGACAACCCTTGATTAAACGCCAAAATAGGAGGCCTCGAGAGGCAAACATGTATTCATGTGTGCAAAATGGAACTTCATACCAGAGCCAGGAAGGCGGGCAAGATAACAACATCAGCTGTAGAAACAGACGGTATCGTCAAGCCAGCGGCTCAGAGACGATATCATTAAGTCAGCGGTTCAAAGACTGAGCCGTGGCCATGATGGAGGTTTAAAGCATTGATCAGTATTTCGACAGCATTTCCCCTTAATCTGGATTATGCCCAGGGGGAAATAGGCTATCACCCACGGAGTGCCGGGATGAAAGCTGAGAGAGAGAAGTGTTGAACTTCCCGAACCGCATATCTGCCATGGGGCAATGTTTGATATTCCCTGTAGAAGCCGGTGGAACTCATGCAGTGGCAGAGCCCTCCCGAGCTAAAGGGGTTATTCATGAACCCGATGCGGGACGACGGAAAGCGAGCGAACGCTCAATGTTGCGCCCTCGCACGCGGATCGACCTGCGCGGTCAGGTCGCGGGGATCGACCTGCCCGGTCAGGTCGCGGGGGTCAAGGGGGCAGCGCCCCTTACGGGGGTTTCCGGGGGCGGAGCCCCCGGAACAAAATTTGGATTGAAGGCCCAGTAATAAAATTTGGGGTAGGCTATCAATGCAGTTCAAGTGTACATAGGTTCTCGGCGCGAAGGCAAAATGGCCAGGGTTCCCGGCGCGCCAACTAGAGAGCTTCTCGGCGCGAAGGGGAGATGGTGGAGGAGGTTCCCGGCGCGCTTCCGAGAAGGCTTATCGGCGTAAGGAATAGGGGGGTCTCGGCATGGCTGAAGAGGAGGGGGAGCTCTCGGCGCGCTGACAAGAGGGCCAAGGGGGGGTTCTCGGCGTGAGGGTTCCCGGCGCGCTCAGGGCCGCGCCGGGAGCCATGGCGCCGAGAGAGTGTTGGTGTTCTGGCGCCGTGAGGACCCGAAAGGGGTTCCGAAGGCTCTGTTTTGGGTTTCTTGGCGATTCAGGACAAGCCAGATAGGTTCTGTGAAGTCAAAGTGGATCAGTGCATCAAATCTGAGCTGGATTAGATTTGGGCTTTACAGGAGCATCAGGATAGAAGAGGAATTTGGGAAGTCTAGGGTCGAGGGAAACCCTGTCACCATTGTCATGTAGAGCCCGGGGGACAACCTGATGTCGACTTTCATCTTCCTGAGAGAACTTTGGCAGCACCTCCCCTGGACCGAGCATTTGCCAGAGAGTGGTATAGGCTGACATCCACGGAGTGCCGGGATGAAAGCCGGAAAAAGAGTGAGCACTAAGGCTCGAAGAGACTATCTATGTCTCTGGCATCGGTCACTATTCCCCTTCTCGGAGACTGACGAAACTCATGTAGAGACAGGGTTCATCAGACCCACGGGGTTGCATGTGAATCCAGTTAGGGACCTCAGAATGTAGGGGAGGTCAATCCCCAGTTAATTTATCCCCTGGGGTACGTATGACGACTCACGAACGCCCCAGAATAAATGGACGAAGAGGCCAAAGGAGTGGACAAAGGAGAGGCTCTCAGCATGTTTTTTATTGGCAAGAAGATGGCTCTCGGCGTGAGATTATAGGTTGGCCAAGGGGCTCTCGGCATGGGTTTACAGGTTGGCCAAGGGGGGGGGGGGCTCTCGGCATAGGTTTAAATTGGCCAAAAAAAGGGGCTTCTCGGCATGGTTTTAGTTGGCCAAAAAGGTCTCGGCGGTGGCTTCTTAACCAAACAAGGGGGGTCTCGGCGTGGCCTTAATTGGCCCAAAGAGGGCTCTCGGCGCAGCCTAACCAAAACAAAGAAAAGGGGCTCTCGGCGTGGAGCTTCCCGGCGCGCTCATGGCCGCGCCGGGAGCCTGGCGCCGGGAGCCTGTGGGCTGGGAGGTTTACATGAAGGGTTTAGATGGCTTTTGTCGGTTTGCTGAAGAGGGAGACCTCTCGGCAGGATAGTTCTCGGCGGGGAATTTTGTACGCCGAGAAGGATGGCATTGCTACAGGGTTTCATGAGTTACAGAGCTGAAACGATGCTCTGTTTGGGGATTTTATGAGATTTCTGGCTCGGATTGAGGCTGGATTTAGAGTGTAAGCGAGAGATTACACAGATATGGGTTTGATTTGCCAAAATGGGCTGGGTTCAAAGGGGAATCGAAGGAATCATTGCAGGATGGGGTTCTGAATCGTCATATTATTATTGACCCTCAGGGATCCTTTGCTGGCATCTGTGGTCGCCTGGGAGCCAAGAGATGGCCATCTTTGACCCCAGGGGCGACCTTGATGTAATTGTTCGGACTGGAGCCGGATTAGAAACCATCGGTATTAACCTATTGAAGCAGCTTACTTATTCCTGTGAGAAGAGGATCTCAAGCAAGCCGTCGGAACTATTGCCGATATCGGTAGCAGACTGCCCCAGAAGCCAAGAGATGGTCTGTCTCTGGCCCTGGGGCAAGCCTGGGAGGCTTTATGCAAACGACGAAGACTGCGAAGGACATCGGTTCATCTAGAGCTACATTTATTCTACTGAAGACAACTGAGCCTGAAGACCCACCAGAGAATCAGACGCACTTCAGTTGAGCTTGAAATAAAAACATATAAGGGAAAGAAATAGCAGCAGATGGAGAGATAGCTGGCAGATGTTTCAATCACTCAACGCCCAAAGGGGCCATTGGAGCATTTCGTATCATTAGATCACCCCAGAACTCACACCAATCACACGGAGGGAATGAGGGAGAGGGAGATGAATATACATCGGGATATCCCTGTTACACCCAAAATAAGATCGAGATAAACTCGGCAGGATTACATGAAGAAGAAAATAAAACTATGGGGGAGGGCGGAGCATTGACTCCTCTCCCTCCCCGGCTGCCCACCTGAGCTTCTTCTCCTTCTTTCTCTTCTTCTTTCTTTTCTCAGCGGAGGCTCTCTTCTTCCTTTGGTTTCTGGCTATCCTCCGGATATCTCCCCCTTCTTTTTTTCTTCTATCCCCCTGCCGATTTCTTCTGGTGCTTCTCTCCCGGCCCCGATCGATATGGAGGAAATGAGGCTTTTATAGGCATAGCACCCCCCCTTCTCGGCAGGGTTGCCTTGGCGCGCATACCTCAGGTTCCCGGCGCGCCCCCTTGCTTCCTGACGCAAAGGCTTCTCGGCGCCATGCTTTGGGTCGTGGTGAAGAGCTCTCGGAGCCATGGCCCATTTAGGCCCCTTTCTTATTGCTTTAATTTTTTTAATCACTAGGCTTCTGGGGCGCCTAATCTGCCTCTTCATTAGTCCTTCAAATCTGTC
Organism: Amorphophallus konjac; assembly: GCA_022559845.1. Taxonomy (NCBI): domain Eukaryota; kingdom Viridiplantae; phylum Streptophyta; class Magnoliopsida; order Alismatales; family Araceae; genus Amorphophallus; species Amorphophallus konjac. The sequence goes on along the minus strand of CM040121.1, from coordinate 296,840,843 downwards.
GGAACAGATGAAGGTCCTTTTAGTTGATGGGTTGACATAGTCTTATCAGCATATTTCTGGAGATTTTCATCAGTCAACAGACTGCAATTCTTCATCAGTACTGCCATCTGAGTGATGACAATACCGGACATCGGCTTGGCCGGGAAGGGCTTCGGCTGGGTGGTAGCTTCAGTGACGACTCTTCTGTAGTTCTAGCTTTGCATGAATTCCTGGGATCTTCATGTCTGATTTCATCTCCTCTTCGATTTCATCTTTACCCTTGACTATATTTCAGGTGTCAACAGGGCTTGGTTCATTTTTATTAAACCGTGATTTTAGATATAAATATAGAATTTTATTGACAAACTTTACATACATCATGTTTAAACCATGCTGATCAATAAAATTCATTCATAAGCCCTTATAATGGAAGACTTTGAAAAAAAAATTATGTTTTGGATTTATGAGATTGATATCTCCTTGAAAATCTTGTTGAATTCCTTGTGTTTGGAGCTTAGTTGAAATTCTTTTGCTCACTGCCCTTGATTCATCATGACCAGAACTTATCCTTGATTGCCACTGTGGTCTCCTTCTCATCCATCTCATAAGATTCCATTTATTCAGGGGGAGCTTCCTTGTCATATGAATCATGCTGCATAGAAATTCTTAAAGGGGGAGAATTGTGTACTTGCTTTTACATATTTAGGGGGAGATCTTGCATTTCTTGTTGCATCTGCATCTCTGCATTCATACCTCCCCATGGTTCTTTTTGATAATAACAAAGGGGGAGAAATTGGTATGAGTCATGGATATGTTTGTCTAAAGAAATGATGAAATAAATTGGTTGTGTGAATAAGCACACATGACTCATAGTATTGTCATAATCAAAAAGGGGGAGAATGTTGGAACCCTGGTTTTAATAATGACATACTATGAGTCATGGTTTAAGGTCTATGCATCATTTGCTTTAAGTGTTCATCTGTCATATGTCCTCGGTGCATTAACATTAGCTGCATGCCATAGCACGATTACATTGAGCATATAGTCAGTGCACTGCATGCAGAGTCTGCACACTTGTTGATAGCATGTTCGTGAATTCATTCTCATTGTGCACACTGTGTTCTAGTGCATTCTGCATTACAAACCAGCAAGTCTATACATTGTATGCTACAAAGTCTGCACATCCCGTTTGAACATTGTATCACTTGCCAAGTCTATACATCGCCGTCTGTTCATGCATCAATTCTCAAGTTTGTACAACCGTTATTGATATGTGCATTTAAGTTCATACATTCTTCAAGGGCATAGTCCATGCATTCATCTCAATTCTATACAACTCCTGTTGCTGCATAAACGTAAAGTTTGTACATGGTCTTGGCATATGCACACACAAAGTCCATACAATGTCTAGCGTCTCACTTAGCGTCTCTGTGCACCATTTCTCAAAGTCTGTACAGCCGTGGTCGCAAGACCAAGTTTGTACATCGTCTTGTGCATGCAACATTTCCAAGTCTGTACATTGCATCATGTGCTTCAAGCATTTCCAAGTATGTACATTGCATCATGTGCTTCAGGCATTAGACGCAAAGTCTATACATTGCTGCATCAAGTCTATACATCGTGTGCATCTCGCTGCTAAGTCTGTACATTGGCCAAGTATGTACATCACCACTTGTTCATGCATATGTGCAAGTCTATACATTGTCTGGTCATCCACACTTAAAGTCTATACATTCCTTATCTTTACCTACGTTCAGAACACTAAGTCTATACATCGCGTGAAGTCTGTACATCGGTAAAGTCTGCACATGGTTGCTTTGAAGCCGTAGCAAGTCTATACATTCATGCATCATTTAAAGTCTGTAAACCTTCATTGGCACTTTCACACGAAGTCAGTACAGCCTTTGTGTTGCACGAACACAAGTCTATACATTGCTGTCTCATGCATTCAAGTCCATACACTATGCAGTTGAGCATCGTTCATTACAACAAGTCTGTACACTCAATTGGTGGCTTGTTCATGCATCATCTATCAAGTCTATATATCGCTGCATTAAACACGTTCAAAGTCTGTACATTCCTCAACGGCTGTGCAACCCTTCAAAACAAGTCTGTACATTATTATTTGGTTCAAATTTTGAACTAACTCGATGCATCCATTTTTATCTTCTTTCAGATTGATTCAGGCTGATGAGTGGGCACGTGATCCGAGGTTGGCACCTGGCACGTGATCCGAGGTTTCTCTGGATAAAGGGGGCACAAGTCTATACATCACCCTAGTTGTTGCTGCTATAAATTGAAGACTCCTCCATCTGAAGGAAGACAGACAGTGATTGAAGCAGAGAGGCAGAGAGCAGAAAAAGACCAGAAGAAGAAAGAAGAGTGAGCCTGAGCAGAAGAAGAATAGAGAGAGCAACAGAGAGATCGAGAGAGTAGCATAAGAAGAAAAAGAAAAAGAGAAAGAGAGATAGAGAGCTCGTAAAGAAGAAGAGAAGCTTCATCAAAAAACTTGTATGTCTGGCTATTGGATCAGATCCAAACCAGATTTGCTCCTGCGAGTGCTATACTTTATGGATTTCATTTCCAGCTTTCTGATTGCTATATTTTTGTTTCTTGTTTTTTTTTTCTTTACACTTCCTTGGCTTATTTTTTCTTTCCGATACTCTGTAGTGAGGTCGGGGTTCCTCCTGTGGTCTCAGGAGAATGGAGATTTGTTCTCCGGTTTGCTAGTGACTGTGTGTCACTAGTGGTTCCCTCTGGGTTTCAGAGGAAGGGAGACTTGGTGTCTCCGGTTGCAAGTGGCTGGGTGTCACTTGTGGGTTCCCTCCTGGGTGGAGGAAGAGAGACTTCGGTCTCTGGTTGCAAGTGGCTGGGTGTCACTTGTGGTTTCCCTCCTGGGTGGAGGAAGAGAGATTTCGGTCTCTGGTTGCTAGTGACGGGTAGTCACTAGTGGTTTCTCTCCGGTCTGGAGGAAGAGGGGAGGTTGTTCCCCTGGTCAAGCTGTTAGGCAGCATTTGTTTGCAGACTGAGTCTGCGGTTCTAGCTTGTGCTAGTGGAAGCCTCACTCCAGTTTGGAGTGAGGGGTGGACGTAGGTCTGTGGACCGAACCACCTAAAAAATCTTCTGTGCCGTGGTTTGCCTTGTGCGTTTGCCCCTTGTCTTCTACCTCTTTCACAGGTTGTCTGAGCATTCTTGTTTCTATATGAAGTGACCTTGAGCATAGATGTTTTGCTAAGTGAGTCTGGTTTGCATAGTTCTATCTTCGGCATTAGACTTTATCAGGTACCTTGATCAAATGTTTCTTTGAATTTCTTCTTGAAGAGCTCAATAGTTTTTATTTCGCAACTGTGTCTAGCTACAGGCTTATTATTTTTAAGTGGGGTAATTTTGTAGAGGGATACATTCACCCCCTGTAATGCCCTGGATCCTTGGTAGGTCTTGCTGGATCTTCATTGGATCTTCTGGATTAGTTTCGGTGAGTTTCAGCTCGCTTTTGTGGCTTCCGAGTTGAGCATTACGAGCCGTGTGGGTTTTTCTCTCGTACTAGTTACGAAACCCTACGGTGAGTTTGTTTGTCAGTTCATCGACTCGCGGATGCTACAGCGACGATGTACTCTTCGAGCCGGTCATTTCGACTATTTTTGCGTATTTTTCGGAGATAGGACCAGAAATCAGATTTTTCAGAAATTAGGAAAATTCCTAATTTCTTTTCCTTTTTCATTCCTTTTCCTCTCTCCTCCTTCTCATTTGCCGCCGCCATCTCTCTCTCCCGTTTCGCCTTCCTCGGGTCCGACTGCAGACGGAGGACCTAGGAGCGAGTGCTGGGGATGCTGTGGAGCTGGCTGGGTGCGCGATGGAGTGAGGATCGAGATAGTTTTGGCGCGATCCCGAACGGTGGATTCAAAGCCGGTGTTCGAGCTCGCGGCGTGGTTTTCGGCGCGGTTTAGTCCCTTCGGGGCACGGTTTCTTCGGTGGAGGTAGGGTGATGGTTCCTCACTTCCTCCTGCTCATTTTCCCTGCCCTTGCACTTTGTTTGGCGCGGAAACGGCCTAGTTTGGGCTTGTTTAGCCTAAACCGTGATTTTTGGGTTTTGTAGGGTTCGCCGGAGAACGGCAACCATTTGTAGCTCGGTTAGTGTTGAACTGACCGTTGGGATGTTAGGATCCCATCCATGCTAGTTTCGTGTTGATCGGTGGTCATTCGAGGCCGGTAGGAGCCCGGGAACCTCGTTGACCCATTTAGGGTGGATTCGTTGGAATCGCCCCGATCTTGTGTTTTTGTGCTTGCATGTGGGCTTTTTAGCCTTCTTATATTGTTTTTCATTGTCGAGGGTTGTTCCCCCTGCGCTTCGGCGTGAATGGGGCGTGGATCGGGCCGATTTGGCCAACCCTCCGTTTTCCCGCCGTAACTGGTGTGGCGGTCGTTCCAGGGACCGTTACCTGCCCAGACGGCCTCACGACTGACCATTACAGCGTCTGGGTTGATTTGAGTTCTTCGAGGTTTTGAGAGTGTGACGGCCCAGGGGTGGCGCGTCACATCTCTTTGACGCGTTCCGTGAGACGCGTTACGTCTATTTTGTCGTTTTACGTTTGGGTTAAGTCGGTTCCTCTGACGCGCTTGCCCCTGTACGTCAGGTGAGTGTAACGTGCCTGCCCCAGGCCGTTACATTCTGGTTGACTGACGTTGACCTTTTGAGGTGGTTCCCCTGGCGCGCCGGCCCTAGCGCGTCAGGTGTGCGTAACGCGCCTGCCCCTAACCGTTACGTTCTGTTTGACCGTGTTTGACCGAGTGAGTCGGTTCGCCTAACGGCCGTGCTCTCGTGCATTAGGTGTGTGTAACGTGCCTGTCCCAGGCCGTTACATGCTGTTTTGGCTGAGTTGGGGTGGTTGCGTCGTTCTCTCTAACGGCCTCGTCCCCATGCGTTAGGTGATGGTAACGCGTCCGGTCGGGACCGTTACATGCCTCTCAGCCAGTTGTTGTTCTGGGTTTTGCTGGCCCTGATGTGCTTGCCCTGGCGCGTTAGGTGGCTGTAACGCGCCTGGTCTAGCGCGTTACATGCCCCGAGTGTGTTTTGAGTTTGAGGGTTGTTGGCCCTGACTGCCCCGGTCGGGCGCGTCAGGTTGGTGTAACGCGCCCGATGCTGGCCGTTACATGCCTTTGTGTTTCTGGAGTTGGTTAGGGCGGTGTGTGTGACGGCCTGTTCCCCGACCGTCACGTTGGATGTAACGGCCTAGCGTTAGACCGTCACGTTCATGTAGCGGTCTAAGGGTGGTGCGTTACATGCCTTGTGCTCCGATTTCCGTGATTCCAGTTTCTGCTTGTCTTGGCTTGGCCTTGTGGTCTGCCCATTATCCCGTGGATGTCTCCTGACGCCCTATGAGGGCTAGGACTACGTTGTAAGGTATCCAGGTGTCTTCTTTCTTGTGGTAGGATTCTTTATCCTGCTCTTGTGTGTGTCTTTGGTTGGGTTCCGGTCAACCCGGGGTGACCCAGCGGTTGACGGGCGACCTTGCGTGTGGGTGTCTTGGCGGTTTTGTCCAGCCTGAGACACTGGTTCTGGATGCCTCGAGGTATCATCTTACCTCGGTTTGTGTGTCTAGACGTGTGCTGAGGGTCTTCGGTGTTCCCTCAGGTCTCCGTGAGTTATTTTCTGCGGAGTGTCGTTTCTTGTGGCTTAGGATTAGACCGATTGGCGGCTTGTTCCGCTGTCTATGATGATCTTGCCTCTGAGTCGTCTGACTCAAGGGTCGTTACGTGGTAGGTCTAGTTGCCTGGTCCTGAGTCTGTCAGCAGTTGGTTAGCTGCCTGGGTGCTTTGTGATGCGCGAGACAGGGCTTTCTTTGACTGTCTGTGCTTTAGCACCTGTGTTTCTGAGTTGTGCCTTGTGAGCCTCCACTAGTCGTTGCCCTAGGTCTTGAGTACCGACCCACCGGGAATGGTGGAGGGGTGTTTCCCGTTGTACGGTTTTTAAGCTAGTTCCGTGGGCCCCGGCCAACGGTAGCATCCTACCGAGGGGAATACTAGGTAGAGGCCTGACTTAGGCAGTGGTCAGTGTGTGCACACGTGGTCAGGGACTGAGGACTTGCGCCGACGGGCGTGACCCTGACTAGTCGCTTGCTGTTGTGGTACTGCGGTCCTGTGTCCGTAGTTGCCATTCTTCCTTGGAATTGTTGTTCCTTGGACCTAGTTCTTGGTGTGTTCAGTCTCCATCGTCCTCGGGACGAGCTTGTAGACTTGACACTTGTGGTGCAGTGTAAGACGTCAATGGACGCATCTGGCTGTTCTTCTAGTGCGAGGGTGCTCCTATCGCTTGGCCAGTGACTTTCGGCATTTCTTGTGGCTGAGACTCCCGGCGTTTCTTGGCTGGTGACTCTCGTGTCACTTGGCATTTCTTGTGCGTTGTGACCTTCTTGGGTTAGCCTTTCTGTGGCTGTGCTCGAGGTCAGTGTCCTGTCGCCTGCATGACATTCTGGTCGTGCGTGGGGCAGTGTGTACGACGCTCTGGTTGTATTTGTTTGTGTCGTTTGTTGTTTGGATTACTTTCTGGCTGACAGGATGGTAAGGACCGACCGTGCGAGTTTGGGATTGACCTTCTGTTGTTGCTTGGAGTAGTTTGGGGTGCCGAGGTTAGTTCGGCCGCCGCTTGTCTGGCGCGGGTTCTTCCCCTTCCGCACTTGCTCCCTACTCCTACTTCCCGTCTGGTTACTACTGCCTGTAGCGTAGTTTTACAGCTTTGTAGTGTAGTTCCTGCTTTACTACACCTGCTGTTTTGTTGTTTTTGTTGTTCCGTGTTACGGCGTGTTTTTCAGTGGGGATCCGCGTGACCCCTACTGAGCCAGTGACACGTGGCTCACCCTTGCTTTTCAGGTGGGGTGGCGTTGTTCGTTCTGCTTCCGCGTGGTTCCTGGAGTGTGCGTGCTCATTGCGTGCCGTGGCTGCCAGTTGGTACCTGCGTCGGGTCTCCCCCGACTTCTTGGTACGCCTTTCCTTTCTGTCGACTGTACTGTGCTAGACTTGTTGTCTTTAGCTTTGGACTGACTCTGGGATATAATTGTTAACTTGAACCGTTAATTAAAAAGTAATTTTATTTCTGCTACTTTAGCAAACCTATCTAATGAAATTTAATTGCTTACTGTACTATCTCCGTGGCTTCAATGTACTCTACACGTGCCTTTTTCCCTTCGGAGCTTTCCCGCTCTTGGGAGGCCTCGCGGGTTCCATGCAGTATCACGCATATCCGATAGTCCTACCAGGTATGCCGGGTATCCGGAATCCGGGTCGCTACAGCTTGGTATCAGAGCAGTGTTCTGAGATGTTCGGAGTTCTTTTCTGAGCTATCAGAGCATTGTCGTGTGAAGTACATGTGAATCTGAGATATACAGTATCCAGAGTCGTGAAAGTCCAGTATAGTCTTCAGCTTGCTGTGGTTTGCGATGGTTTATCGCGTTGTTTTCTTCGTATGTTGTCTTGTGCGTGCTGTTCTGGCACTGTACGAGATGGTCATGCTCTCGTCCGGATGTGACGAGGTGTTTCTTTTTCATCGTTGTGTTTGTCTCGATCATGTTGTACTTGGTAGTGTTCACCGGAAGGCTTGAATCTGTAGTACGTTGTTCGAGGTTTTCTCCGTGTGTTGTTCAGGTTGCTGTTGACCTTTGGCCTTGGTTTGATGACCGTACACGTTCTCATGTTGTCTTGGCCGTCCCGGCTTGAGTCTGTTCAGCTCCTGATGTGTTTCGCTTCTGTTGAAGTGCTCGATTTGATTCCGTGTTGGAGAAGTTGCTCAGGCAAGCTAGGATTTTCCCTTCATGGTGAGCTTTTGTGGTTGAGCTTCCTGCTTCTCGTCCCTTCTAGTGGAATCTTTTTTGAGGTTTGCCTTGGAATTGCTGTCTTAGTGATGCCTTTGTCCTGTGTCTGCTTAAGTGTGGACAGCTTTGTTTTGAGCCTGATCTGCTCTTTGCTATACGGTTGCTGGCTTTGGACTCCGTTATGGTGTTAAGAGCTGTCGCGTACCGTAGTTGTCACGCCGTGTCCAGCGGCCGATGTATGGTGAGGGCTCATTTATCATTTTCGGGACGTGAAGGTAAGCTGAGATTGATGCTTTCCTTGTGCTTTGTGCTGAAGCTGGTGCTATTCTCCTGTTGCACTTAGGCTCCTTGTGATTGGTTGTTCGCGTGATCGGTACTCATGGCGTGTGATTTGCGATCTTCATTGATTGCAATGGCGCCTGGTGTTTGTGCTGAGGTGCGACTACTGAGGTTGTTCTGTTGCCTGTGCGTGTTGTTGAGAGTGCAGCGGAAGTGTGTGGGTTGGCTACCCACTGGTCGAGAGATCTGTTTCTTCTCGATGTGACTTCGTCTTGGCTTCTTGTGCCTCGATGTCATCTGTTGCCGTGCCATTGTTGGTGGTTTTCTGGTGTCGGCATTGGCATTTGTGAGTAGTGGGGAATTTGTCGGCATTCCTGCTGATTGAGTACCCTTTGCTCTGCATTTCTTTCTTGGGTGTTGTGCTCTCGAGGCGTGTTTGTGGTCCTTGAGTTGCGTTCCCCGAGATTGTTGTCGTTTCTTATTATTGTGGGTCTTCTCTTGGTGAGCAGTCTGATGCGTGACCCGTTCTTGTGGTCGTGTGCTCAGCTATTCTTGTGCCTTGTTGTGACCCTGCTTGCAGTGGTATTCTGTGGCCCTGCGTGTTGTGCAGAGCCGGAATCCTGCAGGTGCTGCCGTTGTGTTGTTTCTGTAAGTGTTGTTTCTCTATGATTTTGTGTCTCTGTGTGGACCAAGTCTTGTCAGTTAGCCTTGCTGTGCTCTTTTCCTAGAGTTAGCTTGCGAATCGATCAGATGTAATATCTGAGTGAGGACTGACTTGATTGTGTTTGTGGTCCGGTGCTATTGTTGTCGTTGGTGTCCTGTGTGCCAGGTGTTCCCTGTCGCCTTTGGCACTGGAGCCGATGATGTCGTCGAGCTGTCAGCTGTGGAGATTGTGTTCCCTTGGTTAAGCTGATACTCGCCGTGCCTATCGTTGTGTTTCTCGGTTGGTTGTCTGTTGTTGTGGCAGTCGTGTCTCCTGTCCTGTGAGACGTAAGCGACGTTGCCTTGTTTCGGAGGTGTCAGAATTATGCTCACTTGGGTACCGTGCTCTTTTGTGGATTGTTGCCTTGAGATCCTGTGCGTGTGCTCATGATTGTGGTCTGACAGTGTTCCTCTGAGCTGTGTTTCTCAAGATTTGTGTTGTTTCCATGGTGGTGTTGTTGGGTTGTTCTTCCCTGCTTCTCCTTTGTTAGTCCTTAATTTCGAGGGCGAAATTCCTAAAAGAAGGGGAGGATGTAATGCCCTGGATCCTTGGTAGGTCTTGCTGGATCTTCATTGGATCTTCTGGATTGGTTTCGGTGAGTTTCGGTTCGCTTTTGTGGCTTCCGAGTTGAGCTTTATGAGCCATGTGAGTTTTTCTCTCGTACTAGTTATGGAACCCTACGGTGAGTTTGTTTGTCAGTTCATCGACTCGCGGATGCTACAACGACGATGTACTCTTCGAGCCGATCGTTTCGACTATTTTTGCGTATTTTTCGGAGATAGGGCCAGAAATCAGATTTTTCGGAAATTAGGAAAATTCCTAATTTCTTTTCCTTTTTCTTTCCTTTTCCTCTCTCCTCCTTCTCATTCGCCGCCGCCGTCTCTCTATCCCGTTTCTCTCCCGTATCGCCTTCCTCGGCTCCGGCTGCAGACGGAGGACCTAGGAGCGAGTGCTGGGGATGCTGTGGAGCTGGCTGGGTGCGCGATGGAGGGAGGATCGAGATGGTTTTGGCGCGATCCCGAACGGTGGATTCAAAGCCGGTGTTCGAGCTCGCGGCGTGGTTTTCGGCGCGGTTTAGTCCCTTCGGGGCACGGTTTTTTCGGTGGAGGTAGGGTGATGGTGACTCACTTCCTCCTGCTCGTTTTCCCTGCCCTTGCAATTCGTTTGGCGCGGAAACGGTCGAGTTTGGGCTTGTTTAGCCTAAACCGTGATTTTCGGGTTTTGGAGGGTTCGCCAGAGAACGGCGAGCATTTGTAGCTCGGTTAGTGTTGAACTGACCGTTGGGATGTTAGGATCCCATCCATGCTAGTTTCGTGTTGATCGGTGGTCATTCGAGGCCGGTAGGAGCCCGGGAACCTCGTTGACCCATTTAGGGTGGATTCGTTGGAATCTCCCCGATCTTGTGTTTTTGTGCTTGCATGTGGGCTTTTTAGCCTTCTTATGTTGTTTTTCATCATCGAGGTTTGTTCCCCCTGCGCTTCGGCGTGAATGGGGCGTGGATCTGGCCGATTTGGCCAACCCTCCGTTTTCCCGCCGTAACTGGTGTGGCGGTCGTTCCAGGGACTGTTACATGCCCTGATGGCCTCACGACTGACCGTTACAGCGTCTGGGTTGATTTGAGTTCTTTGGGGTTTTGAGAGTGTGACGGCCTAGGGGTGGCGCATCACATCTCTCTGACACGTTCCGTGAGACGCATTACGTCTATTTTGTCATTTTATGTTTGGGTTAAGTCGGTTCCTCTGACACGCTTGCCCCTATGCGTCAGGTGAGTGTAACGCGCCTGCCTCAGGCCGTTACATTCTGGTTGACTGACGTTGACCTTTTGAGGTGGTTCCCCTGGCGCGCCTGCCCCAGCGCGTCAGGTGTGCGTAACACGCCTGCCCCTGGCCGTTACGTTCTGTTTGACCGTGTTTGACCGAGTGAGTCGGTTCGCCTAACGGCCGTGCTCCCGTGCGTTAGGTGTGTGTAACGCGCCTGTCCCACGCCGTTACATGCTGTTTTGGCTGAGTTGGGGTGGTTGCGTCGTTCTCTCTAACGGCCTCGTCCCCGTGCGTTAGGTGATGGTAACGCGTCCGGTCGGGACCGTTACATGCCTCTCAGCCAGTTGTTGTTCTGGGTTTTGCTGGCCCTGACGCGCTTGCCCTGGCGCGTTAGGTGGCTGTAACGTGCCTGGTCTAGCGCGTTACATGCCCCGAGTGTATTTTGAGTTTGAGGGTTGTTGGCCCTGACGGCCCCGGTCGGGCGCGTCAGGTTGGTGTAACGCGCCCGGTGCTGGCCGTTACATGCCTTTGTGTTTCCGGAGTTGGTGAGGGCGGTGTGTGTTACGGCCTGTTCCCTGACCGTCACGTTGGATGTAACGGCCTAGCGTTAGACCGTCACATTCATGTAGCGGTCTAAGGGTGGTGCGTTACATGCCTTGTGCTCCGATTTCCGTGATTCCGGTTTCTGCTTGTCTTGGCTTGGCCTTGTGGTCTGCCCATTGTCCCGTGGATGTCCCCTGACGCCCTATGAGGGCTAGGACTACGTTGTAAGGTAGCCAGGAGTCTTCTTGCTTGTGGTAGGATTCTCTATCCTGCTCTTGTGTGTGTCTTTGGTTGGGTTCCGGTCAACCCGGGGTGACCCAGCGGTTGACGGGCGACCTTGCGTGTGGGTGTCTTGGCGGTTTTGTCCAACCCGAGACACTGGTTCTGGATGCCTCGAGATATCGTCTTACCTCGGTTTGTGTGTCCAGACGTGTGCTGAGGGTCTTCGGTGTTCCCTCAGGTCTCCGTGAGTTGTTTTATGCGGAGTGTCGTTTCTTGTGGCTTAGGATTAGACCGATTGGCGGCTTGTTCCGCTATCTATGACGATCTTGCCTCTGAGTCGTCTGACTCAAGGGTCGTTACGTGGTAGGTCTAGTTGCCTGGTCCTGAGTCTGTCGGCAGTTGGTTAGCTGCCTGGGTGCTTTGTGATGCGCGAGACAGGGCTTTCTTTGACTGTCTGTGCTTTAGCACCTGTGTTTCTGAGTTGTGCCTTGTGAGCCTCCACTAGTCGTAGCCCTAGGTCTTGAGTACCAACCCACCGGGAGTGGTGGAGGGGTGTTTCCCGTTGTACGGTTTTTAAGCTAGTTCCGTGGGCCCCGGCCAACGGTAGCGTCCTACCGATGGGAATACTAGCTAGAGGCCTGACTTAGGCAGTGGTCAGTGTATGCACACGTGGTCAGGGACCGAGGACTTGCGCCGACGGGCGTGACCCTGACTAGTCGCTTGCTGTTGTGGTACTGCGGTCCTGTGTCCATAGTTGCCATTCTTCCTTGGAACTGTTGTTCCTTGGACCTAGTTCTTGGTGTGTTCAGTCTCCGTCATCCTCGGGACGAGCTTGTAGACTTGACACTTGTGGTGCAGTGTAAGACGTCAGTGGACGCATCTGGCTGTTCTTCTAGTACAAGGGTGCTCCTATCGCTTGGCCTGTGACTTTCGGCGTTTCTCGTGGCTGAGACTCCCGGCGTTTCTTGGCTGGTGACTCTTGTGTCACTTGGCATTTCTTGTGCGTCGTGACCTTCTTGGGTTAGCCTTTCTGTGGCTATGCTCGAGGTCAGTGTCCTGTCGCCTGCATGACGTTCTGGTCGTGCGTGGGGCAGTGTGTACGACGCTCTGGTTGTATTTGTTTGTGTCGTTTATTGTTTGGATTACTTTCTGGCTGACGGGATGGTAAGGCCTGACCGTGCGAGTTCGGGATTGACCTTCTATTGTTGCTTGGAGTAGTTTGGGGTGCCGAGGTTAGTTCGGCCTCCGCTTGTCTGGTGCGGGTTCTTCCCCTTCCGTACTTGCTCCCTACTCCTACTTCCCGTCTGCTTACTACTGCCTGTAGCGTAGTTTTACAGCTTTGTAGTGTAGTTCCTGCTTTACTACACCTGCTATTTTGTTGTTTTTGTTGTTCCGTGTTACGACATGTTTTTCAGTGGGGATCCGCATGACCCCTACTGAGCCAGTGACACGTGGCTCACCCCTGCTTTTCAGATGGGGTGTCGTTGTTCATTCTGCTTCCGCGTGGTTCCTGGAGTGTGCGTGCTCGTTGCGTGCCGTGGCTGCCAGCTGGTACCTGCGTCGGGTCTCCCCCGACTTCTTGGTACGCCTTTCCTTTCTATCGACTGTACTGTGCTAGACTTGTTGTCTTTAGCTTTGGACTGACTCTGGGATATAATTGTTAATTTGAACCGTTAATTAAAAAGTAATTTTATTTCTGCTACTTTAGCAAACCTATCTAATGAAATTTAATTGCTTACTGTACTATCTCTGTGGCTTCAATGTACTCTACACGTGCCTTTTTCCCTTCGGAGCTTTCCCGATCTTGGGAGGCCTCGTGGGTTCCATGCGGTATCACGCGTATCCGGTAGTCCTACCGGGTATGCCGAGTATCTGGAATCCGGGTCACTACACCCCCCCTCTGTATCCATCGCACCGTCCCAACAGCCTCCTCTGCCAACCCGAGCCAATGAGGTCGAAAAGCCGCAATCGCAGCAAACATTGCCGATTCCACAGCGACCACGGGCACCACACCGGCGATTGCCACCAGCTCCAGGATGAGATCGAGCGTCTCGTCCGCCAGGGACACCTATCCCGATTTGTGGCCGGGCATAAGGAACACCGAGGCGCCTCTGAGGAAATCGACAACGCCCCTCGCGGGGTCCACATCAACGTCATCGCTGGAGGAGCTGCATGAGGAGGAGACAGTGGCCGAGGAAGGAAGCGTCATGCTGAGCGGGCGAGCCAAGCCATTGAGCCTCCCAAGGCCCCGCCAAGTGAGCCCCTGGTGATGGGGACATCGAAGCAAGACCACTCATATTTTGTTCGCATTTATGTCCTTTTATATTTGTATGTATACCCTTGTGTTATATGGGTACACAATTGTGAGTCTTACTGGGTTTTTATGCAAAATGCCAGTAGGACCTGCTAGGGGGCCCCCAGCCCTTCCCCATTGGGCCACCTAAGCTATGTGGGGCTGGTGAACCATCCTAGGTGGCCATCTAGAAGGTTTGAATGCTAATTGACCACATGGGAGACAAGTGGATTAAATTTTCAAAGGTAGGTTACCTACCTTACCATCCATGTCCCCCCTTGGTCAAGGCCCCCCCCTATTTTCCATTTTTATTTTTTGTAAAATTTGGATTAGAACTAATTAGTTCTAACCCTAGATCAGAGGGTATTAGGTGTCATTTTCCAATTAGTATATAAGCTATGTATTTCCATTATTTGTGAATTAATGAAAGAGAAAAAAGCTTGTGAAGCAAGAGAGCATTTGCACCCCCTACCTCTCTCCTCTAGTTCCCTCCCCCTCCTCTGCATTTATAGAGTGTTCATCCCTTCTATCTCCTCCTCTCTACCTCGGGAATCAATCTCTGGTGCCGCCGCCGCCGTTCGTGTCGCCGTCGTGCCGCCGCGAAGCCGCTTCTGCAGTTCTGTCTATCTAGGACAACAGGTCCTGCCACAATTTTTGTCTCTCAGCCACGAGCTCAGCTGGAGCCCTAATTTTTAGGGTGTGTTCCAGAGGTCCCCTCCACGTTCTACAAAAATGGGTTTGGCCTCTAGTTTCTGGTTTCTATTTTTACATTTTCGTCCAACTTTTTCTTCCAGTTCTGCCAGGTTTCTATCTACAGTGACAACAACCCAGAGTTTCCTATTTCCAGACCATCTTTTGATTTTTTTTGGAACCCCCAAAATTACTGGAGGTTCTATCCACCATCCCCTCCAGCCACGAATTGTAGTGGGATTTCTAAAGGCCATCTCATATTTTCTAAAAATCATCTTCAGGTTCCCCTACAGTTCTATCAGCCAGTGTCTAGATCCGACCACCCACCAATATAAAATCCCAAACAAATCCAAACCGCCACCAATTCCTTCACAAAAAATATTTCCATTTTCCTCTCTCTCCTCTATATAACTTTCATGAAGAGCTCAAAGCCTGAATCTGAGGTCTACCCTACGGTCAAAGGTAGTTCTCAGGAAACTACTCTACTGTTCTGAGATTTCGAGAACTGTCCAACAGCAACTTCAAAAATCAACAAAGGCCAGATCCGTGCAGATCCAATTCACTTCTCTGGTCCTAGATTGAAGGACTTCGAAAGAGCTTTCCAATGGTATCTCCTGTGCTTCGATCTGACATCAGGATTGATCGCAGCAGCCGATCTCACCGGAGCGCGCGCCTGAAAACAGAAGTAGCAGATCCGTGGGCACTCTTTCCGACCGATGCTGATCGGAGCCGCCCGGCCTCCGGCCGGTGAACTAGCTCGCCGCCATCCCAGGAAGCCCTTCCCTAGGCGTCCCCACCACAGTGGTGCCACCCCGGTCCCACACGACCCCACCGACCAGCGCGTGGGCCCCACAACCAGCAGCATACGCCGTCCGAACCGCGCCGACGGGCCTGTCAACCTGAGATCGGTCCTCCCGAGCCCACTTGTGTAGCCCTTTACCTCCCTACATAGAGTGGGTGATATTTCATTGCTGTAATTTAATTCATTACTGTTACCGGGAGTTACCGAATTCGGCCGGGATCGTCTTCCCCATGCTGGGAGCGTGGAGGTATCATGTTCTCTCCCTTGCTCGGCAACTTGCTTTATTCGTATATATTTCATATTCCGCTGCTAGAGAGCATGATAGGGTAATTAGCTCACTTCATATTATTATATTACCGCTGTTGCGAGAGAGAGCGTGACCGTCCCGTGACCCGATCCGGGCACAAGAGAGAGCCGACCACCCTAGCTAACTGCCGGTTTCTCAACCGTGCACGTCTGACGCTTCCCTCACTAAGGGATGATCGCGAGTTTGCATAGAGTCCAAGGATCGCATTCCAATTGGAGTCGAGTCCGTGGTCCATCCCGCATCACCACGTCATAGTCTTCTTCGACCAAGACCTGGAAGGGCTGACCACCCCGCATGACGACGCCCTATTCATATCGGCCACGATAAACCATTGTAACATAGATAGGATTCTAGTTGACAATGGAAGTGCCCCTGATGTTTTATCTTATGAGTGTTTTCTTAAGATGGGGGAGAATCCGTCTAAACTCCGCCCGATCCAAACCCCCCTTTGCGGGTTCAATGGCCAGGCCACTTATCCCGAGGGAGCCCTAAGCCTGCCGGTTACCCTCGGCACCCCACCCAAAACCGTTACGGTTATGGTGGACTTCATAGTGATCAAGGGTATGATAGCATACAACGTAATCTTCGGCCGAGGAATCCTTAGCCGAACAAAAGCAGTGCCTTCTACCTATCACCAAAAGATGAAGTTCCCCACTAAAAAAGGGGTAGGGGAAGTCTGGGGTAACCAGGCGATGGCCAGAAGGTGCTATAATATCTCGGTCGAAGCCACAAGGCCGGACAGGAAGAACAAGGGCCCCCGGGAAGTCGAGGAAAAACCCGCAACCTTCGAGCCTTGAGGCGAGTTGCTAACGGTTTTCCTAAACGATGACCCGACCATGGGAGTAAAGATTGGAGCCGACCTACCATCTGAGGTTCAGCAGCAATACAAAGAATTTCTTTCCGGGTACATCCGAGTCTTTGCATGGTCTGATGATCAACTCCCCGAAATACCGGAGGAGACGGTGATGCATAAACTCAACCTCGACCCAACCGTGAAGCCCGTGCAACAACGCAGAAGGAAGCATGCGCCATAAAAGTAGGCGATCATCAAGGAGCAAGTCACCAAGGGGCAAAAGACTGGTCTTTTTAGACCGGTCATGTACCCGACATGGCTGGCTAATGTCGTCCTGGTGCCAAAAGCTTCAGGAAAGTGGCGAATGTGCATGGACTTCACCGACTTGAACAAAGCCACACCAAAGGACCGCTATCCATTGCCGAGCATCAACCAACTGGTTGACTCAACCTCGGGCAATGAGATACTCAGTTTCCTGGACGCCTATTCAGGTTACCACCAAATCAGAATGGATCCAGAAGACATCGAGAAGACCACGCACAACAACTGAGCGATCCAAGAGGTTCACGAAGGCCTGTGCGGAGCGCATCTAGGAGGAAGGCCGCTCGCCAGAATCTTACTTCGGCAGGGTTACTGGTGGCCCACTCTACAGCGCGACTTCTCAACCTACGTACACCAGTGTGACCGATGCCAGCGATTTGATCACTTGGTCCATCAGCCGGCAACGGAGCTCGTCACCCTAGCCGAGCCTTATCCTTTCGCTCGGTGGGGGATCGACATCCTTGGGCCATTCCCTACGGCTCAGGCCCAGAAGAAGTTCATCATCATCGCCATTGACTACTTCACCAAGTGGATCGAGGCCGAAGCCACTGCTAGGATCACCGAGACAGTCATCTGGAGTTTTATCTGGAAATCGATCATCTGTCGCTACGGCATCCCTCGAGTGATAGTGAGCGATAATGGCCGGTAATTTGATTCTCGTTATTTCCGAGACAGATGTGTCGACTTAAGCATTCACAATCACTTCACTTCGGTCGCCCACCCTCAGGCTAACGGGCTGGTCAAAAATGCCAATAAGACTATCTTGAAAGGCATCAAGACCAGGCTCGGCAAAGCCAAGGACAGCTGGCTCGAGGAATTACCAAGCATACTTTGGTCGCATAGAACGACTCCCAGAATGACAACTGGTGAAAGTCCCTTTCAACTGGTGTACGACACCGAGGCCATGATCCCGTTGGAGATTGCCAATCCCTCCCTCCGAGTCATCTATTTCTTGCCCGAGGCAAACGACCAGAAACTGCTCGAAAACTTCGACATGGCGGATGAACTCCGAGAGATTGCCAGTGTCCGAGCAATGAAATATCAACGCCGCCTCACTCGATACTACAATGCCAAAGTCCGAGATAGACACTTTCAACCGGGAGACTTCGTTCTCAAGAAAGCCGAAGCCTCTCGACCACTTGAGGCGGCGGGCAAGTTATCCTCTAATTGGGAAGGCCCCTACCGAGTGGTCGAGACGCTCGGGAAAGGAGCATACCGACTATCTACTATGGATGGAGAACCCATCCCTCAGACGTGGAACGTGACTATACTACGCAAGTTCTATTTCTGAACACCGAGCATTGTGTAAGCAACATGAAATAAAACAAAAGTTTCCTTTCCCCTTTTATTCAAACAACTTGCTTGTACAACAGAAAGGCCGAAGCCAAGACAATACATGTCGAAAAGGGGAAAATCCATCTGGCGCCGCCGAACGAGCCCATCGTTCGGCTGACTCGGTTAGCCTTCCCGCGTCCAGCCACTGACTCTGCTTCGTGCAGAAACTGGCTCGGATTAAGGGTAGTCGACCCCGTTGGCTCGGGTAACTCGGAGCAAAGGTGACAGAGGGATTAGGAAGAAGAAGGCTACCTTCCAAGTTGATAGAGATGGAGGAAGGGGAAGAGGGAATACGAATGAAGGCCTCCTCTCTGCCAACTCTTTGGAAGGAAGAGAGTGCAGGCACCCTCTAGCGGGGAGGTTACTCGGGAAGAAGGTTCGACATGCTGGGGCATGTCAAACTGCTGTCCCTGACCTACCGACTCCATCCCGAGGGGAGGGGGAAAACAATTAAGCTCCCTCCTTTCCGGGATTTCCCCTGCCTCCTCGTCCAGCTTTGCTGGTTTCTTTTTCTCACCCCCTTCTCACTCTTTGGAGGGTGCCTGCACTCTCTTCCTTCCAAAGAGTTGGCAGAGAGGAGGCCTTCATTCGTATTCCCTCTTCCCCTTCCTCCATCTCTGTCAACTTGGAAGGTAGCCTTCTTCTTCCTAATCCCTCTGTCACCTTTGTTCCGAGTTACCTGAGCCAACGGGGTCGACTACCCTTAATCCGAGCCAGTTTCTGCACGAAGCAGAGTCAGTGGCTGGACGCGGGAAGGCTAACCAAGTCAGTCGAGCGATGGGCTCGTTCGGTGGCGCCAGATGGATTTTCCCTTTTTCGACATGTATTGTCTTCGCTTCGGCCTTTCTGTTGTACACGCAAGTTGTTTGAATAAAAGAGAAAAGGAAACTTTTGTTTTATTTCATGTTGCTTACACAATGCTCGATGTTCAGAAATAGAACTTGCGTAGTGTAGTCGCGTTCCATGTTCGAGGGATGGGTTCTCCTTCCATAGTAGATAGCCGATATGCTCCTTTCCTGAGCGTCTCGACCACTCGGTAGGGGCCTTCCTAATTAGGGGATAACCGTCGGAACTGGTAGAAGAGGGCGACGTGCTTCCACACATCGAACCCCCTTCAAACCTGCCCGCCGGCCATCGAACTCCCTTCAAACCCGAAGCAGCAAGGACTCTCTGCCCTCCATCATTGGCAGCTTCGTCTTCCAGAACGTCTTCCATGCTTCAAATTCGACGGCACAACTCTTCGTGAAGAAGGAGAGAGGAAAGACTGTCAGAGAAAACCCTAAGCGATGGAGAGGGAGAGACGCCCTTCAGACCTTTTATAGGCGAAGGGAGGTTACTTGCCTTAAATGATTCTCCCCTCGAAAACACGCTAAAGGGACTTCTCCCTACGAACGGTCACCTCAGACTTCTCGGTTCCATCCCAGCGGGACACACGAAACGGCCGGGCAATTAAAGCATGAGAAAATGGAAAGACACCCTGTCAGACGCCCGCCCAACCATCATGTGAGATCCACGCAGAAGGTATCAACACTTTCCAACTACTGCGGCTAGGTTGGTCAAACTACAGCAATGGCGATACAAAAGAGTTAAGTTTTCATCATAACGCTACTGCCTTACGTTTTACCCTTTACACAACAAGAGAAGTTTTTTCTTCAGAAAAAGGAAAAACATACAAGGATAAAAAGCAAAGCAAATACATTAGGCCTCTGGCCCACCCTGAGGCTCAGAAGTGGAAGGCTCGGACGGTCTGCCCCCGGCACCCTTGGCGATGGCCGACCCTGGCACTGACCCCACCGGCATGGGAACTACCTCGGTTGCGCGCCCTCCCGAGGCATCAGGAGTTGGCGACCCCTCGGACGAAGAGTCCCCCTCGTCTCCTTCCTCCGACGTCGAACCAGAGGAACCGGAGGATGACAAATCCGAGTCATAGCATTGCCCGGACAGAAAATTGATTGTCTCGGACACCTGCTCCTCCGCATAAGAGATGGCCTGGTCATAGCCTTGCTTGAATCCCTTGCGAATGCCCTGGCGAAGTGCTGACTCATAGTAGGGGAGGGCAGCCTCCTTGAGGTCGACCCGGTAGGCCTCTGAGCGTTTGTATTGCTCGAGTGCCTCCGCCCCGGCCGATTCCACCCTACCAGCGAGTTCAGCCTTCTCCCGCTCTGCCTCGGCCAATCTCCACTCTGCATCGGCTGAGCGCTTCTCTGCCTCGGCCCGATCAGCCTCGGCCTCCCGCCGAAGGCGCATGGCTTCCTCCGCCCGGCCCAATAGCTCGGTGCGCTTGGCCTCCCACTAGCCGTCTAGCTCGGTACGGGCCACGCGCTCCTCCTCCAGAAGCCTGTTCTTCCTCTCGAGCGACTCGCGGGCCCAAGCCAGTTGCTCGGTTAGTGTCCGGGGCTCCACCTGACTCGCCCGTGCCGGCTCTCTAACCGAGGAGAGCTCCCACCGAAGCCCATCACGTTCCTCGGAGAGCCGAGCCATCTTCTTGTCAGACCCACCAAGGGTCCAGGCGAGGTTCACCCGCTCTGACTCCGACCGGGCGTAAGCTTCAGCCAGGGTGGCCCCCATCTGGGCCAGGACCAAGCCGCCCTCTATAACCATCTCGAGAGCCACGGGCGGGGAGCGTTGCCTATCTCCTCCCTTCACCACCTTCGCTGCTATGCTGCAACACGCCCGATACAGAGGGCCCTGGATGCTCAGCCTCTCCAGAGCCTCCGAAATAGGGCCCCCCCTCTGAACGGTATCCCCTCGGGAGCCCCACCGGCCGGCCTGGACCGAGCCGCTGCTTCATCTGCCCCTCTTGCTTCAGTCGGTCGGGGCTGTGTCGCCGCTCCTCGCGACCCCTTGACCTTGACCGACTCGGCCCCTGCGTCGCCACCCGGAGCGTCGCCCACCTCGATCGACGCCCCAGTCTCAGCCACGGTCCCAGAGTCGCCCGCTTCAACTCCGCCCCCCTCGGTTCCTGCTGAGGGGAGAGCCGATCCAGCACCACCGCCACCAGCAGAAGCGGCCCCGCCCCCCTCAGCTCCTGCTGAGGGGAGAGCTGATCTAACGCCGCCGTCCCCAGAAGCGGGGAGCCGGCCCAATAGGGTTAGCCCTATCTCGCTCGGAAGAGGGGAGAGCCACCGAGCCAGAGTCATCTTAAACAGCGGGGATGGACCCAGCCTTCTTGGCCCGCTTCTTAGCCTTCACGGTGTCCCGTATCATGCCCTCCACGGGATCTTTGCGTTTGGCCCCCCGCGGCCTGGAAGACCCCTCCTGGGCCATCCCCTTGCCCTTATCTCAGGCTCGGGAGCACCCCTCGGGAGCTCGCGACTCGTCGGCAGCCGAATCATCACTGAGATCGGTCACCTCTTGTTCGGCCGCAGGCTCCTCCTCCACAGCCGGCCGCCTGGCGTCTGCGCAGAAGAAAGATATGGTCAGGAAAAGAAAATGGTCTCGTCATCCGATGAAGAAGTTGATTCATAGCGTCTGAACCTGTCGGCTGTAGCCACGTGAGGAGGCACCGCTCGATGTTTTCCAGGGTAACCAGCTCCTCCGTGGACTGGCGATGCTTCAGCAAAATGGCCGCATACTCCTCCACATCCGAAGAAAACTTGTCCTGCCTCGGAGGGATGTTCGGATGGAAATTGGAGATTACGAGACACCTCTAAGTCTCATCCACCAAAAAAATCCCCACCTAGAAGAACTGAGTCTTCCATCCCTTGTGGGAAGAGTCCTTCGAGGTTAAGGAGACACAGCTCCTGTTCCGTCTCGCCTGGATGAAATAGAAGCCCTTCTCGGCTGAGGAATGCGCCTTCAACTCGAAAAAATAATGGAAGAGATCCAAGGAAGGAGTAACCCCGCATTGGCGACAGAGGATGCGAAAGGTGGAGAGAAGGAGATAAGAGTTGGCCACCAACTGTATGGGAACACACTTAAAGAAATCAAGAAGCTTCAGAACAAAGGGCTCGAAGGGAAGGCGGAAACCATTCTTCCACGATAGAAGGAAGGAGCAGATATGACCCGTACGAGAATCCAAGCTCATCTCGTGCGGGGTAGCCGCGGCAAATAAAAACTTATAGGGCATGCGAAACTGGTGCTCCAGCCGTTTCACCTCTGCCTCCCCTAGCTCGCTGCAGTTTGGAGCTGGCGGTATCACCATTGCCCTCGCCTCAGGCTCACCCTCCCACTCTTCGACCTCCGGATGTTGGTCCTCCATGGGATCTGAAGAGGAACTTGAAGAGAAATGCTCTCGAGACTCCGGAGATTCTGGAGGAAGAGGAAGCTGTCAAACCGCCTCCGCGGTTATCTCCGCCAACTCCGTGAACGTTGCCGCAAGCCTCTGCTCTTCCATCGTGTCCTCACGACGGATCAAAGAGCCCCAAAAGCAAGCGCGAAGGAGAGCAAAAACCCTAAAACGGAGGGAGTCTGGAACGACAACAAGTGCACAACGCCTATATTCCCACACGGAAGGCGGCTCGTCGTTCCGACCTCTGAGAAAAGGGGGTCCCTTCATTTCAAATATGTCAGGATTATCATTATTACGGGCCCAGGTGACCACGACACGTGGCTTCTTAACACCGCCAGATCTCCACCCACCCGAGCCACGTTGGTCCAAAACCCTAATGGCTACTCTTCCAAGCCTACCAAGGCTCAGGAGTAGGAGGGGGACAAGTGGAGAGGGGGATTTCTATAGCCCATCTAAGAGCGGCCGAACCAGGTCCAGCAAGACCAAACGAGGCCCAGCTCATCTAAGTGACAGCCCCACAGGGCCCACTTAGCACAAAATCTCAATAAGATCACTCGGGATCAAGCCCTTCCTCGGCGGCCATTAGGCTCGGAAGGCCCGAGCGTCGGTCCGGTCGGAGGAAGACTCAAGCCCGACCTATCCCCCTCGCCGGGATAAAGGCTAGTGCCTCGCGCCCACTCCGACCGAGCCTCACCTGAGCTATGCCGATTGCCCGGATAAGGGTTGGCACTCTTCATGCTTGGGTCGACCGACGATTGCTTATCCACGCTGCCGTTGAGAGCCCTTTATGAGCAGGAGTTCACAAAGATAAGGGACCCACGAGTCCTCAAGGTTATAAAGAGCCCACGATGAGGATGTAAAGAGCCCACGTCGAGGACGTAACCCCCGCCTGTAACTCTTCAGCTTACGGGACTCATGAGGCTAGTGCACTATTTAAACCGGGGACTCCCTCCAGTAAACGGTAAGGCCTACATGCGCCTAAAACTCCCTGAGCAAGAACCACTTCACCACCTTGATGGAGAGGGATATCGCGCATCTCCTTCCTCCTCCCTTCATAGCTTTCACAACTTCTCTACTGACTTAGGCATCGGAGGGTTTTCCCCAGGGATCCCCCCCTGGGCCCCCTGATCCGTTTCCCTTCCTTGCAATTCACTGATCGATGATCATCCCCCAGCTCAAGACTAGCGCGAGATTGCCCCTCTTCAGATGAATTGATAGGTTCTCTTATGGCTTATGAGCTTAATTTGCAAAGAACAAGAGAAGAAGAGCAGAAGAAGAAGCTATTGGGATTGAAGGCCAATTTGGATAGCTCTGAATCTTCTGAGGAAGGTGAGTCATCAAGCTCAGAAATGGACTCAGATGAAGTTTCCTTGATAACAAGAAAGTTCAGAAAATTCTTAAGGAAAGAAGGTAAGAACCTGAAGAATCTAAAAAATAAGGTAAGAAAGCCATCCAAGTTTAAATCTGAATCTTTTGGGAAAAAGTCTAACAAACTTATTTGTTACAATTGCAGCAAGCCTGGACATATCAAAACTGAATGTCCACAAAATGAAAAGAAAATGTACTCCATGAGGAAAGACAAGAAGAAAGCTATGATATGCACTTGGAGTGACGAAGAGGAGAGTGAAGGACAAAGTTCATCCAGTGAATCTAATAAAGACCTGGGTCTTATGGTAATAGGTCAATATGAGATAAGTGAAAACTCTTATCCTTTTGAGCATTTTACTATCTATGATTGGCAAGAAGCATATGCTGAATTGGTTGATAAATGTGATACTATTAGATAGGAAAACAAAGCTTTGAAAAAGAAATTAAATGTCATGATTCATGATACAACCTTAACTGATAAGAATAAATGCTTGCAAATTGAAATTTTAAATACGAAGAAACAAGTTCATGACTTAGAAATATCCAAATTTGAACTAAGAGAATTGGAAGATGAGAATGAAAGCTTGAGAGATGAAATTGATGAATTAAAAATGAGAATACAAAAGCCAGAATGAAATGAATCAAAAGAAGAAAATGAAAATTCAAAGAACATCATTGATGATTTGAAGATAAAATTGTAGAATTGTGAAAATGAAACTAATCTGGCTATCGAAAAGATTAATGCAATCAAGGATGTTAATGATGAACTGCATAAAGAAGTTGAAAAACTGAAAAAGGAATTGAATGTAAAGCAGGACTCTCTTGAAAAATTGACCAAAGGAAAAGAAAATCTAGATGCCATGTTAGGAACTAGAGTAAATTTTCAGACAGAGGGTTTGGGCTATAACCCTACTGCTAAAATAGAATTTCAGTTAAAAACTCAAACAAGTCTAGTTGAACAATGTTCAAAACTGAAAGCACCCTTAATTGACATGTATAGGTCAGATCAATCAAATGAAGCTGGCTCATCCTCAAATAACAAGTCAAATCTGAAATCAAATGAAAAGAACAAGAAGTCAAATGGAAAATCCAAGTTCATTTCATTTGTGCCATCAGATCCACAATCAAACCTGAAAATACATGCTAGAGGAATTAAGAACCAACAAAGATTTTCTCAAGGAAAACAAGGTAAGAAGAGCACATCTGCTCAAATTCACAATAGATAAAAACCCTATAATTCAAATTAGAACTGGAACAGAACATATGCCAATAAATAGAATGTTCAACACAAGTCAACTTTTGGTTATAGCAGAATCTATAAAGCTGCAGGTCGATACATGCCTTTTGATAGACTGACACAATGGTCAAAAGCACAGAGGTTTATGCCCAGAAATGACTGGGAAGGGCAACGAAGTTGGATGCATTGGTCAACATATGGGTTTTATGGATCTCATTATCATCCTAAACCTCATTGGGCAGGTAAACCCAAAGTTAATGGTAAGTCCCAATCACCATCTACCTATTGGAAAGATAAAAATAAGAATTTCATGAAGAAGCAAAAATTTATGAATCATTCTAATACTTTTAATGTTGTTGCTAATAAGTCTTCATGCATGTCTAATGAGAATCCAAAGCAAGCGAGGCAAATATGGATACCGAAGGGCATGCCATCATATCTTGAAGAGTTAAACACTCAGAAGGGACCCAAAGTTACTTGGGTTCCTAAATTAGCAGCCTAATTTGTATGTAGCTAGGCCTTGTAGCCATACACAACAAGAAGCTTCATGATAATGGCTATCCAAGGCATATCAAAAGGGAACAATTGTAAATTCTCCCTAAGATTGAACAGTAAGTCTTTATTTTCTTACTTGGCAGGAACAACATGAAAAAGATCATCAAATCAGGTAATTCTTCGAAAATTGATATGTATATTCTGATTGTCTGTTGAAAATTTAAGTGTTGTAGGAGAAAATTACATGGTTGAAGAAGTTGTGATTGCTGTTGAAATTATTTGACTGATAAAAATGTGAATGCTGCTGAATCTATGACTGAGTTTGAATAATCATGTTTGTGAATTTTTCAGTTAACTCATTTCATAAAGTTCTTGCATATGTTCAGGAGGAGTCATTAGTTGCATATCATTTTAATTGCATGCACATAGTGAGGGGGAGTTACACAAATATTGACTCCATAGGTATATAAAGTGGTGATATGAAGAAGGACATGTTAGGTATGTCTGGAAGCTTTCACTATGCGTGAGGACATTCCTCCGTCCTGTACCATGGATCAATTCTACATTCATAGTGTTGCATTTCTTTACGAGGTAGGCTATGTTACTCCCTTGAATTATTTTCATACATAAATCTGTCATTCATTGCAAATAGATAGGGGGAGTTTGGCAGAGTGAGTAAGTGTCTATTGCATCATTAGCATTTGTTTTCCATGCATAAAATTCATTTAGTCATGGGGAAATAGTTTATGCATACTTGTAGAGTTCTTTTGTATTGAAAAAAAACTCAAGTCGACTTGAAAACTGCATAAGTCGACTTCCCTGAAGATCACTCTGAATGTCTATTTCTAGCTGAATCATACAAGTCGACTTAAAATCTTCAGAAGTCGACTTCATCTTGTTACTCAAACATTTAAGAACATCTTTGTCTCCTTGGTCTAGCCTCATCATGTTCCTGCATGAACATTCTTGAATTTTTTTTTGCTCAATCTTGCTGAAATATTTTGAACCACATTGTACTTAGAATGATTACAATCTGCTCATCAATTCATTAGTCCAAGATAGTACATTGAAGGAATCCTATTTTATAAGAATTTATGATGAACCATGAATAAAATTGCTGGTTTAAGCCTAATAAATTGAAGAGTTTTAAAAATTGAATTCCCTAAAAAAGATTGTATTCATTACTTAATAGGTCTCAACCAACTCTCATATGTTGTGTCATGTGAAAACTCCTAGAATCTGAAAATTCAATGTTTATAGCAATCTTGTTTGAGAAACTAGGATCATGTATTGTTCTTAAACATAACATAATCTAAAAAAATTCCAAAGGGCAGCATATGATCAAATTTGTGAATCAAATCTCAATAGGCAGAGCAATGGCAAAGGAATAACCGAGAAATTAAGCCCTTCATCAAAGAAATGAAGTGGACTTAGTCATGAAGTGCCTTGCTATCTCTGTTAAAAAATGAAGTCGGATGGTTAGTTACACTGAGTAACTAGGGGTGTTGGCGTCTAAACAACATGCACCCTTACGTAAAAAGGTGTGGACTATACTTGAATGTTCTGAAAAAGTATGAGCCAAAAAGAAAAATTCAGAAAACATGACCAAAAGGTCAGAAAAAGTGCTGTTACCCAGAGGTAAAAGTCAGAAATGTGAAACATGTTTAATCTCAATACTAGTACCTAGTTACTCCTAAGGGTGTTATTGATCTTGAATGAGTAGGAGTAAGGGAAGTTAAACAAGACTTCAACATGTAGCCTTGGTTTATTGTTATTAAGTCTGAGTGCAAAATGCTTCAAAGAGTTCAATTTGATAAACTCTAAATTTATCATTCTTAAACCATGCAGAAAATAAGGGCTACATCATAAGATGTCTTATAATTGAAGAATCTGAAAATGAAAAGCTTAATTAATGAATGGTGTTCAGATTGTGATTCTTTTGATCAAATGTGTGATTGTTCTTCTTGAAATAATTTTGCAAGTCATTCACTTCTCATAGTCCTTCCTTATTGTTCAAATTCTGTGGAAATGTCTTCATTTGCTGCCACCCATATTGACACTCTTATCTGCATTGTCACATGATCATTTTCACCTTACCCTGAATCTTACACCACTGTGCTCCTCATTTCAGCTTGATATCTCCTCTTGTAATACCCACTTTCAACTATTATGCCAAAGGTATCAATCTCATTTGTTTTTACTGATGTCAAAGGGGGAGAGAAATGTTGAGTTAGTGTGTGTTTTTGATAAAATGATGAGTTAGTGTGTTTTTCTGACTCACATTGTTGCCATCATCAAAAAGGGGGAGAATGTTGTGTCCCTAGGTTTTGATGATGTCAAAACTGTGTGAGTCAGCATGAGTATTCACTCATATATCTTCATTAGTCTTCATTCATGGTATTCATTCATAAGTTTTTATATGTAATTGATAATGGCTTGATATATAATTCACCGTGGCATGATATATAATTCACTGAGGCATGATATATAATTCACTGATGAATATCTGTTTATTTTGCAGAAAGATTATGTTGAATGAAAGAAGAAAAAGCCTTCATGTAGACGAAGTCGACTTCAGAAGCTCCTTAAGTCGACTTGAAGTCAGGCTGAAGTCACCCGCTTCCTGAAAGACCTATCGCTATGGATTAGTGGTGACAAATAAGTGGTGAACGGTGTAAAATAGGCTGTAAGTGTGAAAAAGAACCTACCAAGGGTGAAATATGTGCTGTAGCGTTGAAAGCCTTCAGACGAGAAGAAGGGCTAATATGAAGAAACAATGTGGTAACGTTGATGCAACAACGTGGTAACGTCGACGCAGCAAAGCACCCAAGCATCATGGTCAACGGAGCCACAGAGTCAATAGAACCAAGTCTCCAGTCAAGTCAGCAAGTCAGCTAGTCAAGTCAAGCTGCTCAAGTGATTCAAGTCTTAAGTTAGTCAAGTCAATAGTCGAGGTCAAATGTCAAAGTCAACAGGTCATACCATTGGCTTATGAAGAATGGACAGAAGACTCATCAAAGTGTGGCTACAACGGTAAGGGTGAAAAATGAGAATCTAAGGCTGACAAATATGAAATAAGGCTGACAAATAATACAGCAAGGGTGACAAATAGGTCGAATGGCGACGGCTTGGGCTAAAAGGTGAAAAGGGAAGAAGGCGACGGCTTCCAATGTGAAGGGTGACAAATATATGCCTAAAGGAGACAAATAGGCAATATGGCTAAATAATAACTTAGTAAGGTAAAGAAATAGCCAGGTTCACAGAAATCGTGAAGATCTGAGAATCATATGGCGCACACTCCCAGGCTTCTGGCACGTGATCCAAGACCACGTGGTAACTTCTAAAAGAACTTCTACACTCTTTCTGACATGTGGATCAATCAAAAATTGCATAGAAGAATTGATTTAATTCAGGAAATTCAAATTTCTGTTCTCTATATATTTGCGCCCTCTTCCTTCGTGAACATACAAGGAAGCTGTTGAAAGAGTCAGTGAGAAAGCGAAACTGGAGAGAAGAATCTGCGAGGTAGAGAAAAGCTGCAGTGAAAGAGAAGGTGGATAAAAGAGACCAGGAGAAGAGAAAGAAGACTTGAGAGTGAGAGCTGCGAAGAGAGAAGAAGTAAAGTGCTCTCCAAGTAGAAGACCAGAGAGAGATCCAGATCGTGAAGCTGCAGATCTAGAGTTCACTGGAAGTTAGGCAAACTTCATATACAAATCAAATCATTCTGCAATTAGGAGAATTCTAAACTTGATCTGTGTTTCTATTTTCATTCAATCCTTTTGTAGTTTTTGTTTTCGTTTTGTTAATCAAGCTGTTAGTCAGCGGTATTGTCAGATCGAGCTGGAGAGCTTGGATCTGGGATCATGCTGTGCGTTAGCGGTGTATCAAGCTGTGAGTTAGTTGAGTTTCAAGCTGTGTGTCAGCGGTAGAAAGCCTCACTTGATTTGATGAGGGGTGGATGTAGGCAGACTGGGTGTCTGGCTGAACCACCTTAAAAATTCCTGTCTCCTTGGTGTGTGTGTTTGTTTGCATTCGAGTGTGACTTTCACTAGATGCATGTCTAGGACCGTCTAAGTTGAACATAGAGTATTCGTTTTAATTTCTGCATAAGCTGCATTCTTTGAAATTGTTCAATTAGTTTGCAATATATTTTAAATTTGGGGCTGATCTATTCAGCCCCCCTCTAGATCGCCATTCCACCTACACAACAGAGCTCGTCTCTCATATCGAGCCTGCCTACACGCTGAGAGACATCAGGGAGGCAGTTGCGAAGGCTGCCCGAGTGCTGGGGTTGAAGCTGGAGTAACTAGTTCCTCTCCCGTTGACTCCCTTCGTGGCTTCAGATAAGACACTTTCTTTATTGTATTGTCTTGGTCTTACTTTCTTGTGCATAGGACTGAGATATTGTCTACTGGTGTGTTTCTTCGGTAGGCTCTTCGGCAGGGGAAGATCATCCCTCCGTGGAGGCGTCCTCTGGGAGTGGGGACAGGGGTCTTCAGC
The DNA here is from genome assembly GCA_022559845.1 of Amorphophallus konjac. Lineage (NCBI taxonomy): Eukaryota > Viridiplantae > Streptophyta > Magnoliopsida > Alismatales > Araceae > Amorphophallus > Amorphophallus konjac. The sequence goes on along the minus strand of CM040121.1, from coordinate 296,811,180 downwards.
TTAGGCGGAAGCACCCCCGGGTGGATACTGGTGGAGCGGAGGCCTGGGAGTCCTCTCGAGGACTCAGGACAGATGAGCATATAGAGGCGGAGCCGGCTTTGAGTAAGTGTCAGGCCCACCCTTCGTATTTTGTCAGCTTAGTCATTATGGTTGACTAACATTGTGTTACGTGACTGGTTTTCTCACAGCTCCGCGGGAGATTGGGGTGAAGGTTGCTTTCTCGCCACCCTTGGGGGCGAACCCTTAGCCGGACGACGAGATCGAGTGCGATATCGACGTTGATGAGGTTCTTCGCGTGATGGATGAGACTGGCCCTCACATCGAGACATTCCCCGACTTTGAGTCGTGGAAGGCCCCTGAGGATATTCGGCCAGGCAGGGTCTCCAGGACTGGAAATGCTTTACTTGTGGCTGTGCTTGTTTCTGGAAACTGACATCGCCATGTACCCCATGTAGAGACGATGGGGGACATCGGGGGCCATGGCCCCTCCCGAGGCAAGAGACGAGGCGCCCACCTCTGTTGAGGAGCGAGAGCCCGTGGCAACCAGGGATGGCTCCGGTCAGTGCCAGGCCATTCTAAGGAGAGTTATCTTCCTTTTTGTCTGGCGTCCGGCGGACTAAGGTTGCTGACTGTGTTTGTCTTATTTGCCAAGTGATGACCCGGCCGCTACCCTAGAGATGGTCCAGGAGCTAGTCAATACTGGACCGTCGGTAGATCTCCCCTCCTTTGGGGCCGAGCAGGGAGTGGCAGGTGGCCTGGCTACCCTTGTTGCTGGAGTTGCATCTGGGCTGCCCCTCCCTCCTTTGCCAGCCGTTGTCTTGGCTTGCACGGTGGGGCTGGTTGGGTCTTCCACCGTGGGACCCTCAGGTATGTGACTGGGAACTTAGCCACTCGTGGTGGGCTTTTGCATCACCTGCTGGTGCTAAGCTTCTTCTGGTGTTGGTCGGAGGTGTAGATGTTTATATCTACCCACCCCCAACTAAGAAACTATTATGCATAAGCATGAAATAGCATGTAAATACAAAGGGCGATAAGAGATGAGAAAATGTACCGTGATCACCACCAAGGGTTAACAACGCCAAAAAGGTGTGGGAAAAAGATGCAACAGCGCTGTGTCCCTTGGAAAAGGATGAAGACTTGATTGCGTTTGATGAAGAAGGGTGCGGGAACTTTACGTGGATTACACCTCCTTGCCTTCCAGCCAGCTAGAAGAAGAGGGCCTCACGTTCTCTTGCTTTTCCTGCAAATCAAAGACAAACACAAAGGCAAAAACCCATAATAAACATGCAAGTGTAGTATCTACCCCGTATGCATAAAACAACGTGAAAGATTGAGGGAGAACGCACCGGGGGGAGGTTTTTAACCTCTGTGGAAGGGTGAAAAACATAGGTGTGTGTATTATGATGAGAATAGAACAAAGAGGAAGAATTAACACATAGTATAACTGCGGAAAACGTGCATGCAAAAGTGCAAAAAGTGCAAACGTGCAGAAAGCTGTAGATTGTGATGAAAGTGAGAAAGTAGAAGCATAGAACTAAGAACATGAATGAGGAAATGGAGCCTTGAGCGATGGAATATGAAGCCAATACTTCCCTGAGTAGGTTGGGGTCGAAGAGAAGAGTTGACAACGCGGCATGGCTTTGCCCCGAACCAAGAAAGAGCCCCCCCTTCGTGCACTGCGCACTGGGTGACTATTTATAGGAGTACAGAAACCCTAGCTCAAAATTAGGAGATAAATCATCCAAATAGGAGTTTAGATTGATAAAACCTCGAGATAATAGAAAGGATAAGAGTTCTAGATGGATGGAAACCGAGGTGGAGGCCTATCTCCCTCGAAAATGGATCAAACAAGGACTCCAAAGAGTCCTCGGCCGAAGAAAATGGAGTTCAGAATCATCCAAATTCTGTAACGAGATAGCGGTCTATCACAAGGCCACAACTTGAAGATGGAGGTCTTGCATGGACCGTCACTTGGTAGGATCAGACAGAAGTTCAAACGGCCGAGCCGGGGCGTCCGGGAGGCTCCTGGGAAAAAAATCAAGAAGATGGTCTTCAGGAGACCGCTACCTAAAGGTGGCGGTTTCAAGAAAGCCGTCACTTGCCAAAATAAAAAAATAAAATAAAAAATAAAAAAGTTACTGTTCATTGAGAAGGTGGTCACCTAGGTGACCGCATTCTCATGAACGCGGTCTCCTAGGAGACCGCCTTCAGAGAACTGCACAGGTTTTCTCCGGGCACTCGTTCGGCCGCCCGAACTACCCGAAACGGTCTCGAAAGTTGGGGAATCAAAGCTAACGGCCTCCAAAGCTCAATGGTCTAGAAAAATGGTCAAGAAATGGGCTCAAAATACGGTCAAAGGAGACTTCAAAATAACGGATAATTCAGAACATTATAAAGGGGAATAAGAAAAATAACTTGACTTGTAGGTAAAAAACGGGTGTCAACTGAGGGGATATTGGTGATCCTCATTGATTACCCAAATGAGATCCAGAGGGGGGGTGAATGGATTCCAGTAAAATTTTTGCGGAATTTAAAAAAAATTAAATCTACTCTGATAGATCTAGATCACTAGTAAAGCTCTTCTAAAGGAATGCACACCAGCTATTCCCACTCGAATGAGGAAAGTGTCCAAACAACCAAATGTCGTACTAGGCGGAGGTTTGATCTAAGATCTCCTCACGCAAGAAATGACATTCTAGATAGGCTTGACCTATCCTTTCTGCCAAGCCTTTTGATATACTGATTGGTTGATGAAGCACTCAGATCATTAGACTGTAATTGCATTCAAAAATGTAAACTCATAGACATCGGTCCTAATCATGCATCTATCGGACCAATACACAGACAAACAATCACACACGAGACAAGAGATTTTTAGGTGGTTCAGTCTCAACCTTGAGACCTACATCCACCCCACACTCAAACCTGAGTGTGGCTTCTGCTGACGCACAGCTTGACCGCTGATCCATAGCTTCGGGTATGAATCCCTACAATCGCTGACTAACAGCTTGATCCACTGAGCCTCACAGCTTGCTAACAGCTGAGCACCACAGCTTGCTGTCCGAGGAATAAATCCTCGCCACTGAGCATCACAGCTTGCTCTGCTGACTTACAGCTTGAAAGATAATGATATGAAAATAAAACAATTGACTGAAAATTGAAATCAGATGTTACAATAGAAATACTGTAGCTCAAAGATGAGCATACAATTCTAGATCTGATCTAGAAATTGTGACTGCAACAACTCTCAGTTTTTCTCAACTTCTCCTCCTCTACGATACTCTGTTTTTGAAGCTTCTCCTTCTATCGGCAACTAGCTCTCACACTCTTCACTTTTCTCTCAAACGCTTCTCACTACTCTCGAATCTCTTCTTCTTCAATTGCCTCAGCCTTATCTACTTTTCTTCTTCTGTAATTTACTTTGCCGCTTCTCTCCTTCTGTCTCTCTCAGTTTTTCTATCTGTTCTCTTCCTCCTGTGTATATGTCTATCTCCCTTTTCTTCTCAGGGATTTTCCCCTTTATATAGCAGGGAACAGATGATGTGGACCCCTCATAGTTTCGCTCTGGCGCGTGGAGGGAAGATTCCCGCCAATGGCTCTCTCTCAGACAGGTGGCTTTAGTGATTCCACGTGTCAGATCTGGTAGTTGGGATGAGGTCACGTGGCTGAGTATTCTTGGAGAGCAAGCTACCTTGGATCACGTGTTTCATTAACTTGAATCTTGGATCACGTGCCCACATGAGTCTCTGCTACTCTCAGTCAACTTAATATTTTACTGAATCTATCAATAAGGAAAAAGACATTTCGTCAAACACCTGTTTCATTAAAATGTATACTTAGACAATATTTAGAGAAATCAAGTACTCAGACCAAAGAAATGTGTGATTATGCAAATGCTTTAAGTGTGAACTTGATGCACAGACTTGGTGACCTGGATCTACATGTGCATCGACCCTGGTTTCTACGTGTGCATCGACCTAGATGCTTCATGTGCACTGACCCTAGATAAGCACAGACCTATATGTGCTCAGACCTTAGACTGAGCATGTGCACAGACCAAGACTTTTCATATGCACATACTTTACATGTGCATCGACCTAGACTCTGCATGTGCACAGACCTATATGTGCGTAGACCTTAGACTAAGCATGTGCACAGACCAAGATGTGCTCAGACTCTAAGTGCTGCATGTGCATGTACCTTAGGTATGCACAGACCTATGTGTGCTTAGACTCTAAGTGCTGCATGTGCACAGACCTTAGATATGCACAGACCTATGTGTGCTTATGCGAAAACATGCCTCGACCTTATGTGGATTAAGACATGTACATGCACCGATGTAACATACGTAGAATGAGAATGTGCACTGACATGTTGGACTTAAGCCTAAAACGTGCATGGACCTTACAGATGTAATGCAGAAGAGTGCACTGACCAGATGTGAAGAGAGTGTAAATGTGCATCGACCTTATCTAATTACGACCTGAACATGCATCGACCTTAATGACTAAGTGCCTATATGTGCATCGACTTGAGTTTTGACACTTAGACAAATGAATGGTTTGTTCACTGTGAAGATTCTTATGCAGTTCAGTCCCAACATGATTCATACAGTGTCATCATCAAAACCAGGGTTCCAACAATCTCCCCCTTTTTGATGATGACAACTATGAGTCATGTATGTGTTTGCACAAAGTGAAATTGACACAATTATTCACATATTCAATTATTGATCCATGAAGCAGTCATTCATTCAAACAAGAGTGTGCACGATTGTTTCCATACATAAAACAACCATTGTTTTCATTCATCGAGTCAACACATAAACAAGACTGACATGCAGACATAATCATAGACAAAACAAACATGCAATCTACATGCAGTCTAGCTACAGTGCTCAAAACTAACACTATGTGTACAATAACGAAAATTAATGTTTGGCTGAAACATCACAACATACAAGACTTCTCTTCAAGACTTCTCTTCTAAGCATTCATGAATACATGACTCTCCTTCTTCTCTCCCCCTTTGTCATTATCAAAAAAAATAGCAAGGGGTAAATAGTCAGACTGATGATCTGTTCTTCATAGGGCATCAAACATCTGCTGGACAAGTTCTGCTAGAGCTGCCACTTCTTTGTCTGGGTCTTCTGGTGGGTGTTCTACTAGAACTACCCCTTTCTGTCAAAGGTACTGCCATAGGAAAAGTATTTGGAATTCTATCTACCTTTGTACCTAGAGCAGCAAACTTGGCCATAACTTTTTGATCATTTTGATGAACCTGTGCTTGTAGCTCTTTAACAGTAGAGGTTAGATCCACAAACCAATTTTGCAACATGCCGCACATGTTTTCTATCTGGGAGGTCTGTTGATGGTGGATTTCTGCAGTAGAAGTAGAGGAACTGGTAGCTTGTGAAGTAACAACATCCCTAAAACTGCCAGCCAAGTTCTGCACTTGTTCTTGGACAAAATCAAGTTTACCATAGATATTTCCCAATTGAATGATACTTCCCTGAACTTCATCTGATATGGTATTTATTCTTTATGACATTGCTTGCTGATCTTGACGGATGATGTTCAACTGTTCTCTAATTCTTTGATGTTCTTTCCTGATGTCAAAGGCATGCATTAAATTTTGTGTGATCTTCTCATGAGTTTCTTCCTGATTTGCTCTTAGAATACTGATTATAGCACTAGCTATTTCAGAGACATGTATCATGGAATCTAAAAAACCATGCAATCTTTCATCAGATTTATACTTATCTCTCACAAATTTCTCCCACTGGCTGTTAACAATTTGTTCAACATGTAACATCCTGGCATCTAACCTTTCTACAGCCAAATTTAAATGCTTGAAGGAAGCATTCATCATTCTGAACTGGTTCATCAAGAGATTTACCAGTGAAGGATGTACATCAGCAGCATGTTGACTTGAACTTGGTCTAGCTGAACTTGAGGCCTGAAACTCAAGTGGGACATAGGGTTCTTCTAGAGATAAGAGTGGCTGAATGCCCAAACCAATCACAGGCCCATGATAAGGCCCATGATATGTGGCAGGACCTAGATAATTATCTTGAGGTATTTCAGCCTCAACATGTGGCTCTTGAGATTCTTCTTGCTGTACCTCTTCCATCCTTTGCTGCTCTTGATGTTGCTCTGGATGTTGTTCAAACTGTTGCTGCTGTTGCTCTATTTGCTCTATCAAATGATCAATATGTTGATTAAGCTGTTGCATCATTTGCTCATCAGAACTGAATTGTTGATCTATCTCATGAAGTTCTTGTTCTAGCTGAACTTCTATTTTTGTCTCTCCCCTTTCTTCTTCTTGCTCTAGCTGCTCTTCCTGTAACTCTGGATGAGTTTCTTCCTGAAGCTGTTCTGCTATCTGCTCTAACTGCTCTTGCAGATACTCAATATGCACATTTTCATCAGTAACCTACTGCTCTATATGCACTGCCACTTCTTGTTCAACTATTTGTGACTGGTCCTCCCCCTGACCTTGTGCATCTGGCTGAATTTGTTCCATATGTTCCATATCTTATTGCTGCTGTTCTATCTGTTCAGATTCTGGCTGTTCTTCACTTGGCTGCTGCTGTTGTTTTGGCTCAGATTGTACTTCATGTTCTTCTTCTACCTGCTGTGGCTGTTGTTCTTCTTCGACTTGTTGTTGCTCCTCTTCCACTGGTTGGACATTCTGTTCTGCCACTTGCAGTTCATACTGATCCACTGGTTCCTGTTCTTGAATTCTTGCCTCAGATGGCTTAAGCTTCAAAAACTTTGTAATGAAATCCATATTGTATACATTTACCTTAGGGATTCTCTTGAATGTCTCATCCTCTAAGGAAATGTTCATTTTCTTAAAAATAGCTGTCAAATGGGCTGCATAGGGTAAGTGCCTTCTGGATTCTTTGTAGGTTCCCATAATCTGGATCATTAATTCTAGCATACAGATTCTAACTTTCTTGAACATGCAGTAGAAGATAAAACACTGTGACTTTGTAAGTCTCCCTCTACCTCCATCTTGTGGAGTTATGACTGTGGTGAATATATGATGTAATAATCTCTTCAGAGGGGAAAATTTGTTTGCATTGAATGAAGTCAATTTGATTTGCTTTTTGTCCTTGGGGTTACTAGGCTTGTCAGTGAGAATGGAGTATGCTTCATGTTTATCATATTCAAAATCACCTTCAACCACTCCATCTTCAGGAATTCTAAAGACCTTATGGAGAAAATGCCTAGTAATCTCATTCTTAACTCCTTTAACATGAGATGATATCCTAGAATGGTCTGAATCAAACTTCAAGTTTTTGTAAAACTCCGTGACCAATCTAGGGTAGTAGTATTTGTGTTTACCCATAAATTTCTTCCACTTTTGAAATCTTATCAAATCCAACAACTCCGGATACTCAGTAAGCATACTCTGACTGTGAAAATCCACATACCGTGGGATGATAATTTTAGTGGTTTCAAGAATAGACTCTGCTTGCCTTGAAGAAGTATCAGACTAATTTTCTTCTTCAGATTCTCTGCGAGTTGTCTCTACAGCAGATGTCCGACGCCGCTTGGCTGGTGCTTCAGACTCCTTTTCCTTTCCCTTGACAGACTTTTCTTCATGTAACCCAGAAGTGATGCCCTAATCATGTGCAAGCTTCGATCTTCTTTCCTTGTGAGGAACTCCAATCGCTTTCTCAGATAGGGCATCCGTCAGTTGCTGCTCCTCTGGAGCCTTCCACTTCCCCTTACTCTTGGTGGCTGGAGAAGACATATTGAATACTAGAAGGAGACGGTTGAGAAGAATGGAGGACAAGAATGGAGTGAGTGAGTTTCACACAGGGTGAGAGAGCAAGGACGACTAGGATGCTTCGATGCGAAGGGTTTGGAATAGGATGAAAGCTCAACCTTGGTAATATGGGTTTCAACGGTGAGGTAGACGTTGATATAGGATAAAGTTTAGATAAGAAATTCTGCCGACTTTACCAAATTCAAGGCTAGTTACCAGATTACCCTTCACTTTAAGTTAAAATGCCTTTCTTTACATTTACATGGTTTTCTGCTTATGAAGATTATATCTTCATGCATTAATCTTCTGAAATAAATCCTTTGATGCAAAATCAATGGAAATGAAACAGTCTAATCAAAGTACTATGCCCAGTCAGAAAACCATCAATCTTACTTGTCATTTTAATTAGACAAAACTGATTTAAATTTGTCTTATATTGAAATTAAAACAGTTTTACGTTTCTGAAAAAGCACTCAAGGTCAACCACATTTTATTTTTCTTTTTATTTACTTGACTAAGCACTCTAGTATGACTACACCTTTTTACTCAATGAGACATGTTGACAAAACACCAGAATCCCTAGTTACTCAGTGCAGTCTACCTTTATGCTTCAAGATGTGAACAGAGATAGCACCCTTTCATCATGACATGACCTCCAAATTTCACTGATATAGATGGTCAGTTTCTCAGAAAATATGCCATTGCTCTGCCTTTTTCTCATTTTTATTTAAATGGCATATTCTTTGGTATTATATCAAATTTTAATTAAAAGCAGTTTAAGAACAATACAAGTACATGATTCTTTACCAGATTGTCTTATTACTTATAATTTTCAGATTTCTGGAGATCTACTAGACAATTCCAATTTTTCAAGTGTTTTAAGACCATTGAAGATACATTCAAGGACAGTCTTGAACAATTAAGATAAGATTTAATCTTCATAGATAGAAAGTCACATTTCTGTAAAGTCCAGCAACTACCTTTTAACTCTGGGTGATCTAGGAAATTGTATCTCTTGGTTAGTAAAGGTGACAGATTTCAAACCTTACTCTCCCTAATTGATAGAATCTAATGACAAACTCCCCCTGAGAGAATGCATAGACATTTGGGAAAGACTTGTCATAGATAGAATAGATGAGACAATAGGGACGGAGAAATCAACAAAGCAAAGATAAGTGAGATTAGTAAGATAGAAGGCCACATGGAGGTAAGGGTAAGACTTGAGACAGATTTGCAGACAACCAGCCTTACTTGCTTCTACGACATTCTATGTAGAGCAAAGCAGCATACAACAACCAGCTTGTACAAAGTGTAGTAAGGTCAGTGTTCCTTTATGTTCTTTTCCCAAACCTCGACCTACTAGCTTACCCATGAAATGCACTATAGCCAAAATAATCTCATCAACAACTCTGCACATTTCATAAGACTAACCTCAAAGATAAGCATCTAATCCTCTGCAATAAGGTTGAGGTTCTTCACATGTGCTACAACTAGCCAGTGAACATAAGGTCGATGTATCTAACATATGCTTTGACCAGCTAGCATGGCAATGTCGGTGCATATTTCATATGCATCAACTTGATAGCTTATTCATACATGATGTCCAGCCAATTATTAAACCAGCATTATAACACTTCACCCAGCAGCAAAATCAAAACACATATTCTGACAGCAATCACTTTATGCATACCAATATTTCTGACACAATTTACCTGACTCCCCATCATTATGTGTAGAAACTCAAACAAATAACAATCCCTTTGTTATTGCACACAGATATGCAACTATTAAATGTAAAATACACGTTTATCACTACATGCAGATTTGACCCTTGGTACTTGGTGAAAGACTTGGTCTAAAGACCACTTCTGTCGCGCCCAGGGCGCGGAAGATACCTGTAACGCGGCGAGTTTATATAGATCCAATCAATCAGGGCAATAAGATTTTTTTTTGACAAAAGATAGAGTGCGCAATACTAGAGAAATAATAACTAAGATCTCAATTTCCAAAATAATATCAATAGTCCAGATGACAATTATCCAATTAACCAAATGACGATAATTCTAATCCATGACATTCATTATACAAATCCCACTACTAGGCTACAAGCCTTAACAAGTTTCAATCAACTAGACCGACATAACTAACATAACTGGAAGTACAAAGGTAAAGGACTCTAGATAATCAAAGACGCGACTAGCTAACAGTAGACGATCGGTGACTCTAGCACTCTTCACTCGGTCTCATTCCCATTCATTTAGTTGTCGCTATCCGTGTTACCTGAAAAATGTTAGAATGAACTAGATGAGCGAATCGCTCAGTAGGAATTATATCTCAAGTTCGAGCAGTCTTTAAGTAAATTACATGTTATGTGTAATGCAAGTATAACTATGCCTGATGGACAAGTAAGAAATCAATAACTGTGTAGAAAGAATATCGCATGATTTCAAGTACTATCAAGTGTTGACAAGCAAGATATCGAGAACTTTACACAATGTTTGCACATTTTTCAAAATAAGTAAGAATCATGTTCAAGCAAGTAAGGATCATGTTCAAGCAAGTAAGGATCATGTTCAAGCAAGTAAGAATCATGATCAAGCAAGTAATATCAAGTACGTGTTACTGGAATTGGCTATTTCATTCATTTCATTCAAGCAAGTACTTTGCCCTTTTGCAGGCCACGCAAGTCAAGTCAAGTCAAGCACGCAAGTCATGTCACGAGAGAGTGAGTGGAATGCCTCAAGTCAAGCAAGTACTTCGGTGCAATGCTTAAACACCGTGATCATTCAACTCCCATGGGCACAAGTACTTTCGGGTGCTCCTCCCAGGACTAGATCGGGCCCCATTAATGTCAGCATTCATGTATTTCTTTCGACATCCACTCTCATTTATAGCCAATATAGAATTTCAAGGGATTAACCATTGTAGGAAACATAAGGTAGATCATCATGGAATGGAGTTCAAGGACATATTTTTATGTAAAGATGAACTATGATTAACACGGCACGAAACACGAGATAACTCAAGAATCTGGGTGGAATTGGCACCACAAGGGATGCGACAGATTACTGAATTGGCGCCCTTCGGGCAGCCATTATATTCAGAATTGGCGCCCTCACTGAGGGACGCCCATTCAGTGAACAGGATAGGTTCGGAAACTAACAGCCCTCAGAACAAATTGGCGCCTAGACAGGTGCCATTATTTGTCTAAGTGGCGCCCTGCAGGATGCCATTATTTGATGAATTGGCCCCCATCAGGGTGCCATTATTTGATGAATTAGCGCCCATCAGGGTGATATTATTTTACTAAATGGCGCCTGCTGAAAGGGGTGCCCATTTCTTAATATTCCAATTTTCATTTTTTTTGTCTAAACTTAATTGGCGCCTCCTCACAGAGGCTTCAATTTATAAAATGGCGTCCCTAACAGGGGCGCCCATTCCTTTGGCTGATGTTACGCATCAGGCAGGTACGCTGTTAGATACAAAATACTATTCATAATTTCTAAAGTTCACAGAATCAGGAAGTAAAGACATGGATAGCCAAAGAAAATTATCAGGATTTCAAAGTCATGCTCATGCAGGAGTTTTAAAGTTTAGTTTCATAGATATAAATTTTCTAAGCATGAGTGATTATTAAATATGGAAAAGGAATTGGCACCTGGACATGCTGTCACCTATTAATAGGCGCCTACACATCTGGGCGCTTATTGAAATAAATGGCGCCCAAGATCTGGGCGCCTATTAAATGATGGCAGCCTGATGGGCGCCATTTTCACATGTAGCATTTTCGGAAAAACCGGTATATCAGGGGCTATATAATATGGAAGATGGAACTAAACTACTGCTAATCATGCTTGTTACTCTATTTCAACTACTGGTTAGGCCAGATTTTGAGAAAAACTACCTTTTGGAGTGATACACGTGGTACAGGTAGTAAGAATAAAGAAAGCCAAACCAAGCCCTTCTCGTCTCTGCAGCAGAGCTTCAGAGAATAATTAATAAGGGAAACCGCACGTTCTCTGCTGCAAACCTTCAGCAACAAGACATAGAATGTAGGAAGAAGACGCCCCTTCACGTCTTCCGAAGAAAAGAAGGGAGATATTCTCTTCTGTAGGCAGCAGGATGACGGCAGTAGTCTCTGCCTGCTTAATAAAGGGCATAATTATAGGGGAAAGTCCATTGCCAACGAAAAGCAAATGGTTTATTGCCTTGCGGGTCCGTTGCTAGCAAAATAAGGCTGTTCGTGTTTCAAACACTTCTAGAAGAACAGCTGGAAGGATAGGGTTTTGGCCTGTAAGGAATTGGCGCCCAAGGGGGGGGGGCGCTAATTAATTTGCGCTCGTGCATGGGGGCGCTCATCAATGGAATTGGCGCCCTAGAAAGGGGTGCCCATTACACTGGTTGACCAGTCAAAGAGTAATGATGGGGTGCTAGACCCGGATTCAGAGGGGGGGTGAATGAATCTCCCCTTTAAAACTTTGCCCAATTAACACTTAAAGCAATCAGAGTTACGAAATAGAAATCAATTGAGCTCATCCAAATAAGAGATTCAAAGAAGCACTTGATCAATCAGTTGGACTGCTAAAATGTAGACACCTAACCAAGTCTAGTCCGTAGACAGAGTCAAATAAGAACAACATGTGCCTTAAAGCATTCAGACAGAATACTCACTTGAAACGCTCCTAGCCATTCATCTAACGACAATCAGATAAGAAATCAAACCATGGAGACAAGAGATTTTTAGGTGGTTCGGTCCGCAAACCTACGTCCACCCCACACTCAAAGTTGAGTGTGGATTCCGCTGATACATAGCTTAAACTGTTGGGCCTCACAGCTTGCCTACAACCGCTGAGCATCACAGCTTGCTTCCACTGGGCAGTACAGCTTAGCCGACCAGAGGAATCCTCCTCTGCAACCGCTGAGCAACACGGCTTGCTCCGCTGACTAATAGCATGAATAAAGGTTCAAAAGAAAAATAAGAAGAACAAAGGAAACACAGTAACTGAAAGTTGTAAACGATAGCAACACAGATGTGGCTCTCATGGAGCTGACTGGATTGGATTTGATCCAGATTCCAGTAGGGACAGATCTTCTGATGAAGCTTCTCTTCTTCTTCTTGAAATCTCTATCTCTCTCTTTATCCTTCTTTCTCTTCTACTTCTACTTCTTCTGGCTCTCCTTTCTTTTCTTCTCTGGATTGTGCAAGCTCTAGCTCTCTCTCTCTCTCCCTGCTTCAGCTCTCAATGGCACACGCAGATCTTCTGACACGATCGTCTTCTCTCGAAGGAGAAGCTTCCTTTTTATAGCAGCAGAGAGGTGGGGCATGTGCTCTCCACGATTCCCGCCCAAACGCCTGGATTACGTGGCAGTCATCCCAACTTACTACTTTATACGTGTCATGATCCAAACACCTCCTCTGATCTTGGATCTCGTGCCATTCTTATTCTTCTCAAGAAAATACCTGTCATTCAGTCAGAAAGAAATATCAGCTTGAGACAGTTATACATATAGTAAATAGTTAAACAGGACTGCACGGAGTCAATAGGTGAATAAGCCAGATGTGCACATACTTAATTGCAGCACAAGACTAACGGATGCACTAGCTATGTGTATGCAATGTGCAAGCATTGCACAGACCTACTCGGGTCGTGAGTAGCCTTGCAAGGACTCAATGTGTGCGAGTATTAGAGGGATGCACATACTCTAATTACTTGGTGCAAGTGTTGCACCGACTCAGTGAATGCTATGAGAAATATTGCACAGACGTACCTGATGTGCTAAAGGCATTGCACCGACGTTGATCCTTTGAAACCAAATCTTGCACCGACTTAATATTGCTAAGAGCACGGACTCAAATACGCGAACAGATCAATGCACTGACGAAGATATGCACTGACTTTAGTCTACACAAACTGGAATTCTGCACCGACCTTGTGTATGAGCAGCCAAGAGAATGCACCGACTTGGGTGCGTGCAAAGGATGCCTTGCACCGACCTATCCAGCGTGCACCAACAAAGGTTGCACCGACCTTATGCTCAGTCACATAAGATGAAACATGCACGGACGCTCTACTGAATGAACAGGGTTGTACTGACCTTAATGTAAGCATGAACACAATATGCACCGAGGCAAGGTTTGCACCGAGGCAAAACTTTGCACCGATCTTCTATATGCACCGACCCAAGTATGCTGTGTTCATGACCAACATTGCACCGAGTGCACATATGCACCGAAGTAAAACATGCACTGACTATGCTATATAAGTATGCAAAGTTTGCACCGAGATAGAAAATGCACTGACCTTCTTCAGTGTGATGCATGCACAAGCATACCCATGAAATGCTCATCAAACTCGTGATACATACGGCAATTATACTCGTGATGCATACAACAATTATTCACCAGCACTGACTTAAGCAATGCACAGCAAGCAAGAGCAGATGCATAAACATTCAATCTTTCATGCAAACACATGGTGACTTATAGTGTTTGCTATCATCAAAATCACAGAGGCACAACGATCTCCCCCTTTTTGATGATGGCAACACTATGAGTCAACATTGACTCTCATGGCAATTTATTCTCCCCCTTTGACGTCAGCAAAAAGAAAATAGTTTGAGAGAGAAATACAAGCATGCAAGAAATGATTGAAGTAAAAGCTCCCCCTTTGACTAAGTCATGAAGGCATAGAAAAGCTATTCTCCCCCTTAATGACACAACATGAATGCAACAAGAGGATCATGAATGATCAGCAACCACAGGATCAGTGAGATTGGAAGTCTGATACCTGGTACATTGATATAGCAGTTTAGATCATGACAGATTGAAAAAATTAACAGAAGCACAAGTTGATTTGTGGACTGTAAAAGAGTGTAGAAGATAAGCACAATGAGTTTCAAGTGAGTAGAATCTGAGCAGGTGTGATCTCCAAGCCAAAGTATATGAGAAGAAAAGATTTTCAGTGGGGTACCCAATTCATATATCCATGTTTAAAGTTTCAGAATCTTCTATTATAAAAGCTTATGAAATGGCTTTGATTGACAAGCATGGTTTAAGAATGATGTACACAAGGTTTGTCAATAAAATACAATACTCATATCTGAAGCAACTTTTTAATAAAGATGAACCAATTTCTCATATAACATTCTAGTTCAAACTCCTTTCATCTTACACAATTAATTCCATTGACTTCTTTAGGAAAAACAGTCAAGAGTATTGAGGTTAAACAAAGTAACACTCAGTGAATTTTGAATTGCAAGGGTTACAACAAGTATTTTTCACTTTTGCTTTTAACATTGAGCTTAGTGACCAGATATGTGTCATTTATACCTTTGACATTAAGGGTACACGTGGGTTAGACGCCAGTACCCCCAGTTACTAAGCATAAACTACCATATCTGTCTCTGATCAAAAATTACACAGATGATTTACACCTTTGACATTAAGGGTACACATTTTTCAGACGCCAGTACCCCCAGTTACTAAGTGAAACCAACCCTATAGATTTGACCATATGAACAGAGGTAACATGAAGCACTTCATGACATAAATTCCTCTCCATTTCTTTGATTGAGGGTTCAGTTTCTCAGTGCAATTCAATCATTACTCTGCCACAATATTTATTTCTTTTACAATGATTTTGTTGTTGCTGCCCTTTTAATTTTCAAAGTGACTTGTTTAAAAATAATATAGGTTACATGCATTTCAACCAAAGTGAATCAAGGTTTCAATTTTCAGATGTCGGAAGATCTTACATGAACTTACATGAGACAGTCAGTTAAGGTTTATTAAAAAAACTGATTCAGATATTTTCAGGTCCTTCAAATTCAAACTTAGGAATACATAAGACTTAAACCAATTCAAATCAACAAACATTCTTAAACCTGTATAATAGAATATTCTTTATTAATGATGATTTCAGATTTGTGAAAGGGTACACAAACTGATATTACTTCACTTCTCTGTACGTTTAACATGGACAAAGCATTCAGCAGTAAGAGACATTTGACAAACATGCATAGAGAGTAAGACAAACGGAACTCATGCTTGCAACAGGTATGATCAATATGCATCAGATAGATTTACAAGAAACCAATAGCTGAGTCTGGAGTACAGACAGATCAACTTGACAACAATAAAGTCTAGTTCAACTCGAGAAAGATTTGAGTGACTAGATATGGAAGGGTTTAGATCATGAAAGATTGATGAGTCTCAAATACTCCCCCTGTCTAGATACAATGAGTCATTTCTTTTTAGATTTTTCAAATTTGATGATATGCAATACACTGCTCTACATGCATGCATATGCAATGACACTCCTAGAGATATTTCCTGCACATGAATATCATGAACATTATGCAGGGATAACCAAACTCCCCCTGACTATATGCAATGTATGAAGATTTTAAATGCAACAAGTGCAATGATAGAATGCAGAGAGTTTTGAAAAAATATGCATCATGAATGTGCAAACTATGCTCATGAGTTTCTAACCTTCTCTATGTGCACAAACAGATGTCAAAACATTAATGCATGCGGATGAGAAATAAATTCAACATATCTTCAATGAACATGTATGCATGAAACCTTTGACTAATCAGATTTAACATGATATGCAGTTTCAACTGCACAACATGAAAGATGTAAATGTTACCTGAACACTGCAAGAATGAGGTTTTACCATTTTGGGTGCCTTGGTTTATTTACCCCTCTTTATTTTTCAGCTCCAAGGCACTCCTGCAAACACAGATCCTCATTTTGCAAATTGAGGTACCCAAGAGTTCTTGGGTCCTCCATGGTCAGTAGCACCTCTGAATGGTGCTCTCGACAATTTTTGAACATAAGAGTCATCAAATTTCATCATGAAACAATTATCCATAGAATGCCCAGAATTTCCACAATAATGACACACAATAACAGATGTTAAGTTCTTTTTGTGCACATTATTGTGAACATTAAATCTATATGCATGATCATTAAAATTTTTGTTATTAACATGAAAATTTTGTTTTCTGAAACCTGCCACCCAGCACTCAGAGGCTTTGTGGCCAGATTTTTTACAGTTAAAGCATGCAACTGTTTTCTTCTTAAACCTGATTTATTTTTATCAAATGTCTTTTTATTTGCATGGAATTTAACAATTTCAAATTTAAATTCTTTTCCCTGAACATGCCAAGATTCCTTGAATGCATGGCCATGCTTCTCACAATTGAAACACTTCATATGCAGGCCGCTTGAAATAGTTGTATTCTTGTTAACACCATGATAGTTTGCATGAAATTTAGCATGATATGAATGTGAATTTTTCTTATCCCTTGCAGACCAGCATTGAGCTGCAATGTGGCCAACTTTTCCACAATGAAAATAACTAATTTTCTTCCTATAAGCAGCATGATTTCTACAAGGAATTTTCTGTGCAGTAGTAGCAGCTAGATCATCTAATTTAAACAATTTGCAATCATGCATTAAATGACCTATTTTATTACAATAAAAGCAATGTACATTCTTTTTCTGATCAGCATGAATTTTCTTAACATGAAGAGGTTTTTCATAGCAATTATTCTTTTTCTTATGTTCAGACATGTGCTTGTGAGTATTCTGAGACTTCTGAGGTGAAACAGACTTTGAGGTACTCGCACATTCTGAATTCTTCACAAAAACAATTTTTTCTTTTCCTTTTATACTTCTCTGATTATCTGGATTATAACCTAATCCTTCTTTCTGAACGTTCACTTTATTTCCCAATAGTTTATCCAGATTCTCTTTCTCTTTTACAAATCTTGACAATGAATCATTCAATTTATTGACCTCAGATTGAAGTGCAGAAACTTGAAGCTCAGAACTAGCTAAGTCTTCCTCACATGAAATTATTTGTTTGTGCATGGCATCATTCAAATTTTTCACTATTTCTAGTTCCTGTTTCAATTTTAGCTCATCTTCAGCTTGAATTTTGGTAGTAGCACATTTTTCTCTTTCAACTACCAGAAGCCTCTTGGATATTACAGTGTTTAAGGCCACTAGCTTCTTGTTCTGTTCTTTCAAATTTTTGTTTTCATCAAACAAATTAGCCTCAGTCATTAAGTTCAGCTTTTCATTTAGCTTGTCCTTACTCTTTTCAAGATCAACCTTCCTATTCAGTAATTCTTCATTTTCTTCTCTTAATGAATCAATCAGCTCTTCTTGCATTTTTAGATCAGACTGAAGACTGGCATTCAATTTACTCACAGACACACATTTAACATAAGAATTTTCAATCTTCTTTATCTCAGCTTTAAGATGTTCATTCTCAGATTTCAAACAGTTTACTTCAGATGACATACTCTTTTTCAATTTTCTATTTTCAGACTTAACTTTCTTGTATTTATCTAACAATCCATTATACATTTCTGTCAACTCTTTAAAAGTAAGTTCGTCGAATTCAGAGCTTACCTGTAACGATGTCTCTTCATCATTATCTCTCCGGTTGGCCATCAGACAAACTCGTTCTTGCTCCTAATGAATGTTAGTTATTTTATCCATGATCTTCTTTCCAGAGTGACATCCTGCAATACATGGAAACATGTCAGTGTAAACTGCAACTATCAGAATATTGAGAACTCTAGTATTCTCGCTATGCTTAATTCTATCCTCTTTAGACCATCTGGTCTCATTCTGAGGTAATTTGTGTGGACCTTTTGATACAAGATTCCATAGATTTGGATCAATGGAATTCATGTAAACACATAGGCCTCCCAGCCATGTACTGAAGTTGGAACCATCAAAAACCACGGGAAGAGCCATTTTATTAAACAAATTTAAAATAGTAAGCGCTTAATGAGTAATGCACCAGAATAGGATAACAAAAACTAGTATAGGACCAAATACAGTAGGATCCTTTGCAGATTGTTGGATTTGGACAATCAGAGACCCTCTCTGATACCAATTGATGGGGTGCTAGACCCAGATTCAGAGGGGGGTGAATGAATCTCCCCTTTAAAACTTCGCCCAATTAACACTTAAAGTAATCAGAGTTACGGAATAGAAATCAATTGAGCTCTTCCAAATAAGAGATTCAAAGAAGCACTTGATCAATTAGTTGGACTGCTAAAATGTAGACACCTAACCAAGTCTAGTCCGTAGACAGAGTCAAATAAGAACAGCGTGTGCCTTAAAGCATTCAGACATAATACTCACTTGAAACGCTCCTAGCCATTCATCTAGCGACAATCAGATAAGAAATCAAACCATGGAGACGAGCTTTTTAGGTGGTTCGGTCCGCAAACCTACGTCCACCCCACACTCAAACTTGAGTGTGGATTCCGCTGATACACAACTTAAACCGCTGGGCCTCACAGCTTGCCTACAACCGCTGAGCATCACAGCTTGCTTCCGCTGGGCAGTACAGCTTAGCCATCCGCTGCCTAACAGCTTGACCCGCTGGGCAATACAGCTTAGCCGACTAGAGGAATCCTCCTCTGCAACCGCTGAGCAACACAGCTTGCTCCGCTGACTAACAGCTTGAATAAAGGTTCAAAAGAAAAATAAGAAGAACAAAGGAAACATAGCAACTGAAAGCTGTAAACGATAGCAACACAGATGTGGCTCTCATGGAGCTGACTGGATTGGATTTGATCAAGATTCCAGTAGGGACATATCTTCTGATGAAGCTTCTCTTCTTCTTCTTGAAATCTCTATCTCTCTCTCTATCCTTCTTTCTCTTCTACTTCTACTTCTTATGGCTCTCCTTTCTTTTCTTCTCTAGATCGTGCAAGCTCTAGCTCTCTCTCTCTCTCCCTGCTTCAGCTCTCAATGGCACACGTAGATCTTCTGGCACGATCGTCTTCTCTCGAAGGAGAAGCTTCCTTTTTATAGCAGCAGAGAGGTGGGGCATGTGCTCTCCACGATTCCCGCCCAAACACCTGGATTACGTGGCAGCCATCCCAACTTACTACTTTATACGTGTCATGATACAAATAGCTCCTCTGATCTTGGATCTCGTGCCATTCTTATTCTTCTCAAGAAAATACATGTCATTCAGTTAGAAAGAAATATCAGCTCGAGACAGTTATACATATAGTAAAGAGTTAAACATGACTGCACGGAGTCAATAGGTGAATAAGCCAGATGTGCACAGACTTAGTTGCAGCACAAGACTAACGGATGCACTAGCTATGTGTATGCAATGTGCAAGCATTGCACAGACCTGCTCGGGTCGTGAGCAGCCTTGCAAGGACTCCGTGTGTGCGAGTATTAGAGGGATGCACATACTCTAATTACTTGGTGCAAGTGTTGCACTGACTCAGTGAATGCTATGAGAAATATTGCACAGACGTACCTAATGTGCTAAAGGCATTGCACCGATGTTGATCCTTTGAAACCAAATCTTGCACCGACTTAATATTGCTAAGAGCACGGACTCAAATACGCGAATAGATCAATGCACTGACAAAGATATGCACTGACTTTAGTCTACACAAACTGGAATTCTGCACCGACCTTGTGTATAAGCAGCCAAGAGAATGCACCGACTTGGGTGCGTGCAAAGGATGCCTTGCACCAACCTATCCAGCGTGCACCAACAAAGGTTGCACCGACCTTATGCTCGGTCACATAAGATGAAACATGCACGTACGCTCTACTGAATGAACAAGGTTGTACTGACCTTAATGTAAGCATGAACACAATATGCACCGAGGCAAGGTTTGCACCGAGGCAAAACTTTGCACCGATCTTCTATATGCACTGACCCAAGTATGCTATGTTCACGACCAACATTGCACCGAGTGCACATATGCACCGAAGTAAAACATGCACTGACTATGCTATATAAGTATGCAAAGTTTGCACCGAGACAGAAAATGCACTGACCTTCTTCAGTGTGATGCATGCACAAGCATACCCATGAAATGCTCATCAAACTCGTGATGCATACGACAATTATACTCATGATGCATACAACAATTATTCACCAGCACTGACTTAAGCAATGCACAGCAAGCAAGAGCAGATGCATAAACATTCAATCTTTCATGCAAACACATGGTGACTTATAGTGTTTGCTATCATCAAAATCACAGAGGCACAACAAGTAATTGGTGCCCTTGTAGAGGGGCACCCATTAAATGGGTTGACCCATTCAAAATAGAATTGGCACCCTTATGGAGGGGCGTCCATTAACTGAGTTGACCCAGTCAAATTGTAAATGGCGCCCTGGTAAGGGGCGCCCATTCCCTTTTGTGTGAAAAAAGGGAAGGCTCCTATACGTGTTATATATGGGTTGGTCTGTTGGTCTTTAAGTGATGTTTGGGCCTCTTAAACACATGTGTATACATATAGTGGCCCTTATCAAGTACAGAGCTATGGTAGTTAGAGTTATTTATTTAGGAAAAAGTCAGTTTCTCTATTATTTTTATCGGTATGCTACACCCTCCCCCACATAAAAGAATTTGGTCCCCAAATTCAACTGCATATACGGAGACATGGAGGGTGTTGAGTACTTACAGACTAGAATAGTTACGAAAATCTCTTTCTCATAGACTCCTCGGTTTCCCATGTAGCTTCTTATTCTAAGCATCGATTCCATTAGATTTTCACCATAGGGATCATTTTGTTCCTTAAAACTCGGACTTCACGGTCGAGGATCTTCATCGGCTTTTGCTCGTAGGTAAGGTCCTTCTATATCACTAAGCCATTATGGTTAATAACGTGGAAAGGATCGTGCACATACTTCTTCAACATAGAAATATAGAATACATTGTGAACTTCTAATAGTTGTGGAGGCAAAGCAATGTGGTAAGCCACCTCACCCACTCTTTCCAACACTTTAAATGGACCAATAAACCTTGGTGTAAGCTTGCCCTTAACACTGAATCTTCTAATACCTCGGCTGGGAGATACCTTGAGAAAAATATGGTCTCCAACTTGGAACTCCAGATCTCTTCTTGTGTTGTCAGCATATGATTTCTGCCTGGATTGTGCTATCTTGAGTCTTTCTCGAATAAGGTGTATCTTCTCAGTTGAATCTCTTACCATATCTGAGCCTAGAATTTGTCTTTCACCGACTTCATCCCAGCATATTGGAGATCGACAACTCCTGCCATAAAGTACCTCGAAAGATGCCATTTGGATACTGGCTTGAAAGATGTTGTTATATGCAAATTCGGCCAGGGGTAAGTGGTCATGCCACCTTCCGTCGAAGTCTATAATTACATGCCCTTAACATATCTTCAACAACTTGGTTTGTCCTCTTGGTTTGACCATCTGTCTGGGGATGGAAAGCAGTGCTAAAGTTGAGTTTCGTCCCCAGAGAGGGTTGTAGACCCTTCCAGAAATGGGAAGTCAAGCGCGGGTCTCGGTCAGATACGATTGATACAGGAACTCCATGCAATCTAACAATCTCCTTGATATACAAGACAACAATAACATCAACCGACCATCGACTTTTGATAGGCAAGAAATGAGCCGATTGTGTTAAACGGTCGATGATTACCCAAATTCTATCATGTTTGCCCCTTGACTTAGGCAAGCCCATGATGAAGTATATGCCGATGTCTTCCCACTTCCACTTGGGAATATCTAGCGGATGCAGTTTCCCAGTGGGTTTATGATGTTCCGCCTTTACTTGTTGGCACGTCAGACAGCGAGATACAAAGTCCGCTACCTCTCTTTTCATATTAGGCCACCAGAAAGTGCGTTTCAAGTCTTGGTACATCTTAGTGGGTCCAGGGTGAATTGTGTATCTTGATCGATGAGCTTCTTTAAGAATCTTCTTTTTCAGCTCAGGACAGTCTGGTACACATGTCCTTTCATGAAATAGAAATCTACCATCGGATGCCAGTTTGAAATCGAGTCTCTCGTCCAGCTTGTCCCTCATCTCCACTAGTGCAGGATCTTCGTCTTGTAGCTTCTTAATTTCAGGTAGCAAATCTGGATGTAGACTCATGTGGGATAGAGTAATACACCCGTTCTTCTCATCCGTGCTTATTTTGAGTTCTGAGAATTTCTCTAGTAACTTCCATTCTTGAATCATACAATTGGCCAAAATTACTCTCGGCTTTCGACTGAGGGCATCTGCTATGGAGTTACCCTTACTAGGATGGCATTGTATAGTGAAGTCGAAATCCTTGAGGTATTCAAGCCAACGCCTTTGCTGTAAGGTTTCGCACAGCACCTACGGGCGATGCAGCGGATAACAAAAAATTCATTTGCCCGATCCCGGTGTTATGGAAAGCTTAATGTGTGCTCTAATCGGTGTTTCTAAGACCCTAATTACGGGTTGTGTGTTTCACCTTGCGCGGAACGACGCTGTCCGCGATGCCCGATGTAGAATATCGAGCCGCACAGCTGTACGGCCTCTAGAGCAGATCCACACGGACCCTTGCGGCGATGGTAACCCCCCCGGAACGACCTTCCCCGGCCCTTTTCACCTTCTGTAGAAAGGAAGCAAGAGGGAGGGAGAGGGGAGGAGCTAATCCTCCTCTCTTAAGCTTATGTGCTTGCTTAAGCTTAAGAGGTTGGAAGAGTTCGAATGAACTCACGTAGGAAGCATATATATAGAGTTTAGGCTTATTAGAAAAGGGCTCCAAAAGACCGAAACTGTATATATGTCCTATCTCATATTATACATATGTATTAAGCTCCATTTACACTCCTTTCCAAAAGGAATTAAATAGAAATAATACATACATTTGTATAATAATAATCCGTCACCCAAGAATCCATTGTGTGTGATCCTCTAGGCCCATAGTCACTCTAGTTTAAGGCCCATTAACTTCTAATTCTCAATTAGAAGTAAATTAAACGTATTCTTCGCTTCTACTAGAGCCAAAGAATAGTTTAATTTATTCCGAACCTTTGATCACGTTGGGTCAAGTAAATCCGCGTGATCCTAGAGGACGCCGGGTTTAAACCAGCCTGTCTGGTACCTGTAAGTCCACAGTTACCGCATCGATATAATCCCTCGCTCCTTCTATGAGTCTGGTACGATCGAGGGTATGGTTTCTGTCAAACCCCATGATCGTGCCATTTGACTATGACCTCCTTAAAGTGTATGACGTCCGTTCTAAACGAACTCACATGACCCTGGCCAGGGATTTAACGGAGTGTCAATGTCATGACCCATTAACTGTCTGATATATACCCGATAGTGAGCGATCCCCTCTTGACCATTGATGATCTTCACACGTATCCTGAAGTGGTTAATGACTCAGCAACTCATGACTTATGGTTAAAGTCACTTAGCCAAGTAATTAAACCATTCCAGTCCTCGTGTAAGATCCGATCAATGTCTCAGGTCAAAGGACCAACGATGCTACTGAGACAGTTGGATCTTCAGTTGACATTAGGTATAATCAACCATCTGAAGATCCAATAGCAGATCAGTTCAGTGTACATCCTCCAAGGACATACACCTACACATATGTGTTGGTGCCCCGCACCAATGACCATGAGACTGGTCACTGACACATCATGTGTACTGATTTAATAGGTAATCAAAGTCTCCGAGTGATTACCCTCCAACCAGAAACAGTTTAAGGTATGTGTACATGTAAAGTCAATCTCATGTTCGAGATCCCATCTCGAGCTGACTTTAAAACCACATATCCTAGGGACAACGTAAAGTAACACAATCGCATATTTACGCTCAAACACCACTTTATTAATAATGAACAAGATCGTACAACTATTGGGCCTACCCGACCCGAAATTAGCCTGTAGCACACCAACACTAACATTTGCCACATGTTTAGTTCCTTCTGGGAAAATAGATACTTGAGGCTTTTGTGATCGGAGTATACTGTAAACTGTTCTCCGTAGAGATAGTGTCTCCAGATCTTCAAGCTGAATACTACTGTGGCCAGCTGTAAGTTGTGCACCGGGTAGTTTTCTTCGTGCTTCTTTAATTGCCGGGAAGAGTATGCAATGACCCTCCCATCTTGCATTAATACACACCCGAGGCCAATACCAGAAGCATCGGTATATACCTTGTACTTCTCTCCTTCAATTGGTAGTGATAAGACTGGAGCAGTGGTCAAGAGATCCTTCAAAGCTTGGAAACTTTTCTCACTGTCTTCATTCCACTCATAAGGCATTTCCTTACGAGTCAACCTGGTAAGAGGAACATCAATAGTTGAGAAATCCTTGATGAAATGCCGGTAGTAACCAGCCAGCCCCAAGAAGCTTCGAATCTCCATTGCATTTTTTGGTCGTTCCCAATTCTTCATAGCTTCGACCTTTGATGGGTCTACGGAAATTCCGTTCTTCGAGACTATATGGCCCAAGAAGGATACTTCCTCAAGCCAGAACTTGCACTTGCTAAATTTGGCATACAATTTATTTTCCCTCAATATCTGCAATGCCTTCTTCAGATGCTCTTCATGGTCTTCTTCAGACTTTGAATAAACTAAGATATCATCAATAAAGACCACAATATCCAGATGTGGCCTAAAGGTGCTGTTCATTAACTGCATAAAGGCTACGGGGCATTTGTTAGTTCGAAAGGCATAACAGTAAATTAATAATGCCCATACCTGCTTCAGAATGCAATTTTATGAATGCGTTCTTCTTTGATCCTCAGTTGGTGGTAACCAGACCAGAGATCAATCTTGGAGAAGTATTTGGCTCCAGATATCTGATCGAATAGCTCATCAATCCTCAGCAGCGGGTACTTGTTCTTGATTGTAAGGTGGTTTAGCAGTCGATAATCGATGCAAAGTCTCATTGATCCGTCCTTCTTCTTGACAAATAGCACGGGTGCTCCCCATGGGGAAGTACTCGGCCTGATGAAATCCTTTTTCAATAACTCCATTAGCTGCTCTTTTAGCTCTTTCAGCTTAGCCGGGGACATTCTGTAAGGTGCCTTGGAAACAGGACCAGCACCAGGAATAAGGTCAATTGTGAACGACACTTCCCTCTCCGAGGGTAAGCTAGGCAATTCTTCTGGAAAAATGTCAAGAAAATCCAAAACTACACGGATGTCTTCAAGTTTAGACTCTTCGACTTCTGTAGCAGTCACAAATGCTATGAAAGCCACACATCCTTTACTTATAAGTTTGCTAGCTCGGAGAGCTGAGATGAGAGGGGATCTATTCCGAGGGCTAGTATAAACCAGCTCTGGGTAATCCACAAAAGTTACCTTGCCATATCGACAATCTATAGTTGCTTGGTGGGTGGACAACCAGTCAGCACCTAATATGACATCATACCCTTTCATATCTAGACATATCAGGTTGACAGGTAGATTGTTTCCTTTAACCACAACCTTGCAGTTTGGGTAGTGATGTGTGATATCAGACTCGCTCTCGAGAGGAGTAGATATCACTAAGTCTAACCATTCAGGTTCCTTAGAAAATGAAGCAGCAAATTTCTTGGAAACAAATGAATGAGTTACTCTGGTATCAAATAAAACTTTAGCAGTCTTAGAACAAATAGTTAGGGTACCTTCCATGATTCTACCTTCTGTTGGTTTTGTTTCTTGGAGAGCTTGCAGACGGCCTTGTTTCTTTGCCAGACGCTTCTCATCTTTAGTGTTTTGCTCATTCATCAATGGGCAATCATGGATTTGATGTTCTCGACTTCCACATCAGAGACAGGCTCCCAGTTTCCTCCAGCATTTCCCGACCTTATGACCAGCCTTATCATCGTGTTTACAAACTTCCTTAGATGGTGTGGTGATGGAGGACGTGTCACGCCCCGAGCGCGGAAGATTACTCGGAGGCGTGACGCATCTATATAGATAGTGTCAATCATGTAAATATCAGAGTGCGAAAATCACTAAGATTTAACTTGAAATTAATACACATAGTACGAGCTGACAATTGTCACAACTAATCAAAGGACAAATACATACGTTCCCAGAGTCCAACGACTGGGCTTCAAACCTTGAGCAGTTCTAATCAAGTGGACTAATACAAGTGACATAGATGAACTGATACAACTGACATAAGTGAACTAATACAATAACACAAATGATATGACAATTTCGATAACTTCACTCTACACTCATCACTCAGTCTCATTCCCTTCCGAGTGTTGATCGACATCCAAATTACCTGAAAATATTAGAAAACAACTAGATGAGCGAATCGCTCAGTAGGGTTTACATCTCAAGATTTAACATGCTTTAAGTGGTTTACAAGTTCAATTAATGTAGGTAAATCTATGCATGTAGACAAGTAGATGTCAAGGATTGTAACATCGACAAGAGCAGTATAGGAAAAAAAATAAGTGAGAGTATGTAGATTTCAGCTTCAATACAGCAATAGCAAGAGATATCAAGCAAGTAAGAACTGAAATTAACAACAATTTTTCAGGAAGGTAAGAACTCATGTCAAGCAAGCAATAGTAAGCAACACAATTTCAAGTGTGTATAACTGGAATTGGCTATTTATTCAATTTCATTCAAGCAAATACTTTTACCCTTCTGCGGGCCCCAAGTCAATCAATCAAGTAATATCACGTGAATGAGTGGAATGTCTAAAGTCTAGCAAGCAAGTATTTCGGTGCAATGCCAAACACCATGGTCAATAAACTCCCATGGGCACAAGTACCTTCGGGTGTTCCTCCCAGGACCAGACCGGGCCCTATATGCACGACATTAGTCATGCTTGTCGACATCCACTCTCATTATAGCCAATATGAGATTTCCAAGGATTGAACATGTAGGATTTATAAGGTGGATTTTATAGAATGGAATCCAAGGGCGTACTGTTATGTAGGGACAAACTAGGAGTAAAACCAGCAACGTTTGATACACGGAAAAACTGGTGAGATTGGTGCCTTATAGGCTTCCGGACATATTCAAAAATGACATCCTCACAGAGGAATGCCTCTTCTGTGAACTATACAAGTTTAGAGAACCCTATCAGGGGTTAAGTGGCACCTCTCAGGGCTGCCATGTCAAGCTTTGGCTTCTCTGATAAAAATTTTAACATGGTCGTTTGTTTCATGCTTTAGTTTCCCTGATATAAATTTTTTAACATGGTGGTTCAAGTGTTTAACGGAACATGGTCATTTGTTTCATGCTTTAGTTTCTTTGATATAAAATTTTAACATGGTGGTTCAAGTATTTAACAGAACATGGTCATTTGTTTCATGCTTTAATTTTCCTGATATAAATATAAATATATATATATATATATATATATTTATATATATATATATATATTAAACATGGTGGTTCAAGCGTTTAACAGAATATGACATAATGACAGGTCATTTACTAAAGCATGATCTATAGTAAATCTAGTGTAGTTATTCAGCGTAAAACAGGTCGGTAAAGTAAGTAACATGGAGGTTTAGCCTAACAGGTAATTAGATTAGGCTAACAGATTTACCAGTTATGCTAACAGATTATTTAACAGATTAGCTAATAGATTACATAAAAAAATATATGATAAAGCTAATAGATTGATAAAGCTAATAGATTACGTAAAAAGCTAATACATCATGTGATTAGATTAGGTAATCTAATTGATTAGCTAACATATTCTAACAGATTAGCTAACCTTTACTTGATCTATGTGAAAGTATGATAGAAATTACTGTAAACATGGTTTATCGCATGGAACATCGCATGGAGATGAGCTAATACTATTTTTTTTCTAGATTAGCTACCTTAGATTAGCTAGTATTTGACTAAAAGCCTAAGAACACCTACCTTTCTGAGATAACCACTAGGTACAGGCAAAAGAAAAGGGCAGCTTTCTTACCTCCTCTGCAACCTCTGCAACTTCAGAGAATGCTCCCCCTTCTCTGCAGCAAGCCTTCGGAAGAATGGAGGGAGTCTCAATATAGGGAATATTATAGTGTTTTGGGTAGACAGGAGGGGAAACAAGATCTTAGATAATCGCGTCATAGTGCGATGTCAGCTCAAACGTGCTGTTCATGTCTGAAAAAGACAGAGGATAATGGGATGCCAACGAAGGTTTGTCTCGAAAAAGTCACAACCTAGAGCGGGTCGTGTAAGCTAAATTACAGGGGCGCACCATCATATGTTAACATTGATTACAACGTTTAGAAATTTTATATCTAATGAACTATGTTAATAAAAATAGTAATTACATATTTTATGATCCCTAGATTTTTCTGATATTTTTCATAATTTTATTTTATTAAAAATATGCTAGAATAAAATTTAACCCGAAAACTCCGTATCTAACTTCTCGTTTAGAAATTTTATATCTAATGAACCATGTTAATAAAAATAGTAAATTACATATTTTTATCATCCCTAAATTTTTATGATACTTATCAAAATTTTATTTTATTAAAATATGCCAGAATAAAATTCAACCCGAAACTCCGTATCTAACTTCAAAGATTTTTATCTTTAAAAATTGATGGAATCAGTTTATGAAATTTCATGGCTAGGATCCTTATATTTTTCTTTTATTTATCATAAAATTTATTTCTCAAAATTTCCTTTAAATAAAACTGACACTATTCATGTACCTAAGGTTGGTGCAAAACCTGTTCAAGCGTAGGTATAGGTCTAATAAGGTTGGTGCAAGTTTCTGTCAAGGTTGCACTGACCTTATGTTGGACCTTGGATTGCACTGACCTTATGTTGCTTGGACCTTGGATTGCACTGACCTTATGGATTGCACTGACCTTATGTTGCTTATGGATTGCACTGACCTTATGTTGCTTGGGACCTTGGATTGCACTGACCTTATGGATTGCACTGACCTTATGTTGCTTATGGATTGCACTGACCTTTGCTTATGGATTGCACTGACCTCATGGATTGCACTGACCTTATGTTGCTTATGTTGTGTAGTGGACAGCGGATCTAGAGGGGAGGGGTGAATAGATCTGCCCATCTTTTCGCAATGCAACCCTCTTTAAAGCTAGATGATGAAATAAGCAGCGGAATATAACTAGCTTGACGTAGAACACAAATGATTTGCTTGGCAAGATGATTACGCAATATAGATATTGAACCTAAGCATGCATCTAACACATATCAATTGCACAATCAAACCACAACACAAAGGATTTTAAGGTGGTTCGGACTGAATCCCCAGTCCTACGTCCACCCCTCACCAAATCCGGTGAGGCTCCACTAGTTCCACGCACTGAACCGTAAATCGGAAAGACCACCGATTGCCTTCCTACTAACCACCGGTAGGGACATCAACACCGCAGATCGGACAACTTCCGATTGCCTTCCTACTAACCACCGGTAGGGACGATCTTCAGTTCCAAATGTTTGAATGAAATGGAAAAGAACAAGTATGAAAATACTCAAACAAGATATGAAATATGCTCAAGGAGAAGGATCTTGTCTGAGATTGCTGGGGCTTGAATCTTCTTTTGAAGTAGCTTGAATCACTTGGAGATTTGATGAAGAACTTCTTCCCGGAGTACTGTTCACAGCTACAGTACTCGAACTCTTCTCCCTTGAACACACCCTTGCAGCCTCCTTTGATCTCCCTTATTAGCCTTTCTTACTTCTACTTTTCATTGGCGGTTGCTGGATTGAGATATGAACTTGAATCACCTTGAGTTGATGGAGAGAGTGTTGGATGTAGCTTTGATCTTCCTTTTGATCCTCTTGAGTTGATGAAGAGGAAGAAGGATGCAGTTTAGATCACCTTTGAACCCCTTGATTGCTTCTTCTTCCTTGGAGGTTGAGATGGCTTCAGATCTGGACTTGTATGTCTTGGAATGGATGAAGAACTCCTTCCCGAAACACTGTTCACGGAGGTGCTACAGTACCTCGAAAATGACCTCCCTTGATCTCTCTTGAAGCCTTGAAGCATTAGGGTTTCTAACCCCTCAAGTGTTGGTTTTATAGACCTTGAATGATCCATAGACACCCTCCAGACCAGATCCATAAATCATGGAAGTTTAGGTAAGGTTTGATTAAACAAATCCATGGAAAGGGGCTGGCCACGAGGTGGAATTCGAAGTCAAACAAGGCTGCATCGGGGCTGGCGGTCGACCTGCAGCTCCTGGCGGTCGACCGCTACTGTGAAACCTGCAAACGGGCGGTCCCTGGGATTTTCGGTCGACCGCCACTGGTTGGCGGTCGACCGCCAGCTGAAACACATGTAGACTGGCGATCCCTGGCTGGGGCGGTCGACCGCCCCTGCTGGCGGTCGACCGCCAACTGGGCAGAACCCGGGCTTGCCCGGGTCGGTCCATTAAGTCTTGAACTCCGTCGTTCAACTCCATTAGCGGCCCGTGCATGTTTGTGGCATCACCCTTGATAGTCTAGAAGGTATCAACTGAGTCTTTAACCTTGGATTCTCTTGGATATACTTCTTTGTGCATTGACCTTGGATGAGTGACGAGCTGAATATGAAATGTCAACTTTTGCTTGTAAGAGAGATGAGATTTGCATCCTTGCTTGGGCGCGATCAATGAGCTTTCAGTTTGGCCATTGCCACTTGATTCCTTGTCCATTCATTAGCATATCTGTCATGAATAAAAACATCACGTATGTCAATCACATGAGAGTGGAAGATATCAATGACTAATAGTGTTTAGCCATTATCAAAACTAAGAAACTCATATGACTATGGAATGATGTCGAATGACCCAAGTGACCACAGAATGACTCAAATGACCTCATGGACACAACATTCTCCCCCTTTTTGATGATGGCAACACTGTGAGTCATTATGTGATAGAAATGTCTAAAATGGCACAAGTTATAACAAATGCAACATATGCAGCTCAAGATCTATGATATTAATAGCATGTGAAGGCAAGTATTATATGAGTGCTATGCAATTATGCAAACCTCATCACATACACATATGAGATGCAAAGTGAACAATGGATTCTCCCCTTGGACTCTCCCCGTACACCATTCACACATCCCCCATGACAACTCACAAAGCACATAAGCTCTCCCCTTTGACAATGCGATAACTCATATAGCTCTTACAAAGGACTCACACAAAGAATTCTCCCCCTTTACCAACAGCAAAAAAGGAGTGATAATAGTAAAATGTCTGTGAGACCATAGCTGAAAGGAGTGGAGAGCAAGCCATTATATGCAAAACTGAAGCATGCCGTGAGCAACATATATGGTTCAAAGCTAATGAAATCCGAGATCATCAACAGAGTTCGAAAAGTAGCTACATCCAAGATTTAATAGAAATGAACCAAAGGTGCATATCATGGCAGTGTTTAACCTTCCCTTGTCTTATATATCCATATTCAATAACGACAAAGGCAATAACACAAAAGCATGTATTGAGGCTAAACAATCATGACTAAAGCATGGAATTTGTAGGAATTCAACAAGTTTGAGTATCAATATCATTTGTATTTGAAGGCACAAGACTCATATTTTACGAGCAATCAAGTCTAGTACATGCCTCCAAGCCGTAAGAATACACGTTGTTTAGACGCCAGTATTCCTAGGAATTTGGTAAGAATGACT
Source organism: Amorphophallus konjac (assembly GCA_022559845.1). Taxonomy (NCBI): domain Eukaryota; kingdom Viridiplantae; phylum Streptophyta; class Magnoliopsida; order Alismatales; family Araceae; genus Amorphophallus; species Amorphophallus konjac. The sequence goes on along the minus strand of CM040121.1, from coordinate 296,779,024 downwards.
GTCATGCTTCAAGATTAACAGAGATAGCAAAGTCACGTCATGACATATCCTATCTCAATTCTTTGATGAGGGGATATATTTCTCAGCAATTATGCCATTGCTCTGCCTAGAGTCCAAAAGTTTTAAGACAGAGATAACAGGGGCACATCATGAGATATGCATTTGTCACTTGATTTGATGACATGACATGTTTCTCCGTGTAACAATATTATTGCTCTGTCAAATTAATTTTCAAGAATTCCAGCTCATCAAGATGTTTAAAAATAATACTAAGCCTGAGTGTATCACCAAGATGGTCATGAACTTTGAATTTTCAGATATCAGGATAGTCATTCAAAGCACAATATGCAATCTATAGTTAAGGTCTATTAAAACCACAAAACATAGATGATTGCATAACAGATATTTCAGAACGTCAAGGAAATCATTAAATCTGAACCATTTTCATTGAATGGACAATCATTAGGGCATATAATAGAAAGCTCTTACACCATATGTCCATCTATCTCATGAACTCAAACCAGGCTGTAAGTCACTGAAGTGCAGTTTGCAAGAGGTTAAGAGAATCAACAAAACTCCCCCTAAGGATATGCAATGGATACGCGAAGGGGTTATGTTTGGAATCAAGTGGAATGGCAAAGGAGGTTGACCTAGTCACTCATGAAGGTAACAAAAATGAAATGTATGACCCAACGCATGGTTGTACACTTATTAAATGCCACAGAATGAATATGCATGAATGTTGCACAAGGACAACTCCCCCTTACTATATGGCCTATATGTGACATTGACACATGGTACTTGGCGGAGGTGAAACCTCACGCATATTGAGTGCTTCGAGACAAGCATAACCTGCCCTTCCATACATCAACATTTGATATACCATGGCCATGCAAGAATGATGCGACACAAACTATGCAATGCATTGGGAACATAGATTCAACTTGATTATGCAACTACATGCAATGCGACACCATATGCAAAAAGACATATTGACATATAAACAATGCATGAATACCAACGTGCAAAACACACAACTAATTGAACATGCTCATCATTTCATATTCTTTTTGGCCTGAGGTCGGCAAAGACCAAGCTCCCTTCTGAGCGTTGAAAACCTGTCATTACACAAGGGCTTGGTGAAAATATCAGCAATTTGATTTAGAGTATCAACAAAATGCAGTTCAAAATTTTTCTTACTGACCTCGTCTCTAATGAAGTGATGCCTAATCTCAATATGCTTTGTCCTAGAGTGCTGGACTGAATTTTTTGCAAGGTTGATAGCACTAGTGTTATCACACAGAATCGGGACACAACCAAGATCCACAAAGTAGTCTTGGAGTTGGTGTTTAATCCATAACACTTGGGTGCCACAGCTCCCCGTAGCAACATATTCTGCCTCCGCGGTTGAGAGGGCAACCGAGTGTTGTTTCTTGGAGGCCCAAGAAACTAAACATCCGCCTAGAAACTAGCAATAGCCACTAGTACTCTTACGATCCAGCTTGCATCTAGCGTAATCCGCATCAGAATAAGATATAAGAGATAAATCACATGAAGACGGATACCACAATCCAAAATCTTGAGTGCCGGCAAGATATAGAAGGATATGTTTGACGGCAGTCAAATGAGATTCTCTAGGACTAGCTTAAAATCTAGCACAAAGGCATACACTAAACTGGATATCTGGTCGGGATGCAGTCAAATAAAGCAAAGAACCAATCATATCTCTATAGACCTTTGCATCCACCAATTTACCATTTTCATCCGAATCCAGTGAAGTTGAGGTGCTCATCGGAGTTGCAATGATTTTGCTGTTTGCCATGTCAAATCTTTTCAGCAGCTCCTTGATGTATTTGGCTTGGCTTATGAAGCAACCATCTTCTCCTTGGTTGACCTGCAAACCGAGAAATAATTAAAGTTCTCCCATTAGGCTCATCTCAAATTCGCTAGTCATGAGGTTAGCAAATTCCTCACACATTTCAGATTTTGTAGAACCAAACACAATATCATCAACATAAATTTGAACAATCAAGATATTCTTACCTTGCTTCTTGGTGAAAAGTGTTTGATCTACTTTACCTCGTGTGTACCCTTTTTCAATGAGGAACGAGCTTAGTCTCTCATATCAAGCTCTTGGTGCTTGCTTAAGTCCATAAAGCGCCCTTTCTAGCTTGTATACAAAATCTGCATTGTTAGAATTCTCAAAGCAAGGGGGCTGCTCAACGTAGACTTCTTCTTTGATCAAGCCATTCAAGAAAGCACTTTTGACATCCATTTGATAAAACTTTATTCTAAGGGAGTATGCAAAGGCAAGTAAAATTCTGATGGCTTCGAGTCTAGCAACTGGGGCATAAGATTCATCAAAGTCTACCCCAAAGTCTTGATTATACCCTTGAGCCACCAATCTAGCCTTATTTCTTATTATCTTACCATCCTCACTTAGTTTGTTCCTAAAGACCCATTTAGTGCCTATGATAGATTGTGATGAAGGTCTAGGAACAAGATGCCAAACTTTGTTTCTCTCAAACTGGTTTAGCTCTTCTTGCATGGAATTTATCCAGTTTTCATCTTTTAAAGCTTCATCAATATTTTTGGGTTCATGCTGCGAGACAAGAGCAAGTTGATCTAATTCTTCCACAATTTTAAAATGTGACCTTGTTCTAGGTGGGTCATTCAAGCTACCAATAATATTTTCTAAAGGATGATCCTTAAAAATTCTAATGTTTGTAGAATCGTTACCTTCCCCTGGAGCTTGATCCCTTGCATTGCTTGATTCAGCTAGGTCACCATCTTCTTTTATTTCTTCTTGTGGAGGATCACTCTTATCCTGTATGCTTAGTAATTCCCCATCTTCATCGTTTTTCCTACATGAGTTATCATTGTTAGAATCATGATATTCATCAAAGGAAACATGGGGTGATTCTTCCACAGTTTGATTTTTGATATTGTAAATTTTATAAGCCCTAGATCTATCAGAATATCCAAGGAATATACCTTCATCGCTCTTGGGCTCGAATTTGTCTAAGTCTCTTTTGTCATTATTGTGAATGAAGCATTTCGATCCAAACACTTTCATATGCGAGAGAGAGGGCTTTTTACCTTTTAGTAACTCATAAGGAGTCTTTTTGGTGTGTGGCCTTACCATAGAGCGGTTAATAATGTAACATGCCGAGTTTACCGTTTCAGCCCAAAACCTCCTTGGAAGTTGCCGTTCGGCAAGTATGGTTCTTGCCATCTCTACAAGTGTCCGATTTCTCCTTTCAACCACACTGTTTTGCTCCGGCGTTCTTGGTGAAGAAAATCGGTGTGAAATCCCTTCGGCCCTGCAAAGGTTATAGAAGTTAGCATTTTCAAATTCACCACCGTGATCAGATTGAATCTTGGAAATTTTAAACTCACCGTCCTGCTTTATCTTCATGTAGAGTGCCTGAAACTCATCAAAAGCATCATTTTTGTGTGTGAGAAAGAAAACCCATGTGAACCTAGAAAAGTCATCCACCAAGACATATTCATATTTTCTACCACTTAAGCTAGCAGTTCTGGTTGGGCCAAATAGGTCCATATGAATTAGCTCGAGTGGTTTGGATGATGTATTTTTAGATCTTCCCTTGAATGATTTTCTAGTTTGTTTACCTAGGGCACATGCATCACACAATTTGTTTTCTTGTTTAAATGATAGTTCAGGCAAACCTTTCACTGTTGAATGCTTCAAGAGTTTATGCAAGACATTGTAGCTAGCATGTCCTAGTCTACGATGCCATATCGATGCAAGTTCAGATTTTGGTGCAGCAAGACAAAGATTTAAATAAGCAAGATCATATAAGTCAATCATGTAAACATTGTTGACTCTCTTACCAGAAAACTTTACCTTGTCAGATTTTGGTTCAAGAATTCTGCATTCATGAGAGTCAAATAACACTTTGTGTCCTTTATCACACAATTGACTTATACTAAGCAGGTTATATTTCAATCCTTCAACTAACAACACGTTACAAATAGAGTTGGAGAGGTTCTTACCTACATTACCTGTTCCAATGATTTTTTCTTTATTGTTTCCTCCAAATGTGACATATCCTCCTTCCTTTTCCTCCAAGAGACAGAATTTTGATTTGTCTCCAGTCATGTGTCTTGAACAGCCGCTATCAAGGCACCACCTGTTATGCATGGCTGCAAGACATTCCTGCACAAGTAATTAAGCAATGGTGTTTGGAACCCAACCAAATTTGGGTCCCTTCAAGCTTTTCAGAATTTCAAAACATGAAACCATTTCTTTTGGAATCCAAACCTTCTTAACATTCATGCTTTGTTTGCTTAGAGCATGGATTTGATTTTTCTTTTCCATCTTGACATTCATTTTTTGTTTAGAAGCTCTTTGTTAGATTTTGTGGAAGTTTGAGGAGGTTTGCTTCTTAAACCATTGAGGCCGTTGGTTGGTTTTGGGTTGAAACTGATTGTTTTACCACCTATGGGATTGATGAACACAGAAATCACAATTTTCCCAAAGATATGGTGATGCTGGCCTATATGAGTGTGCAATCCAATTGTGGTGAAATCTGGAAGGTTGAGCATGCAATGGCCAAGGAAGTGTTGACCTATGATGCGGGGAAGGTCGACCTTTCTTAGGTTTTTGGACAGGCTTTTTGGGAATGTTGGTGACTGCCTCTTCAATCTTTTCTTTCCCTTTCTCCTTTTATTTTTGCTGGTTTTGTGTGGGAGTTGTGTTTGAGGTGGAAGCTTCGGAAGATGAAACAAATGTGACAGTTTTTAGTCCAATTGACCTTTTGTTTGTTGGTTCAAAACCCAACCCTTCCTTGTTGAAGTTCATTCTAGTACCTAGCAATGCATCTAGGTTTTCTCTTCCATCCACAAATTTTTCTAAAGATTGTTGTTTGTTCTTTAACTCTTTTTGTAGGTTTTCAATGTTTTACAAGAGTTGAGTGTTGACATGTTTGACAGCTTCATACTTCTCATTGCTTAATTTGCTATCCTTTTCATAGGTTTGCATTTTGAGTTTCATGCTGTCAATCTCATTTCTCAAATTTTCATTTTCAGTTTCCAAGTCAGCCATTTCTTTTCTTCCTTCCTCTAAATTCTCAATCATTTTCTTAAGATCTTCAATTTCAGTTTCAAGTAGAGCATTCTTATCATTCATATCATGATCATGCACAAATGTGTTAATTCTCTTTTTCAATGATTTATTCTCCTTTTTGTACATTTCATATTTTTCCATGAGTTGTATATATGCATCCTCCCAATCATCAATTGTATAATCTTCAAATGGAGAATTTACCTCAGTTTCTTCATCACCTTTGGCCATAAGGCAGAAATCTTCTTTTTCTTTGTCCGAGGAGCTAGTTCCGTCATCACTTTCCTCTTCATCGCTCCATGTGGACACCATGGCCTTGTTCTTCTTCTTGCCCTTCCATTTGTCAGATTTTCTGAATCTGTCGGGACAATCATTCTTGAAATGCCCTGGTTTGTTGCAAGAATAGCAAATGATTTTATCAGATTTCTTAGAATTTTTAGAATTAGATCTGAAACCATTTCTTACCTTTGACCTTCCTCTCATAAAGCTCTTACCTTCCTTTCTCAAGAATTTCTTGAACTTACGTGTGAGCATGGCTACATCATCCTCATCTCGCTCACTTGTCGAATCCTCACCTTCATCAGAAGAGCCTTGACCGCTGGGTCCTGCTTTAAGAGCTAGGGACTTCTTCTTAGGTGCCTCAACCTCTTTGTTCTTAAGGTTGATCTCATAGGTCATCAATGACCCAATGAGTTCATCTACCTTGGTAGTTGCGAGATCTCTCGATTCTTCAACCACGGTAGCCTTTGTGTGCCATGCTGGAGTTAACGATATGAGAATTTTTCTTACAATTTCTTGCTCTGAATATTTCTTTCCCAAATCAGTTAAACTATTAGTAAGCATAGTCAATCGAGCATACATATCTTGAATTGATTCATCAGGCTTCATGCGGAACATTTCATATTCAGAAACTAAAATGTTGGCTTTTGTTTCTCGTACCTGAGAGGTTCCTTCGTAGATTACCTCTAGCTTGTCCCACATTAGTTTTGAAGATGCGCAGGTAGCTACTCTTGAGAATTCAACTGGATGGAGTGAGCATTACATGATGTGTTTGGCACTCCAGTTGACAGTAGATTGCCTTATCTGTTCTTTGGTCCACAAGTCCTCATTATCCGTAAGCTCATACGGACCTTTGCTGATCACTCGCCAAAGTTCGTAGTCTTGGGCGCGAATGAACACCTGCATACGATGTTTCCAATATGGATAATTAGATCCAGTGAAATAAGGAGGCCTATTCACAGAATGTCCTTCAGGTAAATAACCCTTTGACGCTGATCCACCATTTCCCTCAAGGGCGTTGGACCCCATAATGAGAGATTAGGCTCTGATACCACTTGTTGTGTAGTGGACAGCATATCTAGAGGGGAGGGGTGAATAGATCTGCCCCTCTTTTCGCAATGCAACCCTCTTTAAAGCTAGATGATGAAATAAGCAGCGCAATATAACTAGCTTGATGTAGAACACAAATGATTTGCTTGGCAAGATGATTACGCAATATAGATATTGAACCTAAGCATGCATCTAACACATATCAATTGCACAATCAAACCACAACACAAAGGATTTTAAGGTGGTTCGGACTAAATCCCCAGTCCTACGTCCACCCCTCACCAAATCTGGTGAGGCTCCACTAGTTCCACGCACTGAACCGCAAATCGGAAAGACCACCGATTGCCTTCCTACTAACCACCGGTAGGGACGTCAACACCGTAGATCGGACAACTTCCGATTGCCTTCCTACTAACCACCGGTAGGGACGATCTTCAGTTCCAAATGTTTGAATGAAATGGAAAAGAACAAGTATGAAAATACTCAACCAAGATATGAAATATGCTCAAGGAGAAGGATCTTGTCTGAGATTGCTGGGGCTTGAATCTTCTTTTGAAGTAGCTTGAATCACTTGGAGATTTGATGAAGAACTTCTTCCTGGAGTACTGTTCATAGCTACAGTACTCGAACTCTTCTCCCTTGAACAAACCCTTGCAGCCTCCTTTGATCTCCCTTATTAGCCTTTCTTGCTTCTACTCTTCTTTGGAGGTTGCTGGATTGAGATATGAACTTGAATCACCTTGAGTTGATGGAGAGAGTGTTGGATGTAGCTTTGATCTTCCTTTTGATCCTCTTGAGTTGATGAAGAGGAAGAAGGATGCAGTTTAGATCACCTTTGAACCCCTTGATTGCTTCTTCTTCCTTGGAGGTTGAGATGGCTTCAGATCTGGACTTGAATGCCTTGGAATGGATGAAGAACTCCTTCCCGAAACACTGTTCATGGAGGTGCTACAGTACCTCGAAAATGGCCTCCCTTGATCTCTCTTGAAGCCTTGAAGCATTAGGGTTTCTAACCCCTCAAGTGTTGGTTTTATAGACTTTGAATGGTCCATAGACACCCTCCAGACCAGATCCATAAATCATGGAAGATTATGTAAGGTTTGATTAAACAAATCCATGGAAAGGGGCTAGCCACAAGGTGGAATTCGAAGTCAAACAAGGCTGCATCGGGGCTGGCAGTCGACCTGCAGCTCCTGGCAGTCGACCGCTACTGTGAAACCTGCAAACGGGCGGTCCCTGGGATTTCCGGTCGACCGCCAGCTGAAACACATGTAGACTGGGGATCCCTGGCTGGGGCGGTCGACCGCCCCTGTGCTGGCGGTCGACCGCCAGCTGGGCAGAACCCGGGTTTGCCTGGGTCGGTCCATTAAGTCTTGAACTCCGTCGTTCAACTCCATTAATAGCCCGTGCATGTTTGTGGCATCGCCCTTGATAGTCTAGAAGGTATCAACTGGGTCTTTAACCTTGGATTCTCTTGGCTATACTTCTTTGTGCATTGACCTTAGATGAGTGACGAGCCGAATATGAAATTTTGACTTTTGCTTGTAAGAGAGATGAGATTTGCATCCTTGCTTGGGCACGATCAATGAGCTTTCACTTTGGCCATTGCCACTTGATTCCTTGTCCATTCATTAGCATATCTATCATGAATAAAAACATCACGTATGTCAATCATAAGAGAGTGGAAGATATCAATCACTAATAGTGTTTAGCCATTATCAAAACCAAGAAACTCATATAACTATGGAATGATGTCGAATGACCCAAGTGACCACAGAATGACTCAAATGACCTCATGGACACAACAGTTTATGGATTGCACTGACGTTATGTTGGTTATGGATTGCATTGACCTTATGTTGGACCTTGGATTGCACTGACCTTATGTTGCTTAGACCCGAAATGCTTAGACGTACAATGCACTTTCTGCCTCGGTGCAAGTTTTGCTAAAGCCTATAGATTTCTGTAACTCGGTGCAAGTTTTGCTCAAGCCTATAGATTTTTGTAACTCGGTGCAAGTTTCAACTTGGTGCATTGGTGCAAGTTTTGCTCAAAGCACTTTGCCTTGGTGCAAGTTTTCTACCTTGGTGCAAGTTTTGCACTTTCTGCTTCGGTGCAAGTTTTGCTAGCCTATATAGCCTTGGTGCAAGTTTTGCAAGCCTATATAGGAGGTCAACTCGGTGCAAGTTTTTTCTACTTTGGTTCACTTTCTACCTTATGTTGCTTATGGATTGCACTGACCTTATGTTGGTTATGGATTGCACTGACCTTATGTTGGACCTTAGATTGCACTGACCTTATGTTGATTAGACCCGAAATGCTTAGACGTACAATGCACTTTCTGCCTCGGTGCAAGTTTTGCTAAAGCCTATAGATTTCTGTAACTTGGTGCAAGTTTTGCTCAAGCCTATAGATTTCTGTAACTCGGTGCAAGTTTCTGCCTCGGTGCAAGTTTTGCTCAAGCCTGTAGATTTCTGTAACTCGGTGCAAGTTTCAACTTGCTGCATTGGTGCAAGTTTTGCTCAAAGCACTTTGCCTTGGTGCAAGTTTTCTACCTTGGTGCAAGTTTTGCACTTTCTGTCTCGGTGCAAGTTTTGCTAGCCTATATAGCATTGGTGCAAGTTTTGCTAGCTTATATAGGAGGTCAACTCGGTGCAAGTTTTTTCTACCTCGGTGCACTTTCCACCTCTAGCCTATATAGGAGGTCAAACTCAGTGCAAGTTTTGCTAGAGTATATGTTGCTTATGGATTGCACTGACCTTATGTTGCTTGGGACCTTGGATTGCACTGACCTTATGGATTGCACTGACCTTATGTTGCTTATGGATTGCACTGACCTTTGCTTATGGATTGCACTGACCTTATAGATTGCACTGACCTTATGTTGATTATGGATTGCATTGACCTTATGTTGGACCTTGGATTGCACTGACCTTATGTTGCTTATGGATTGCACTGACCTTATGTTGCTTGGGACCTTGGATTGCACTGACCTTATGGATTGCACTGACCTTATGTTGCTTATGGATTGCACTGACCTTATGTTGGTTATGGATTGCATTGACCTTATGTTGGACCTTGGATTGCACTGACCTTATGTTGCTTAGACCCGGAATGCTTAGACGTACAATGCACTTTCTGCCTCGGTGCAAGTTTTGCTAAAGCCTATAGATTTCTGTAACTCGGTGCAAGTTTTGCTCAAGCCTATAGATTTCTGTAACTCGGTGCAAGTTTCAACTTGGTGCATTGGTGCAAGTTTTGCTCAAAGCACTTTGCCTTGGTGCAAGTTTTCTACCTTGGTGCAAGTTTTGCACTTTCTGCTTCGGTGCAAGTTTTGCTAGCCTATATAGCCTTGGTGCAAGTTTTGCTAGCCTATATAGGAGGTCAACTCGGTGCAAGTTTTTTCTACTTTGGTGCACTTTCTACCTTATGTTGCTTATGGATTGCACTGACCTTATGTTGGTTATGGATTGCATTGACCTTATGTTGGACCTTGGATTGCACTGACCTTATGTTGATTAGACCTGAAATGCTTAGACGTACAATGCACTTTCTGCCTCGGTGCAAGTTTTTCTAAAGCCTATAGATTTCTGTAACTCGGTGCAAGTTTTGCTCAAGCCTATAGATTTCTGTAACTCGGTGCAAGTTTCTGCCTCGGTGCAAGTTTTGCTCAAGCCTGTAGATTTCTGTAACTCGGTGCAAGTTTCAACTTGGTGCATTGGTGCAAGTTTTGCTCAAAGCACTTTGCCTTGGTGCAAGTTTTCTACCTTGGTGCAAGTTTTGCACTTTCTGTCTCGGTGCAAGTTTTGCTAGCCTATATAGCCTTGGTGCAAGTTTTGCTAGCTTATATAGGAGGTCAACTCGGTGCAAGTTTTTTCTACCTTGGTGCACTTTCCACCTCTAGCCTATATAGGAGGTCAAACTCAGTGCAAGTTTTGCTAGAGTATATAACGTATAATTATTTGGCACAAAAGGCAAATGGTGGTGGATGTCAAGAATTGAACCCTGGTCACTAGGTTAAATGACACATCACTTAACCAACTACAATAGAAAGTCACTTTGTTAGGTGAATAATCTTTATATATGATGACTCCGTGTTCCAACTTCTTACTTAACATTCCTATAGAGTTATCTAAAGTTTTTTTTTGGGAGAAATACTATTATTTTTTTTTATCATTTCTTTTTTATACGGGGTGCTACACCCTCCCCCACTTAAAAGAATTTGGTCCCCAAATTCAATTGCATATATGGAGACAAGGAGGGTGAGAATTACTTACGGACTAGAATAGTTCTGGAAATCTCCTTCTCATGGACTCCTCGGTTTCCCATGTAGCTTCTTGTTCTAAGCATCGATTCCATTGGATTTTAACCATAGGGATCGTCTTGTTCCTTAGAACTCGGATGTCTCGGTCGAGGATCTTTACTGGCCTTTGCTCATAGGTAAGGTCCTTCTATATCACCAAGTCAGTGTGATCGATGACGTGGAGAGGATCATGCACATATTTCTTCAGCATAGAAATATGGAATACAATGTGCACCTCTGATAATTGTGGAGGCAAGGCAATGGGGTAGGCTACCTCGCCCACTCTCTCCAACACCTTGAATGGACCAATAAACCTCGGTGTAAGTTTGCCCTTAACACCAAATCTTCTAATACTTCGACCAGGAGATACCTTGAGAAAAATATAGTCTCCAACTTGGAATTCCAGATCTCTTCTTCTATTATCAGCATCTGACTTCTGTCTGGACTGTGCTATCTTTAGCCTTTCCCGAATGAGGTATATCTTCTCCGTTGAATCTCTTACCATTTCTGGGCCTAGGATTTGTTTTTCACCAACTTCGTCCCAGCATATTGGAGATCGACAACTTCTACCATAGAGCGCCTCAAAAGGTGCCATCTGGATACTGGCTTGATAGTTATTATTATATGCGAACTCAGCTAGGGGTAAGTGGTCGTGCCAACTTCCGCCGAAGTCTATAATGTAGGCCCTTAACATGTCTTCAACAACCTGATTTGTCCTTTCTGTCTGTCCATCTGTTTGAGGATGAAAGGCAGTGCTGAAGTTGAGTTTCGTCCCCAAAGATTGTTGTAGACTCTTCCAGAAATGAGAGGTGAAGTGCGAGTCTTGGTCAGATACGATCGAGACGGGAACTCCATGCAATCTAACTATCTCTTTAATATATAGGGCAGTAAGGACATCAATTGACCATCGACTTTTGATAGGCAAGAAATGAGCCAATTTAGTTAGGCGGTCGATAATTACCCCGATTCCATCATGTCCACATCTAGTCTTGGGCAAACCCATAATAAAATCCATGCCAATGTCTTCCCACTTCCACTTGGGAATGTCTAGTGGATGTAACTTTTCAGCGGGTTTCTGATGTTCTGCCTTCACTTGTTGACATGTTAAGCAGTGAGATACGAAATCCGCTACCTCCCTTTTCATATTAGGCCACCAGAAAGTCCTTTTCAAGTCTTGGTACATCTTGGTAGCTCCAGGGTGGATCGTGTACCTCGATCTATGAGCTTCTTCTAGGACCTTTTTCCTCAGCTCGGGACAGTCAGGTACACATGTCTGTTCATGAAATAGCAATCTCCCATCGGGTGCCAGCTTAAAATCCGGTCTTTCACCCAGCTTGTCCCTTATCTCCACTAGTGTAGGATCTCCCTCTTGTAACTTCTGAATTTCTGACAGCAAATCCGGATGTAAACTCATATGGGCTAGAGTAATACACCCGTCTTGTTCATCAGTGCTAATATCGAGTTGAGAGAATTCTTCTAATAGCTTTCATTCTTGGATCATACAATTGGCTAATATTGCTCTCGGCTTTCGACTAAGAGCATCAGCCATATATAGAATTACTCTTACCGGGATGATACTGTATAGTGAAGTCAAAATCCTTGAGATATTCAAGCCAACGCCTTTGAGAGAATAAATACTTGAGGCTTTTGTGATCGGAGTATACCGTGAATTATTCTCCGTAGAGATAGTGTCTCCAGATCTTCAAGGCAAATACTACCGCGGCCAGCTCTAAGTCATGCACCGGGTAGTTCTCTTCATGTTTCTTCAGTTGCCGGGAAGAATATGCAATGACTCTCCCATTCTGCATTAATACACACCCGAGGCCAATACCAGAAGCATCGGTATATACCTCGTACTTCTCTCCTTCGACTGGCAATGATAGGATTGGAGCAGTGGTCAAGAGATCCTTCAAAGCTTGGAAACTCTTCTCACAGTCTTCCTTCCACTCATAAGGTGTTTCCTTGCGAGTCAATCGGGTGAGAGGAACAACAACTCTTGAAAAGTCCTTGATGAAACGCTGATAATAACCAGCTAGTCCCAAGAAACTACGAATCTCCGTTGCGTTGGTTGGTCGTTCCCAATTCTTCACGGCTTCGACCTTTGATGGGTCAACAAAACTTCCGTCCTTTGAAATTACATGGCCCAAGAAGGATACTTCCTCGAGCCAGAACTTGTATTTACTGAATTTGGCACATAGTTTGTTTTCCCTCAATATCTGTAATGCCTTCTTAAGATGTTCTTCATGGTCTTCTTCAGACTTTGAATAAAAATAGAATATCATCAATAAAGACTACAATGAACTGATCTAAGTGAGGCCTGAATATGCTGTTCATTAGCTGCATGAAAGCTGCGGGGGCATTTGTTAGTCCGAAAGGCATAACAGTAAATTCGTAATGCCCATACATGCTTCGGAATGCAGTTTTATGAATATCTTCTTCTTTGATCTTTAGTTGGTGATAACCTGAACGAAGATCGATCTTGGAGAAATATTTAGCTCTAGATATTTGATCGAACAATTCATCAATCCTCGGTAGTGGGTACTTGTTCTTGATTATAAGGTGGTTTAATTGTCGATAGTCGATGCAGAGTCTCATCGATCCATCCTTCTTCTTGACGAATAGCACAGGTGCTCCCCATGGGGAAGTACTCGGCCGGATGAAACTCTTGTTCAATAGCTCCATCAGTTCTTCCTTCAGCTCCTTCAACTCAGCAGGGGGCATTTGGTAGGGTGCCTTGGAAACAGGTCCAGCACCAGGGACAAGGTCGATGGTGAATGACACCTCCCGTTCCGAGGGTAAGCCAAGTAATTCTTCTCGAAAAACGTCAGCAAAATCTCAAACTACGCGGATGTCTTCAAGCTTAGGCTCCTCGACGTCCGTGGCAGTTACAAGGGCAATGAAAGCCATACATCCCTTGCTTATAAGTTTACTAGCTCGGAGAGCTGATATAAGAAGTGATCTAGCCCGAGGGCTCATGTAAACCAATTTCGGGTAACCCACAAAAGTTACCTTGCCATTACGGCAATCAACAGTTGCTTGGTATGTGGATAACCAATCAGCACCTAGTATGACATCATACACTTCCATATCTAAGCAAATTAGGTCGGCAGGTAAATTGTTTCCTTTAACCATAACCTCACAGTTTGAGTATTGATGTGTGAGGTCAGCCTTGTTCCCGATAGGTGTAGATATGACTAAGTCCAACAATTCAGGCTCCATAGAGAATATAGCAGCAAATTTCTTGGAAATAAATGAATGTGTTGCTCCCGTATCAAATAAAACTTTAGCATTCTTAGAGCAAATAGTTAGTGTACCTTCCATGATTCCTCCTTCTATTGGTTCCCTCTCTTGGAGAGCTTGCAGACGGCCTTGCTTCTTTACCGGGAGCTTCTCCTCTTTAACGGGTTGCTCGTTCATCAGCGGACAGTTAGGGATCCGATGTTCTTGGCTTCCACATCGGAGACAGGCTCCTAGCTTCCTCCAGCATTCCTGGGTCTTATGGCCGGGTTTATCACAATAATTGCAAATTTCCTTTGTGGGTGTGGGGGCAGTGAAAGGCTTATCATTCTTCTGAAATTTCTTCCCTTTGGAAGACTCTCCTCCCATATAGGGCCGCTTCTTGTTGAATGTTGCTTTGAATTTTTCTAGGCTTGTGACATGTTCCTTCTTGTTGAGTGTTGCCTTGAAATTTCCTCGGATCCTCTCCGATAACTCGGTGGCATCCTCGAGCAACTGCGCACGCCGAACCATTTCTGAGTAGACTTGAATGTCCATCGGTGTGAGTTGCGTAATGTAGTGGGGCCGAAGCCCGTTGAGGAACCTTCTTGCCTTCATCTTCTCTGTACACACCAAATGGGGTGCATACCTTGACAGTCTTGAAAACTAGGCTTCATACTCGGCCACTTTCAAGCCACGTTGTTTTAGTGTGGCAAATTCCGTAGCCTTCTTCTCCTGAATATGGTCAGAGAAGTACTTGTTGAAATGTTCGGTGAATTCAACCCATGTGACATGGCCTTCTGGCAATGTTGCTTCTATGGATTCCCACCAACATCGAGCGTCCCGCTCAAGTTGGAAAATAGCTAGTAGAACCTTTTCTTCATCCGTGCATTGCATCACACGAAAAATTCGTTCCATCTCCTTTAGCCAATTTTCGGCATCCTCGGGGTCAGACGAACCCGTGAACCTAGGTGGGTTCATGTTACGGAAACCTCTGTGGAGATCACCGGCTCCACAGTTAGCACCGCCTTGCGCCACTTGTTGTAGTGCCTGCACAAGGCCCAACACGGTGTGCTGCATCTCACGCCATTGTGCTCGCTCAGCAGCCATGATCCTACAAAAGAGTTTAAGTGTAATAAATATTAGGTTTTATTAAGAGGTCAGATGTCATAATAGAACTTAACCCGTGTCTCTACCCATCTCACCGGGTAAGGTACAAATCTATCCTTTAGACTTAGTTTTCCTAGATTTCGATCATGACTCCTAATTTACTGACTTCTTATTCCCTAGGAAATTTAAATCCTAGGCTCTGATACCACGAAGACTATCACGCCCCGAGCGCGGAAGATTACCCGGAGGCGTGACACGTCTATATAGATCGTGTCAATCATGTAAATATCAGAGTGCGCAAATCAATAAGATTTAACTTGAAATTAATACATATAGTACGAGCTAACAATTGTCACAACTAATCAAAGGATAAATACATACGTTCCCAGAGTCCAACGAATGGGCTTCAAACCTTGAGCAGTTCTAATCAAGTGGACTAATACAAGTGACATAGATGAACTGATACAACTGACATAAGTGAACTAATACAATAACACAAATGATATGACAATTTTGATAACTTCACTCTACACTCATCACTCAGTCTCATTCCCTTCCGAGTGTTGGTCGACATCCAAATTACTTGAAAATATTAGAAAACAACTAGATGAGCGAATCACCCAGTAGGGTTTACATCTCAAGATTTAACATGCTTTAAGTGGTTTACAAGTTCAATTAATGTAGGTAAATCTATGTATGTAGACAAGTAGACGTCAAGGATTTTAAAATCGACAAGAGCAGTATAGGAAAAAAAATAAGTGAGAGTATGTAGATTTCAGCTTCAATACAGCAATAGCAAGAGATATCAAGCAAGTAAGAACTGAAATTAACAACAATTTTCCAGGAAGGTAAGAACTCATGTCAAGAAAGCAATAGTAAGCAACGCAATTTTAAGTGTGTATAACTGGAATTGGCTATTTATTCAATTTCATTCAAGCAAATACTTTTACCCTTCTGCGGGCCTCAAGTCAATCAATCAAGTAATATCACGTGAATGAGTGGAATGTCTAAAGTCTAGCAAGCAAGTATTCCGGTGCAATGCTAAACACCATGGTCAATAAACTCCCATGGGCACAAGTACCTTCGGGTGCTCCTCCCAAGACCAGACCGGGCCCTATATGCACGGCATTAGTCATGTTTGTCGACATCCACTCTCATTATAGCCAATATGAGATTTCCAAGGATTAAACATGTAGGATTTATAAGGTGGATTTTATAGAATGGAATCCAAGGGCGTACTGTTATGTAGGGACGAACTAGGAGTAAAACCAGCAACGTTTGATACACGGAAAAATTGGTAAGATTGGTGCCTTATAGCCGGACATATTCAAAAATGACATCCTCACAGAGGAATGCCTCTTCTGTGAACTATACAGGTTTAGAGAACCCTGTCAGGGGTTAAGTGTCACCTCTCAGGGCTGCCATGTCAAGCTTTAGCTTCTTTGATAAAATTTTTAACATGGTCATTTGTTTCATGCTTTAGTTTCCCTGATATAAATTTTTTAACATGGTGGTTCAAGTGTTTAACGGAACATGGTCATTTGTTTCATGCTTTAGTTTCCCTGATATAAAATTTTAACATGGTGGTTCAAGTGTTTAACAGAACATGGTCATTTGTTTCATGCTTTAATTTTCCTGATATAAATATATATATATATATATATATATATATATATATATATATATATATATATATATATATATATATATATATATATATATATATATATATATATATATATATATATATATTAAACATGGTGGTTCAAGCGTTTAACAGAACATGACATAATGACATGTCATTTATTAAAGCATGATCTGTAGTAAATCTGGTGTAGTTTTTCAACGTAAAACAGGTCGGTAAAGTAAGTAACATGGAGGTTTAGCCTAACAGGTAATTAGATTAGGCTAACAGATTTACCAGTTATGCTAACATATTATTTAACAGATTAGCTAATAGATTACATAAAAATATATATGATAAAGCTAATAGATTGATAAAGCTAATAGATTACGTAAAAAGCTAATACATCATGTGATTAGATTAGGTAATCTAATTGATTAGCTAACATATTCTAACAGATTATCTAACCTTTACTTGATCTATGTGAAAGTATGATAGAAATTGCTGTAAACATGGTTTATCGCATGGAACATCGCATGGAGATGAGCTAATACTATTTTTTTTCTAGATTAGCTAGTATTTGGTTAAAAGCCTGAGAACACCTACCTTTCTGAGATGACCACTAGGTACAGGTAAAAGAAAAGGATAGCTTTCTTCCCTCCTCTGCAACCTCTGTAACTTTAGAGAATGCTCCCCCTTCTCTGCAGCAAGCCTTCGGAAGAATGGAGGGAGCCTCAATATAGGGAATATTATAGTGTTTTGGGTAGACAGGAGGGGAAATAAGATCCTAGATAATCGCGTCATAGTGCGATGCCAGCTCAAACATGCTGTTCATGTCTGAAAAGGACAGAGGATAATGGGATGCCAACGAAGGTTTGTCTGGAAAAAGTCACAACCTGGAGGGGGTCGTGTAAGCTAAATTATAGGGGCGCACCATCATATGTTAACATTGATTACAACGTTTAGAAATTTTATATCTAATGAACTATGTTAATAATTATAGTAATTGCATATTTTTATGATCCCTAGATTTTTCTGATATCTTTCATAATTTTATTTTATTAAAAATATGCTAGAATAAAATTCAACCCGAAAACTCCGCATCTAACTTCACGTTTAGAAATTTTATATCTAATGAACCATGTTAATAAAAATAGTAAATTACATATTTTTATGATCCCTAGCTAGATTTTTTTGATACTTATCAAAATTTTATTTTATTAAAATATGCCAGAATAAAATTCAACCCGAAACTCCGTATCTAACTTCAAAGATTTTTATCTTTAAAAATTGATGGAATCAGTTTATGAAATTTCATGGCTAGGATCCTTATATTTTTCTCTTATTTTTCATAAAATTTATTTCTCAAAATTTCTTTTAAATAAAACTGACACTGTTCATGTACCTAAGGTTGGTGCAAAACCTGTTCAAGCGTAGGTATAGGTCTAATAAGGTTGGTGCAAGTTTCTGTCAAGGTTGCCCTGACCTTATGTTGGACCTTGGATTGCACTGACCTTATGTTGGTTGGACCTTGGATTGCACTGACCTTATGGATTGCACTGACCTTATGTTGGACCTTGGATTGCACTGACCTTATGTTGCTTATGTGATTGCACTGACCTTATGTTGCTTATGGATTGCACTGACCTTTGCTTATGGATTGCACTGACCTTATGTTGCTTATGGATTGCACTGACCTTATGTTGGACCTTGGATTGCACTGACCTTATGTTGCTTAGACCGGAAATGCTTAGACGTACAATGCACTTTCTGCCTCGGTGCAAGTTTTGCTAAAGCCTATAGATTTCTGTAACTCGGTGCAAGTTTTCCTCAAGCCTATAGATTTCTGTATCTCGGTGCAAGTTCCTGTCTCGGTGCAGGTTTTGCTCAAACCTATAGATTTCTGTAACTCGGTGCAAGTTTCAACTTGGTGCATTAGTGCAAGTTTTTCTCAAAGCACTTTGCCTTGGTGCAAGTTTTCTACCTTGGTGCAAGTTTTGCACTTTCTGCCTCAGTGCAAGTTTTGCTAGCCTATATAGCCTTGGTGTAGGTTTTGCTAGCCTATATAGGAGGTCAACTCGGTGCAAGTTTTTTCTACCTTGGTGCACTTTCTACCTCCAGCCTATATAGGAGGTCAAACTCAGTGCAAGTTTTGCTAGAGCACTGACCTTATGTTGCTTAGACCCGAAATGCTTAGACGTACAATGCACTTTCTGCCTCGATGCAAGTTTTGCTAAAGCCTATAGATTTCTGTAACTCGGTGCAAGTTCCTGCCTCGGTGCAAGTTTTGCTCAAGCCTATAGATATCTGTAACTCGATGCAAGTTTCAACTTGGTGCATTAGTGCAAGTTTTGCTCAAAGCACTTTACCTTGGTGCAAGTTTTGCATTTTAGCCTTGGTGCAAGTTTTGCTAGCCTATATAGGAGGGCAAGTTTTTTCTACCTTGGTGCACTTTCTACCTCCAGCCTATATAGGAGGTCAAACTTAGTGCAAGTTTTGCTAGAGCATATAACATATAATTAATTGGCACAAAAGGCAAATGGTGGATGCCAGGAATTGAACCCTGATCATTGGGTTAAATCGCACATCACTTAACCCACTACACTAGAAAGTCACTTTGTTAGGTGAATAATCTTTATATATGATGACTTCGTGTTCCAACTTCTTACTTAACATTCCTATAGAGTTATCTAAAGTTTTTTTTGGGAGAAATATTATTAATTTTTTTTTATCATTTCTTTTTTATACCGGGTGCTACAGGATGACTTGTCATTCTTCTGAAATTTCTTTTCTTTGGAGGACTCCCCTCTGTTGTAGAACCTCTTCTTGTTAAAAGATGGTTTGAAATTTTTTGGGCTTGTGACAGGTTCCTTCTTGTCCTTTCCTCGAACCTTATTGGACAGTTCAGTGGCGTCCTCTAGTAACTGGGCAGACCGAACCATTTTTGAATAGACTTAGATGTCCATCGGCGCAAGTTGGGTAATGTATTGGGGCCGAAGCCCATTGAGGAACCTTCTAGCCTTCATCTTATCAATACACACCAAGTGGGGTGCATACCAGGATAGTCTTGAAAATTGGGCCTCATACTCAGCCATTGTCAAGGTTCGTTGTTTCAGTGTGGCAAATTCTGCGGCCTTCTTCTCTTGAATGCGGTCGGAGAAGTACTTGTTGTTGAAATGTTCAATAAATTCATCCCATGTGACATGGTCACCGGGCAATGTTGCTTCTATGGATTCCCACCAACATCGAGCGTCCCACTCCAGTTGGAATGTAGCCAGTAAAACTCTTTCTTCATCTGTGCATTGCATTACACGGAAAATTCTTTCAATTTCCTTCAACCAGCTTTCAGCATACTCAAGGTCAGACGAACCCGCGAATCTGGGTGGGTTCATGTTGTGAAAACCCCTGTGGAGATCGCCGGCTCCATAGTTGGCTCTGCCCTGCGCCACTTGCTGTAGCGCCTACGTTAGACCTTGCACTATGCGCTGCATCTCGCGCCATTGTGCTCTTTCAGCGGCCATTTTCCTACAAGATAATTCAGGTCTAATTAGTTTCATGTTTGAATTGAAATGTTGAATGTTAACACAGGACTTAACCCATGGCTCTACCCATCTTACCGGGTATAAAGTGTAAACCTATCCTTCGAGTTGGGTTTTCCTAGGAATTTGAAATCCTAGGCTCTGATACCACGGAATTTGTCAAGCCCCGGGCGCGGAATATACCCGGAACGCGGCGAGTTTATATAGATCCAATCAATCAGGGCAATAAGGTTTTTTTTTGACAAAAGACAGAGTGCGAAATACTAGAGAAATAATAACTAAGATCTCAATTTCCAAAGTAATACCAATAGTCCAGATGACAAGTATCCAATTAACCAAATGTTGATAATTCTAATCCATGACATTCATTATTCAAATCCCACTACTAGGCTACAAGCCTTAACAAGTTTCAATCAACTAGACCGACATAACTGACATAACTAGAAGTACAAAGGTAAAGGACTCTAGATAATCAAAGACGCGACTAGCTAACAGTAGACGATCGGCAACTCTAGCACTCTTCACTCGGTCTCATTCCCATTCATTTAGTTGTCGCTATCCGTGTTACCTGAAAAATGTTAGAATGAACTAGATGAGCGAATCGCTCATTAGGAATTATATCTCAAGTTCGAGCAGTCTTTAAGTAAATTACATGTTATGTGTAATGCAAGTATAACTATGCCTGATGGACAAGTAAGAAATCAATAACTGTGTAGAAAGAATATCGCATGATTTCAAGTACTATCAAGTGTTGACAAGCAAGATATCGAGAACTTTACACAATGTTTGCACAATTTTCAAAATAAGTAAGAATCATGTTCAAGCAAGTAAGGATCATGTTCAAGCAAGTAAGAATCATGATCAAGCAAGTAAGGATCATGTTCAAGCAAGTGAGAATCATGATCAAGCAAGTAATATCAGGTACGTATTATTGGAATTGGCTATTTCATTCATTTCATTCAAGCAAGTACTTTGCCCTTTTGCGGGCCACGCAAGTCAAGTCAAGTCAAGCACGTAAGTCATGTCATGAGAGAGTGAGTGGAATGCCTCAAGTCAAGCAAGTACTTCGGTGCAATGCTTAAACACCGTGATCATTCAACTCCCATGGGCACAAGTACTTTCGGGCGCTCCTCCCAAGACTAGATCGGGCCCCATTAATTCCAGCATTCATGTATTTCTTTCGGCATCCACTCTCATTTATAGCTAATATAGAATTTCAAGGGACTAACCATTGTAGGAAACATAAG
Organism: Amorphophallus konjac; assembly: GCA_022559845.1. Lineage (NCBI taxonomy): Eukaryota > Viridiplantae > Streptophyta > Magnoliopsida > Alismatales > Araceae > Amorphophallus > Amorphophallus konjac. Next base: position 296,757,570 of record CM040121.1, on the reverse strand, counting down.
GTAGATCATCATGGAATGGAGTTCAAGGACATATTTTTATGTAAAGATGAACTATGATTAACACGACACGAAACACGAGATAAGTCGAGAATCTGGGTGGAATTGGCACCTCATGGGCTGCCACAGATGACTGAATTGGCGCCCTTCGGGTAGCCATTATATTCAGAATTGGCTCTCTCATTGAGGGGCGCCCATTCAGTGAACAGGATAGGTCCGGAAACTAACAGCCCTCAGGAAAAATTGGCACCCATCAGGGTGCCATTATTTGATGAATTAGCACCCATCAGGGTGCCATTATTTTACTAAATGGTGCCTGCTGAAAGGGGCACCCATTTCTTAATATTCCAATTTTCATTTTTTTTGGTCTAAACTTAATTTGCGCCTCCTCACAGAGGCTTCAATTTAAAAAATGGCGCCCCTGACAGGGGTGCCTATTCCTTTGGCTGATGCTACGCATCAGGCAGGTACGCTATTAGATACAAAACACTATTCATAATTTCTAAAGTTCACAAAATCATGAAGTAAAGACATGGATAGATAGAGAAAATTATCAGGATTTCAAAGTCATGCTCATGCAAGAGTTTTAAAGTTTAGTTTCATAGATATAAATTTTCTAAGCATGAGTGATTATTAAATATGGAAAATGAATTGGCGCCTAGGCATGCTGTCACCTATTAATAGGCACCTGCACATGTGGGCGCTTATTGAAATAAATGGCGCCCAAGATCTGGGCGCCTATTAAATGATGGCAACCTGATGGGCGCCATTTTCACATGTAGCATTTTTGGAAAAACCGGTATATCAGGGGCTATATAATATGGAAGATGGAACTAAACTACTCCTAATCATGCTTGTTACCTTATTTCAACTACTGGTTAGGCCAGATCTTGAGAAAACCTACCTTTTTGGAGTGATACACGTGGTACATGTAGTAAGAATAAAGAAAGCCAAGACAAGCCCTTCTCGTCTCTGCAGCATAGCTTCAGAGAATAATTAATAAGGGAAGCTACACGTTCTCCGCCGCAAAGCTTCAGCAGCAGGACGTAGAATGTAGGAAGAAGACGCCCCTTCACGTCTTCCGAAGAAAAGAAGGGAGATATTCTCTTCTGCAGGCAGCATGATGACGGCAGTAGCCTCTGCCTACTTAATAGAGGGTATAATTATAGGGGAAAGTCCGTTGCCAACAAAAAGTAAATGGTTTATTACCTTGCGGGTCCGTTGCCAGCAAAATAAGGCTGTTCGTGTTTCAAACACTTCTAGAAGAACAGCTGGAAGGATAGGGTTTTGGCCTGCGAGGAATTGGCGCCCAAGGGGGGGCGCTAATTAATTTGCGCCCGTGCATGGGGGCGCTCATCAATGGGATTGGCGCCCTAGAAAGGGGCGCCCATTACACTGGCTGACCAGTCAAAGAGTAATTGGCACCCTTGTGGAAGGGTGCCCATTAAATGGGTTGACCCATTCAAAATGGAATTGGCGCTCTTGTAGAGGGGCGCCCATTAACTGAGTTGACCCAGTCAAATTGTAAATGGCACCCTAGTAAGGGGTGCCCATTCCCTTTTGTGTGAAAAAAGGGAAGGCTCCTATACGTGTTATATATGGGTTGGTTTGTTGGTCTTTAAGTGATGTTTGGGCCTCTTAAACACATGTGTATACATATAGTTGCCCTTATCAAGTACATGGCTATGGTATTTAGAGTTATTTATTTAGGAAAAAGTCAATTTCTCTAATATTTTTATCGGGGTGCTACACCTTCACACATGGTTAGAACTTCCAGACTGACTTCATCTGCCCTTTAGCACTATACCATTTGATGTACCAACAGGGTCATGCACGAATATGCATCTATTGTTAATAGGACTGACTAACATGAATGATAGTTTAACATGTTAAATCTCATATGGAATTGCATGTAGCAGACTATCAACATACATCAAACATGACAAGATAACATCAACCAACACTAATGAATTTAGTCTAAGCAAATATGTAATATTCCACAGAGAACATTATTCAAGCAAAAGAAACATGAGAATGGGGTTTAACTGACCTTCATGTGCCTTGATATTTATTTAACCCCTTATTATTATTTTCCACCAAAGCACACCTGCAAACAAAAGTTATTTTGCATATCTAGGAACCCAAGAGTTCTTGGGTCTTGTCAGATAAGTAACACCTCTGACAGGTGTATTTCAAGCATTCAACTAGTCAGATTTCATCCAATAGCATACAAACATTTTATGTTCGGGTTTTCTACAGTAATTGCATATTAGATATTTATGAATTGGAGCAAAATTATTCCTGAAATGAGTATTTCTAAATGTAAGAAAATGAGCATGTGTGGAATGGAAATTCTTCTTAGCACACCAGCATTGTGATGCAACATGCCCAAGTTTTCCACAATTAAAACACTCAACATTATGAACTGCATGTTTCCTAACATGATAATTATTTGCATGATTATTTTTAGCATGAGGTTTGCTAAACATTTGATCATATTTCGTCATTAAGTTACAATCATGCATGTGGTGACCATTTCTTCTACAATAGAAACATGAAGTTCCATGTTTATTTCGATTTGCATTTTTATGTAGAACGGGATTGGGCTTAACATGCAAATTGGCATAACTATCATAACTGTTTCTAAATGTTTTCTGCAAATTCTTATTTCCATTCTAAGAGACATTCATTTTCTTAAGTGCCTCCATGTCATCAGCTTTCATAACCTGGCAGTCATCCATAACATGCCCTACCCTACCACAGTAATGACATGAAGTATTCTTTTTGTGTGCATGTGAATGAATGGGGGACTTTTGAGCTACATGCACTGAACTATCAGACTTCACAAGATTCACAAGATTAACAGAATTCACAGCAGTAACAACAACATTTTTGGACTTATTCAGATGATCAGTCTTTTTCTATTTTTTAACCTTTTTAATATTTTTAGTTTATTTTTTAGATTTTTGAGCAGTAAACTAAAAAATAGATGAAGAGGATGGTTTGGATGTGTCACGTCCCGAGCGCGGAAGATACTCGGATGCGTGACGCGTCTATATAGATCGTGTCATTAGAGCGATAAGAATTTTTAACATACATAATTACGGAGTGCGCAAATGACTAATAAATCTAATAAATTCTAATAGTCCAAGTGATGATTATTTGATTACTCAAAGGAATTAAAGATAGTCCATGAAAATTTTTAGATTTAGAAAGCCAAACATTAGGCTACACGACTTAACACAAAGTTTATACCACTAACTGACATAATTGGGAATACAAGGTAGACTCAAATAAATTCAAAGACACGGCTAGCTAATGATAGATGGTTGGCGTTCTAGCACTCTTCACTCTGCCTCAATCCCATTCTTGTCGCTATCCGATTCACTTGAAAATGTTAGGAAGCAACTAGATGAGCGAATCGCTCAGTAGGAATTACATCTCAAATTCGAGCAATCTTTACGTGAATTACAATTTACATGTATTATCAGTATGGCTATGCATGACGTACGCATAAAAGAATCGGGTATGTATGTATATCTATACATGATGAACAATAAGAGATCAAGAGCTGTATACAGAGAGTATATCAAAATTTCAAGTATTTGACAAGCAGTATTTCAAGAATTATAGATGTAAATGCCACTTCGGGTCTAGCAGGGATTCATGTACGATTACGAATTTAAGTGCGAGTATGTACTAATATACAAGTATATCTCAGGTACGAGCAAATAAAATTCAATTCAAGCAAATAAAGTTAAGTATGTATTAGTAGAATTGGCTATTTCAATCAAGCAAGTATTTCGCCCTTTCTCGGGCCACAAGTCAAGTATTGCCTGTTCCGGGCCACGCGAGTCAAGTCAAGTGAGTAAAGAGAGAGTAGGGTGGAGTGTCTCAGGTCAAGCAAGTACTCCGGTGTAATGCTAAACACCGTGGTCAATAAACTCCCATGGGCACAAGTACCTTCGGGTGCTCCTCCCAGGACCAGACCGGGCCCTATATGCACAGCATTTCATGTATTACCTTTGACATCCACTCTCATTTTATAGCCAATATAGAGTTTCAAGGGTTGCCTTAGTAGGATATACAAGGTAGATTTTTATGGAATGGAATTCAAGGACTCATAATATGCAAGAAAATGACTTAGGGTTGCGTCTGTACAAACCACGATAGAAATGAGGGAAAAAGTATCAATTTATATACTTTTTCCTAAACAAAAACTCTAGATAACTCTATAGTAAGGTTAAACAAAAGTTAGAACATCCCATAAGGGCCATTATGTAATTATGCCAATTTACTATTTACGAATACTATTCATTACTATTCACTTACTATTCATTTACACTATTCACCCAAATAACGCCCTTCACTAAGTCGTCATTTTTGTGAATGACGACTGTTTAAACAGTCGTCATTTCTAAGTTTATGTATATATTAATCGTTTAGTATATTAATCATCCATGTAAAAAAAATTAATAAATGTGAATCATGATACCTAATCTAATGCATGAGCATACCGTTAGATTCCTTATATTTTTCTCTACTTATCTACGTGTCTATATCAAAAAATTCTTTTATTTGGAAAAGTGATACTATTCAATGAAATAGTGACTTTTATACACTATTCATACCGTAAAAATTTCTCAAAAATAGAAAGTAAGGATATGGACAGGTAGAGGACATTCTCGAGAGTTCAGAATCATGCTCATGCAAAATTGTTGAGTTTTACTATTCAATAAATTGTGGTGATTTACGGCGGGAAGGTACATTCCGTGACTCAAAATACTATTTAAACACTATTCATTTTTAATACTTTCAGTAAATCAGGAATTGAGTACATGGTTAAATAGAGAAAAATATGAGGGTTCCAGAACCATGTTCATGCAGGAGTTTCGTGATTAGGTTAAAAAAGTTATAATTCTTTGAACATGGTGGCTCGTCATTATGAGTCACAGTTTACTATTTAAACACTATTCATTTTTAATTCTTTCAGTAAATCAGGAATTAAGTACATGGTTAAATAGAGAAAAATATGAGGGTTCCAGAACTATGTTCATGCAGGAGTTTAGTGATTAGGTTAAAAAAGTTATAATTGTATGAACATGGTGGCTCTACATTGTGAGTCGCAGTTTACTATTTAAACACTATTCATTTTTAATTCTTTCAGTAAATCAAGAATCGAGGACATGGACAGGTAGAGAAAAATATCAGAATCACATAAATATGTTCAGTCAAAATTTTCATGGTCTGGTTTATTAGTTATAGGTTTTTGAATGCTTTGATTTACTGATCCCTGGAAATTCGAGGAAATTAAATTGACGACATGGGTCATGTCTTCAATTAATTGACGACTGTTTGTGCAGTCTTCAATTTCGTATTTGACGCCTTGTCAGGGGCGTCATTTACAGATATTGGTACACTATTCATGTACTATTCATTTACTATTCATCAGTGTGAAAATGTTCTAATCAGGAAGTAATGGCACTAATATGTCGAGAAAAATGTCAGGATTCCAGAAATGTGTTCATGCAAAAATTTAGTGCTTTAGTTTGACAGTTATGGATTTTTTAATGTGTTGAATTATCAATTACTCAAAATTCCAGAAATCGAATTGACGACATGATGCATGTCTTCAATTAATTGACGACTATTTGCATAGTCCTCAATTTGGTAAGTCACGCCCTAGTCAGGGGCGTCATTTACAAAATTGTTTCACTATTCATGCACTAATCATATACTATTCATCAATGTGAAAATGTTCTGAATCAGGAAGTAATGATACGAATATGTTGAGAAAAATGTCAGGATTCTAGAAACATGTTCATGCAAAATTTTCGTGCTTTAGTTTGATAGTTATGAATTTTTGAATGTGTCGAATTATCAATTACTCAAAATTCCAGAAACTGAATTGACGACATGATACATGTCTTCAATTAATTGACGACTGTTTGCACAGTCTTCAATTTGGTAATTGACGCCCTGGTCAGGGGCATCGTTTACAAAACTGTTTCCCTATTCATGCACTATTCATCAGTGTGAAAATGTTCTGAATCAGGAAGTAATGATACGAATATGTTGAGAAAAATGTCAGGATTCCAGGAACATGTTTATGTAAAATTTTAGTGCTCTAGTTCGATGGTTATTGATTTTTGAATGTGTTGGATTTATTATCTTCCTAAAATTTCAGAAATTAAAATGACGACACTGGGAGTGTCTTCATTTAAATGACGACTGTGATAACAGTCTTCTATTTCGAAATTGACGCCCTGGTCAGGGGTGTCATTTACAAAAAGGGCTGGGGCCCTCTGGATTTTTAAACATGAACGTATTACACTAATAACAGAGGCTATATATTAAGGTTTGAAAATATGGTTAATAATAAAAAAACTAATATGCTCAAAAACTCATGAAACTCATGAAATCATGCTTAACATACTATGTTCAACTCATAAAGATCATGATAATATGTATCAGGCTATTAAACTAGCATGATATATATATGATTATTGCTTGATTCAGATGATATATACCATGGTTGACTAGTTAATCGAACTCTAAGCATGAATCAGTTAACCTATTTAGCTACTGGTTAGGCAAGAATTTGAGAACACCTACCTTTTGATGTGTGATACGAGGTTCAGAGCTACAGCAGGATCGCAGCAGGATGTAGCCTCGGGAGGACGACGCTTCTGCAGCACAGCAGTAGCCTCTGACTATGCTACGGATGCGATTAGTTATAGGGAATGATAAGGCATTGGTTAATGCCTTGTGGGTCATACTGAGTGGGCATTGTTTTTGCCAACTCGAATGGGTTGCTCGTGTCTCAATCTTCTAGAATCACGTGTTTAAATGACGCCTGTGTAAAGGTTCGTTCATTTAATAAATGACGCCTTGCATGAGGACGTCATTTATCTGGGTAGCATTATTAATGAAAATGACGCCCTTCAAGAGGGCGTCATTTGTTAGACACTTCTGCCCCACTCACGTGACATACATATATAAATATTAATATTTTATCCTGTTCAAATTGACGCCTTCATGCATGTCTTCAATTCTGTAAATGACGTCCATGCAAGGGGTCTTCAATTTGGAAATGGACGCCCTAGTTAGGGGCGTCAATTCCTTTGGTGGTGGGAAGGAATCCACTACGTACTCCCCATGGCCCATGTGTTTAAAGGTGTTTTGTACATTTATATAATAACCCTTTCATGGTTTATTTCTTTGTACAAGACCTCCCAAGTAAGATTCTTTACCCATGTGCATAAAATTGGAATGCACATTTGTATTCTAGTCCTCCTATAATTTACTTTAAACAAAACCTAGAATTCTATTAAGAAGAGTAGGTTACATATACATAAGATGAGGATTTGTAATTTTATATGCTAGCCCCCCCTAAGGTTTTGGCTCTTTACACAAAGCCCTCATGATTCTTTATGTTATAAAGTAGGGTTGGCTTGTATATTTTCATTATAGTCCTTGTGAGGTTGGGTTCTTTATGTAAGGCCTTCATATATGCTAAAGCCTTCATGTATGCTTTCTTTTAAGAAGAAGTTTTGAATTTACGCAAAGGTATTTATCGGGGGTGCTACACCCTCCCCCACTTAAAAGAATTTGGTCCCCAAATTCAACTGCATTATACGGAAATAGGAAAGGTGCAGAGTACTTACAATTAGAATAACTCAGGAAATCTTCTTTTCAAAGATTCTTTAGTTTCCCATGTAGCTTCTTCTTCTAAACATCGATTCCATTGGATTTTCACCATAGGGATCATCTTGTTCCTTAGAACTTGAACTTCTCGGTCGAGGATCTTCAGTGGCTTCTGCTCGTAGGTAAGGTCCTTCTATACCACTAAATCATAGTGGTCAATGACATGGAAGGGATCGTGCACGTATTTCTTCAGCATAGAAACATGAAATACGTTGTGGACTTCTGACAGTTGCGGAGATAGGGCAATGCGATAAGCCACTTCGCCTACTCTTTCCAGCACTTTGAATGGACCGATAAACCTTGGTGTTAATTTGCCTTTAACACCAAATCTTCTAATGCCTCGGTCGGGAGATACCTTGAGGAAAACATGATCTCCGACTTGAAATTCCAGGTCTCGCCTTCTGTTATCGGCATAAGATTTCTGCCTGGACTGTGCTATCTTTAACCTTTCTCTGATGAGGTGTATCTTCTCGGTAGAATCTCGCACCATGTCGGGGCCTAGAATTTGTTTTTCACCAACTTCATCCCAACATATCGAAGATCGGCAACTCCTGCCATATAATGCCTCAAAAGGTGCCATTTGTATACTGGCATGATAGCTGTTGTTATATGCAAATTCGGCTAGGGATAAGTGGTCGTGCCAGCTTCCGTCGAAATCTATAATACATGCCCTTAACATATCTTCAACAACCTGATTTGTCCTTTCATTCTGACCATCTGTCTAGGGATGGAAAGCAGTGCTGAAATTAAGTTTCGTCCCCAGAGAGTGTTGTAGACCCTTCCAAAAATGAGAGGTGAAGCGCGGGTCTCGGTCAGATACGATCGAGACGGGAACTCCATGCAATCTAACCATCTCCTTAATATACAGGGCAGCAAGTACATTGACTGACCATCGGCTTTTGATGGGTAAGAAATGGGCCGATTTAGTTAACCGGTCGATAATTACCCAAATTCCATCATATCCGCCCCTAGACTTGGTCAAACCCATGATAAAGTCTATGCCAATGTCTTCCCACTTCCACTTGGGAAAATCTAGCGGATGTAGCTTTCCTGCGGATTTTTGATGTTCTGCCTTCACTTGTTGGCATGTGAGGGAACGAGACACAAAGTCTGCTACCTCCCTTTTCATGTTAGGCCACCAGAAAGTTCTTTTCAAGTCTTGGTACATCTTAGTGGCCCCAGGGTGGATTGTGTACCTCGATCTATGAGCTTCTTCAAGAATCTTCTTCTTAAATTTGGGACAGTCGGGCACACATGTCCGTTCATGAAATAGCAATCTGCCATCAGGTGCCAGCTTGAAATCCAGTCTCTCGTCCAGCTTGCTCTTTATCTCCACTAGTGAGGGATCTTCTTCCTGTAGCTTCTTGATTTCAGGTAGCAAATCTGGATGTAGGCTCATATGAGATAGAATAATACACATGTTCTTCTCATCTGTGCTGATATCAAGCTCAGAGAATTTCTCCAGCAGCTTCCATTCTTGTATCATGCAGTTGGCCAATATTGTTCTCGACTTTCGACTAAGGGCATCAGCTACGGAATTACCCTTACCAGGATGGTACTGTATAGTGAAGTCGAAATCCTTGAGATACTCGAGCCAATGCCTTTATCGCATGTTCAGCTCCTTTTGGGAGAATAAGTACTTGAGACTTTTATGATCGGAGTACACAGTGAATTGTTCTCCATAGAGATAGTGCCTCCAGATCTTCAAAGTAAATACTACCGCGACCAGTTCTAAGTCGTGAACCGGATAGTTCTCTTCATGTTTCTTCAATTGTCGGGAAGAGTATGCAATGACTCTCCCATTCTGCATCAATACACATCCAAGGCCAATACCAGAAGCATCGGTATATACCTCATATTTTTCTCCTTCCATTGGTAATGATAAGACTGGAGCAGTGGTCAAGAGATCCTTCAAAGCTTGAAAACTCTTTTCACAGTCTTCATTCCACTCATGAGGCACTTCCTTGCGGGTTAAACTGGTCAGAGGAACGGCAATCTTGGAGAAGTCCTTGATAAAACACCGGTAGTAACCAGCTAGACCCAAGAAGCTTCGAATTTCTGTTGTATTTGTAGGTCGTTCCCAGTTCTTCACGGCTTCGACCTTGGACGGGTCAACAGCAATTCCATTCTTCGAAATAATATGGCCTAAGAAGGAAACTTCCTCGAGCCAGAACTCGCATTTGCTGAATTTGGCATATAGCTTGTTTTCCCTTAATATGTGTAGTGCCTTCTTGAGATGTTCTTCATTATCATCTTCGGTCTTGGAATAGATCAGAATATCATCAATAAAGACCACAATGAATTGGTCTAAATAGGGCATGAATATACTGTTCATTAATTGCATAAAAGCTGCGGGGGCATTTGTTAGTCCGAAAGGCATAACAGTAAATTCGTAATGCCCATACCTGCTTCGGAATGCAGTTTTATGAATGTCTTCTTCTTTGATCCTCAATTGGTGGTAACCAGAACGAAGATCAATCTTGGAGAAATATAAAGCTCCAGATAGTTGATCGAACAGCTCATCAATCCTTGGCAGTGGATACTTGTTCTTGATTGTAAGGTGATTTAGCTACCGATAATCTATGCATAATCTCATCGATCCGTCCTTCTTTTCGACGAATAGCACGAGTGCTCCCCATGGGAAAGTACTCGACCTGATGAAACCCTTGTTCAATAACTCTATTAGCTGGTCCTTTAGTTCCTTCAGCTCAGTAGGGGACATTCTGTACGGTGCCCTGGAAATAGGACCAGCACCGGGGACAAGGTCGATTGTAAACGACACTTCCCTTTTCGGGGGTAAGCTGGGAAATTCTTCTGGAAAGATGTCGGGAAAATCCCGAAATACATGGATGTCTTCAAGTTTAATCTCCTCGACTTTCGTGACAGTCACGAAAGCTATGAAAGCCATACATCCCTTATTCATAAGTTTACTTGCTTGGAGTGCTTATATAAGAAGTGATTTATTCCGAGGGCTATTGTAAACTAGTTCTAGAAAATCCACGAAGGTTACCTTGCCATGCAGGCAATCTACCGTCGCTTGGTGTGTGGATAACCAGTCGGCACCTAGTATGACATCATAACACTTCATATTTAGGCATATCAGGTCAGCAGGCAAATTGCTTCCCTTAATCATCACTTCACAATTTGGATAGTGGTAAGTGATATCAGACTCGTTTCCAAGAGGTGTAGATATTACCAAATCTAACAGTTCATGTTTCTTAGAAAATGAAGCAGCAAATTGGTTGGAAATGAATGAATATGTTGCTCCGGTATCAAATAGAACTTGAGCAGTTTTAGAACAAATAGTGAGAGTACCTTCCACAATTCCGCCTTCAGTGGGTTCCGTCTCTCGGAGAGCTTGCAGACGGCCTTGTTTCTTTATCGGACGCTTCTCATCTTTGGTGTCTTGTTCCTTCATCAGCGGGCAGTCTGGAATTCGATGCTCGCGACTCCCACATCGAAGACAAGCTCCTAACTTCCTCCAGCATTCCTCGATCTTATGACCAGCTTTATCACAATACTTGCAAATCTCCTTAGAGGGAGTGGCGGTGGAGAATGGCTTGTCATTCTTCTAGAATTTCTTTGCCTTGGAGGGCTCCCCTCCCATGAAGAATCGCTTCTTATTGAATGATTGCTTGAATTTTCCCGGGCTTGTGACGGGTTCCTTCTTGTCTCTTCCTCGGATTCTCTCGGATAATTCGGTGACGTCTTCTAGTAGTTGGGCACACCAAACTATCTCCGAATAGACTTGGATGTGCATCGGGGCAAGTTGTGTGATATAATGGGGCCGAAGTCTGTTGAGGAATCTTCTCACCTTCATCTTCTCCGTACACACCAAGTGGGGTGCATACTTTGATAATCTTGAGAACTAGGCCTCATACTCGGCCACTTTCAAGCCCCGTTGTTTTAGAACGGCAAATTCCGCGGCCTTCTTCTCCTGGATATGGTCGGAGAAGTATTTGTTGTTGAAATGCCCCGTGAATTCTTCCCATGTGACATGGTCTTTTGGCAGTGTTGCTTCTATGGATTCCCACCAGCATCGAGCGTTCCACTCCAGTTGGAATATGGCCAGTAAAACCTTCTCTTCGTCCGCGCATTGCATCACACGGAAGATTCGTTCCATCTCCTTTAGCCAATTCTCAGCATCCTCGGGGTCGGACGAACCCGTAAACCTCGGTGGGTTCATGTTACGAAAACTTCAGTGGGGATCTCCCGCTCCACGGTTTGCTCCGCTTTGGGCAACTTGTTGTAGTGCCTGTGTAAGGCTATGCACGGTGCGCTGCATCTCGCGCCATTGTGCCCTTTCAGCAGCCATAATCCTACAAAAAGTTTAAGGATAATAAAGACCGGGTTTACTTATTAGGTCAAAAGTCATTATAGCACTTAACCCATGGCTCTAACCATCTCACCAGGTAAGGTACAAACTATCCTTGGACTCAAGTTTTTACCTATATTTTAATTTCCTAGGTTTGAAAACCTAGGCTCTGATACCACGAAGATTGTCACGTCCCGAGCGCGGAAGATTCTCGGATGCGTGACGCGTCTATATAGATCGTGTCATTAGAGCGATAAGAATTTTTAACATACATAATTACAGAGTGCACAAATGACTAATAGATCTAATAAATTCCAATAGTCCAAGTGATGATTATTTGATTACTCAAAGGAATTAAAGATAGTCCATGAAAATTTCCAGATTTAGAAAGCCAAACATTAGGCTACACGACTTAACACAAAGTTTATACCACTAACTGACATAACTGGGAATACAAGGTAGACTCAAATAAATTCAAAGACACGGCTAGCTAATGATAGATGGTTGGCGTTCTAGCACTCTTCACTCGGCCTCAATCCCATTCTTGTCGCTATCCGATTCACCTGAAAATGTTAGGAAGCAACTAGATGAGCGAATCGCTCAGTAGGAATTACATCTCAAATTAGAGCAATCTTTACGTGAATTACAATTTACATATATTATCAGTATGGCTATGCATGACGTACATATAAAAGAATCGGGTATGCAAGTATATCTATACATGATAAACAATAAGAGATCAAGAGTTGTATACAGAGAGTATATCAAAATTTTAAGTATTTGACAAGCAGTATTTCAAGAATTATAGATGTAAATGCCACTTCGGGTCTAGCAGGGATTCATGTACGATTACAAATTTAAGTGCGAGTATGTACTCATATACAAGTATATCTCAGGTACGAGCAAATAAAATTTAATTCAAGCAAATAAAGTTAAGTACGTATCAGTAGAATTGGCTATTTCAATCAAGCAAATATTTCGCCCTTTCTCGGGCCACAAGTCAAGTATTGCCCATTCCGGGCCACGCAAGTCAAGTCAAGTGAGTAAAGAGAGAGTAGGGTGGAGTGTCTCAAGTCAAGCAAGTACTCCGGTGCAATGCTAAACACCGTGGTCAATAAACGCCCATGGGCACAAGTACCTTTGGGTGCTCCTCCCAGGACCAGACCGGGCCTTATATGCACAGCATTTCATGTATTACCTTTGACATCCACTCTCATTTTATAGCCAATATAGAGTTTCAAGGGTTACCTTAGTAGGATATACAAGGTAGATTTTTATGGAATGGAATTCAAAGACTCATAATATGCAAGAAAATGACTTAGGGTTGCGTCTGTACAAACCACGATAGAAATGAGGGAAAAAGTATCAATTTATTTATTTTTTCCTAAACAAAAACTCTAGATAACTCTATAGTAAGGTTAAACAAAAGTTAGAACATCCCATAAGGGCCATTATGCAATTATGCCAGTTTACTATTTACGAATACTATTCATTACTATTCAGTACTATTCACTTACTATTCATTTACACTATTCACCCAAATAACGCCTCGTCATTTTTGTGAATGACGACTGTTTAAACATGCGTCATTTCTAAGTTTATGTATATATTAATCGTTTAGTATATTAATCATCCATGTAAAAAAAATTAATAAATGTGAATCATGATACCTAATCTAATGCATGAGCATACCGTTAGATTCCTTATATTTTTCTCTACTTATCTACGTGTCTATATCAAAAAATTCTTTTATTTGGAAAAGTGATAATATTCATTGAAATAGTGACTTTTATACACTATTCATACCGTAAAAATTTCTCAAAAATAGAAAGTAAGGATATGGACAGGTAGAGGACATTCTCGGGAGTTCAGAATCATGCTCATGCAAAATTGTTGGATTTTATTATTTAATAAATTGGGGTGATTTACGCCGGGAAGGTACATTCCGTGACTCAAAACACTATTCAAACACTATTCATTTTTAATACTTTTAGTAAATCAGGAATTGAATACATGGTTAAATAGAGAAAAATATGAGGGTTCCAGAACCATGTTCATGCAGGAGTTTCGTGATTAGGTTAAAAAAGTTATAATTCTTTGAACATGGTGGCTCGGCATTATGAGTCACAGTTTACTATTTAAACACTATTCATTTTTAATTCTTTCAGTAAATCAGGAATTATGTACATGGTTAAATAGAGAAAAATATGAGGGTTCCAGAACTATGTTCATGCAGGAGTTTAGTGATTCGGTTAAAAAAGTTATAATTGTATGAACATGGTGGCTCTACATTATGAGTCACAGTTTACTATTTAAATACTATTCATTTTTAATTCTTTCAGTAAATCAAGAATCGAGGACATGGACAGGTAGAGAAAAATCTCAGAATCACTTAAATATGTTCAGTCAAAATTTTCATGGTCTGGTTTATTAGTTATAGGTTTTTGAATGTATTGATTTACTGGTTTCTAAAAATTTCAAGAAAATGAATTGATGACATTGGTCATGTCTTCAATTAATTGACGACTATTTGCACAGTCTTCAATTTGGTAATTGACGCCCTAGTCAGGGGCGTCATTTACAAAACTATTTCACTATTCATGTACTATTCATCCGTGTGAAAATATTCTGAATTAGGAATTAATGATACGAATATGTTGAGAAAAATGTCAGGATTCCATAAACATGTTCATGCAAAAACTTAGTACTTTAGTTTGATAGTTATGGATTTTTGAATGCGTTGAATTATCAATTACTCAAAATTCCAGAAATCGAATTGACGACATGATGCATGTCTTCAATTAATTGACGACTGTTTGCACAGTCTTCAATTTGGTAATTGACGCCCTGCTCAGGGGCGTCATTTACAAAACTGTTTCACTATTCATGCACTATTCATGTACTATTCATCTGTGTGAAAATGTTATGAATCAGGAAGTAATGATACGAATATGTTGAGAAAAATGTCAGGATTCTAGAAACATGTTCATGCAAAAATTTCGTGCTTTAGTTTCATAGTTATGGATTTTTGAATGTGTTGAATTATCAATTACTCAAAATTCCAAAAACCGAATTGACGACATGATGCATGTCTTCAATTAATTGACGACTGTCTGCACAGTCTTCAATTTGGTAATTGACGCCCTGGTCAGGGGCGTCATTTTCAAAACTGTTTCCCTATTCATGCACTATTCATGTACTATTCATCAGTGTGAAAATGTTCTGAATCAGGAAGTAATGATTCGAATATGTTGAGAAAAATGTCAGGATTCCAGGAACATGTTTATGTAAAATTTTAGTGCTCTAGTTCGATGGTTATTGACTTTTGAATGTGTTGGATTTATTATCTTCCTTAAATTTCAGAAATTAAAATGACGACACTAGGAGTGTCTTCATTTAAATGACGACTGTGATAACACTCTTCTATTTCGAAATTAGCGCCCTGGTCAGGGGTGTCATTTACAAAAAGGGCTGGGACCCTCCGAATTTTTAAACATGAACATATGACACTAATATTAGAGGCTATATATTAAGGTTTGAAAATATGGTTAATAATTAGAAAAACTAATATGCTCAAAAACTCATGAAACTCATGAAATCATGCTTAACAGACTATGTTCAACTCATAAAGATCATGATAATATGTATCAGGCTATTAAACTAGCATGATATATATATGATTATTGCTTGATTCAGATGATATATAGCATGGTTGACTAGTTAATCGAACTCTAAGCAAGAATCAGTTAACCTATTTAGCTACTGGTTAGGCAAGAATTTGAGAACACCTACCTTTTGACGTGTGATACGAGATTCAGAGCTGCAGCAAGATCGTAGCAGGATGTAGCCTCGGGAGGACGACGCTTCTACAGCACAACAGTAGCCTCTGACAGTGCTACGGATGCGATTAGTTATAGGGAATGATAAGGCATTGGTTAATGCCTTGTGGGTCATGCTGAGTGGGCATTATTTTTGCCAACTCGAATGGGTTGCTCGTGTCTCAATCTTCTAGAATCACGTGTTTAAATGATGCCTGTGTAAAGGGTCGTTCATTTAATAAATGACGCCTTGCATGAGGGCGTCATTTATCTGGGTAGCATTATTAATGAAAATGACGCCCTTCAAGAGGGCGTCATTTGTTAGACACTTCTGCCCCACTCACGTGACATACATATATAAATATTAATATTTTATCCTATTCAAATTGTCGCCTTCATGCATGTCTTCAATTCTGTAAATGACGTCCATGCAAGGGGTCTTCAATTTGGAAATTGACGCCCTAGTTAGGGGCGTCAATTCCTTTGGTGGTGGGAAGGAATCCACTACGTACTCCCCATGGCCCATGTGTTTAAAGGTGTTTTGTACATTTATATAATAACCCTTTCATGGTTTATTTCTTTGTACAAGACCTCCCAAGTAAGATTCTTTACCCATGTGCATAAAGTTGGAATGCACATTTGTAATCTAGTCCTCCTATAATTTAATTCTTTAAACAAAACCTAGAATTCTATTAAGAAGAGTAAGTTACATATACATAAGATGAGGATTTGTAATTTTATATGCTAGCCCCCCCTAAGGTTTTGGCTCTTTACACAAAGCCCTCATGATTCTTTATGTTATAAAGTAGGGTTGGCTTGTATATTTTCAATATAGTCCTTGTGAGGTTGGGTTCTTTATGTAAGGCTTTCATATATGCTAAAGCCTTCATGTATGCTTTCCTTTAAGAAGCAGTTTTGAATTTACGCAAAGGTATTTATCGGGGGTGCTACAGGATGTTTCAGAACAACTCATAGAAGGAGTAGACATTTTATTTTCAGACTGCTTCTCATGGACTGGATTGTAACCAAGTCCTTCTCTTTGGAAGCTCACTTTAGTTCCAAGAATCTTATCCAAGTTATCCTTTCGCTTAACAAATTTAGACATAGAATTCTTTAGATCTTGGATTTCAGAATTTAGAGACACAATGTTAACTTCATAACAAGCAATGTCAGATTCACAGAGAATTACTTGTTGATGTAAAATATCATTCAAACCTTTGAGTGTGTTAATTTCTTGTTTCAACTTCTGTTCATTGTCAATTTCAACAAACTTTTCTTTTTCAAAGGTTAACAGTCACTCTGACATGACAATATTTAGAACCATCAGTTTCTTATTATGTTCTTTCAGATTTAGATTTTCTTCAAACAAATCAATCTTTTTCATGGAATTCAATTTTTCATTTAACTCCTCCTCATTCTTTTCAAGCTCCTTTTTCTTGTTAAGCAGTTCTTCATTTTCTTCTTTCAATGAATCAATTAACTCTTCTTGCCATTTCAGGTCAGACTGGCATTCAGTTTACTCACTAACAGACATTTATCACATGGTTTTTTAATTTTCTTCTTTTCAGCTTTAAGTTTTCATTCTCAGTCTGTAGTGAACTTATCTCAGATGACATAGACTTTTTCAATTTCCTACTTTCAGACTTGACTCTTTTATACTTATCAAGCAGACCATCATATAGTTTCATCAAGTCATTAAACGTAAGTTCATCAGATTCAGAACTTACTTGAGAAGAAGATTCTTCCTGTTGATCACTGCTATGATCCTTTGCCATAAAGTATTTGTTCCCTTCTTACGTGTAGATCTCTGTCAGTTTGTCCAGAATCTCCTTTGCACTCCTGCACATGGACAAACTCGAGAATTCATCAGAATTCATTGCCCTCTTTATCATCTTCAGGGCTTTCACATTATCTGCATACTTAAGTCTGTGAATAACATTCCATTTGGATTCAACCTCTGGAATGTCATATGGACCGTATGCAATTAGAACCCAAAGATTTGAATCAATGGAGTTCACATAATCCCTAAATTTACCTAGCCAAATATAAAAGCTGGAACCATCAAACATCAGAGGATTAGCCATGAAAATAGATTTAAATCAGAGACAAGTAAACAATGGATACACCAAAAATGCAGGATCAGATCTGTAGATCGTTGGATCTAAAATAACAGAAACCCGCTCTGATACCAATTGATGGAATATTGATGATCCTCACTGATTACCCAAATGAGGTCCAGAGGGGGGGTGAATGGATCCCAATGAAATTTTTATGGAATTTTTAAAAAAATTAAATCTACTTTGAAAGATCTAGATCACTAGTAAAGCTCTTCTAAGGGAATGCACACCAGCAATTCCCACTCGAATGAGGAAAGTGTCCAAATAACCAAATGTCGTACTAGGCGGAGGTTAGACTGTAATTGCATTCAAAAATGTAAACTCATAGACATCGGTCCTAATCATGCATCTATCGGACCAATACACAGACAAATAATCATACACGAGATAAGAGATTTTTAGGTGGTTCAGTCTCAACCTTGAGACCTACATCCATCCCACACTCAAACCTGAGTGTGGCTTTTGCTAACGCACAGCTTGACCGCTGATCCACAGCTTCGGGGATGAATCCCTACAACCGCTGACTAACAACTTGATCCGCTGTGCCTCACAGCTTGCTAACAGTTGAGCACCACAGCTTGCTGTCCGAGGAATAAATCCTCGCCGCTGAGCATCACAGCTTGCTCTACTGACTTACAGCTTGAAAGATAATGATATGAAAACAAAACAATTGACTGAAAACTGAAATCAGATGTAACAATAGAAACACTATAGCTCAAAGATGAGCATACGATTCTAGATCTGATCTAGAAATCATGACTGCAACAACTCTCACTTTTTCTCAACTTCTCCACCTCTACGATAATCTATTTTTGAAGCTTCTCCTTCTATTTGCAACTAGCTCTCACACTCTTCACCTTTCTCTCAGACGCTTCTTACTACTCTCGAATCTCTTCTTCTTCAATTGCCTCAGCCTTCTCTGCTTTTCTTCTTCTGCAATTCACTTCACCGCTTCTCTCCTTCTGTCTCTCTTAGTTTTTATATCTGTTCTCTTCCTCCTGTGTATATGTCTATCTCCCTTTTCTTCTCAGGGACTTTTCCCTTTATATAGTAGGGAACAGATGATGTGGACCCCGCATAGTTTTGCTCTAGCGCGTGGAGGGAAGACTCCCGCCACTGGCTCTCTCTCAGACAGGTGGCTCTAGTGATTCCACGTGTCAGATCTGGTAGTTGGGATGAGGTCACGTGGCTGAGTATTCTTGGAGAGCAAGCCACCTTGGATCACGTGTTTCATTAACTTGAATCTTGGATCACGTGCCCACATGAGTCTCTGCTACTCTTAGTCCACTTAATATTTGACTGAATCCTATCAATAAGGAAAAAGACATTTCGTCAAACACCTGTTTATTTAAAATGTATACTTAGACAATATTTAGAGAAATCAGGTACTCAGACCAAAGAAATGTGTGATTATGCAAATGCTTTAAGTGTGAACTTGATGCACAGACTTGGTGACCTGGATCGACATGTGCATCGACCCTGGTTTCTACATGTGCATTGACCTAGATGCTTCATGTGCACTGACCCTAGATAAGCACAGACCTATATGTGCGTAGACCTTAGACTGAGCATGTGCACAGACCAAGACTTTTCATATGCACAGACTTTACATGTGCACCGACCTAGACTCTGCATGTGCACAGACCTATATGTGTGTAGACCTTAGACTAAGCATGTGCACATACCAAGATGTGCTCAGACTCTAAGTGCTGCATGTGCACAGACCTTAGATATGCACAGACCTATGTGTGCTTATGCGAAAATATGCCTCAACCATATGTGGATTAAGAGATGTACATGCACTGACGTAACATACGTAGAGTGAGAATGTGCACTAACCTGTTGGACATAAACCTAAAACGTGCATGGACCTTACATACGTAATGCATAAGAGTGCACTGACCAGATGTGAAGAGAGTGTAAATGTGCATCGACCTTATCTAATTACGACCTGAACATGCATCGACCTTATTGACTAAGTGCCTATATGTGCATCGACTTGACTTTTGACACTTAGACAAATGAATGGTTTGTTCAATGTGAAGATTCTTATGCAGTCCAGTCCCATCATGATTCATAGAGTGTCATCATCAAAACAAGGGTTCAAACATCAACAACATGTACTTCATCCTTTTTGGAGGAGGGTGAGCTTCCTCGTGACATGGCTGGAGCTGCAGGCGGGAGCCTACGGCTGTAGTTTCGACTGGGGAGACTGAGGAGATCATCGATATAGAGGGGGTCTCTGAAGGGAGTGCCCCGACAGGTGAGCTTCTTGTCTGAAACCCTTGACTTGATGGCTTTCTTTATGTGAGGTCAGGCTGTGTGCTGACCCTGTTGTTTTATTGATCCGTAGGGGCTTCTAGTTCCACCTCTCCCGGCAGTTCATCGAAGACTTCGTCAGTCTCCTCAGGTAGTGGGAGTTTTGTCATGGAGACAGAGGAGAGTTCGGGCTCCTCCTCTTCTAGGGCCTCCTCCGTCGAGGGGGCCGAGATGGAGGCTACTTCTAGAGGTGCGTGGGTGCCTTTCCTTCCCCCTTTTAGCACTTGTTTATACTTTCTGGCAGAATATTGATGCTTCTATCTTGTGTGTAGCACTGGGGTCAGGGGAGGAGCGTGTGCCAGCTCCTACTGCCGATGGTTGGGAGGAGGTCTCCGATTCCCCTGCGGCTACTGGTGGGGACAGGGCTATGGGAGAGTGCTCTCTAGTAGTTGAGGAGTCGTTGCCTTCCCCGACCCTGGCGAGTGATGCCGCATGTTTTGAGGGGCTTAGTCGGGGTAAGGAATGAAGATTCCTTTTTCTCAGGTTTTCCACCTTATTTTCCTTGGAAAGTTTTACATGTATTTCTCACTTTCCATTTGTTCTTTCTGGTGTTGTGCAGCCTCGACTGATGTGCGCGAGTGACTCCTCTCTAAGCTTGCGGGTGGAATGGCCTTCCTCCACTCCACTGACGGAGCTGTTAGTGGACGGGAGTATGGGTGCCTCCTTGCTTCAGCGAGCACGAGGGTACCTTCAGAGTGACCTCCTCCTTTCTCCAGAGGACTTGAGACAGTGTCTGAGGGAGTGCACCCGGGGTTACCACATCCTCGGCTTCCCGCGTGAGCCTTGGATGTCCGGGCTGGCTGGGATATGGGTGGAGTACTTGCGGCTTCTTCAGGCACAGGAGTAGAGGGCTAGGAGGTTGGCGACCCTTCAGGAGGAGCGGAAGCGACTGTACCGGCTTGTAGCAGTCACAAATGCTATGAAAGCCACACATTCTTTACTTATAAGTTTGTTAGCTCGGAGAGCTGAGATAAGAGGGGATCTATTCCGAGGGCTAGTATAAACCATTCTGGGTAATCCACAAAAGTTACCTTGCCATACCGACAATCTACAGTTGCTTGGTGTGTGGACAACCAGTCAGCACCTAATATGACATCATACCCTTTCATATCTAGACATATCAGGTTGACAGGTAGATTGTTTCTTTTAACCATAACCTTGCAGTTTGGGTAGTGATGTGTGATATCGGACTCGCTCTCGAGAGGAGTAGATATCACTAAGTCTAACCATTCAGGTTCCTTAGAAAATGAATCAGCAAATTTCTTGGAAACAAATGAATGAGTTACTCTGGTATCAAATAAAACTTTAGTAGTCTTAGAACAAATAGTTAGGGTACCTTCCACGATTCTACCTTCCATTGGTTTTGTTTCTTGGAGAGCTTGCAGACGGCCTTGTTTCTTTGCCGGACGCTTCTCATCTTTAGTGTTTTGCTCATTCATCAACGGGCAATCATGGATTCGATGTTCTTGACTTCCACATCGGAGACATGCTCCCAGTTTCCTCCAGCATTTCTCGGCCTTATGACCAGCCTTGTCACATTGTTTACAACTTCCTTAGACGGTGTGGTGATGGAGGATGACTTGTCATTCTTCTGAAATTTCTTTTCTTTGGAGGACTCCCCTCCGTTGTAGAACCTCTTCTTGTTAAAAGATAGTTTGAAATTTCCCGGGCTTGTGACAGGTTCCTTCTTGTCCTTTCCTCAAACCTTATTGGACAGTTCAGTGGCATCCTCTACCAACTGGGCATGCCGAACCATTTTCGAATAGACTTAGATGTCCATCGGCGGAAGTTAGGTAATGTATTGGGGCCGAAGCCCATTGAGGAACCTTCTAGCCTTCATCTTTTCAGTACACACCAAGTGGGTTGCATACTGAGATAGTCTTGAAAATTGGGCCTCATACTCAGCCATTGTCAAGGTTCGTTGTTTCAGTGTGGCAAATTCTGTGACCTTCTTCTCTTGAATGCGGTCAGAGAAGTACTTGTTGTTGAAATGTTCAACAAATTCATCCCATGTGACATGGTCACCGAGCAATGTTGCTTCTACGGATTCCCACCAACATCGAGCGTCCCACTCTAGTTGGAATGTAGCCAGTAAAACCCTTTCTTCATCTGTTCATTGTATTACACGGAAAATTCTTTCAATTTCCTTCAACCAGCTTTCCGCATACTCAGGGTCGGACGAACCCGCGAATCTGGGTGGGTTTATGTTGCGAAAACCCCTGTGGAGATCTCCGGCTCCACAGTTGGCTCCGCCCTGTGCCACTTGCTATAGCGCCTGCGTTAGACCTTGCACTGTGCGCTGCATCTCGCGCCATTGTGCTCTTTCAGCGGCCATTTTCCTACAAGATAATCCAGGTCTAATTAGTTTCATGTTTGAATTGAAATGTTGAATGTTAACACAGGACTTAACCCATGGCTCTACCCATCTTACCGGGTATAAAGTGTAAACCTATCCTTGGACTTGCGTTTTACTAGGAATTTGAAATCCTAGGCTCTGATACCACGGAAACTGTCACGCCCCGGGAGCAGAATATACCCGGAACGTGGCGAGTTTATATAGATCCAATCAATCAGGGCAATAAGATTTTTTTTTTGACAAAAGACAGAGTGCGTAATACTAGAGAAATAATAACTAAGGTCTCAATTTCCAAAATAATACCAATAGTCCAGATGATAAGTATCCAATTAACCAAATGATGATAATTCTAATCCATGACATTCATTATTGAAATCCCACTACTAGGCTACAAGCCTTAATAAGTTTCAAACAACTAGACCGACATAACTGACATAACTGGAAGTACAAAGGTAAAGGACTCTAGATAATCAAAGACGCGACTAGCTAATAGTAGACGATCGGCGACTCTAGCACTCTTCACTCGGTCTCATTCCCATTCATTTGGTTGTCGCTATCCGAGTTACCTGAAAAATGTTAGAATGAACTAGATGAGCGAATCGCTCAATAGGAATTATATCTCAAGTTTGAGCAGTCTTTAAGTAAATAACATGTTACGTGTAATGCAAGGATAACTATGCATGATGGACAAGTAAGAAATCAAGAACTGTGTAGAAAGAATATCGCATGATTTCAAGTACTATCAAGTGTTGACAAGCAAGATATCAAGAACTATGCACAATGTTTGCACAATTTTCCAAATAAGTAAGAATCATGTTCAAGCAAGTAAGGATCATGTTCAAGCAAGTAAGAATCATGATCAAGCAAGTAAGGATCATGTTCAAGCAAGTAAGAATCATGATCAAGCAAGTAAGGATCATGTTCAAGCAAGTAAGAATCATGATCAAGCAAGTAATATCAAGTACGTGTTATTGGAATTGGCTATTTCATTCATTTCATTCAAGCAAGTACTTTGCCCTTTTGCAGGCCACACAAGTCAAGTCAAGTCAAGCACGTAAGTCATGTCACGAGAGAGTGAGTGGAATGCCTCAAGTCAAGCAAGTACTTTGGTGCAATGCTTAAACACCGTGATCATTCAACTCCCATGGGCACAAGTACTTTCGGGTGCTCCTCCCAGGACTAGAGTAGGCCCCATTAATGCCAGCATTCATGTATTTCTTTCGACATCCACTCTCATTTATAGCCAATATAGAATTTCAAGAGATTAACCATTGTAGGAAACACAAGGTAGATCATCATAGAATGGAGTTCAAGGACATATTTTTATGTAAAGATGAACTATGATTAACATGACACGAAACACGAGACAAGTCGAGAATCTGGGTGGAATTGGCGCCTCAAGGGCTGCCACTGATTACTGAATTGGCGCCCTTCGGGTAGCCATTATATTCAGAATTGGCGCCCTCCCTGAGGGGCGCCCATTCAGTGAACAGGATAGGTCCGGAAACTAACAGCCCTCAGGACAAATTGGCGCTCAGACAGGTGCCATTATTTGTCTAAATGGCGCCCTGTAGGGTGCCATTATTTGATAAATTGGCGCCCATCAGGGTGCCATTATTTGATGAATTGGGGCCCATCTGGGTGTCATTATTTGATGAATTAGCACCCATCAGGGTGCCATTATTTTACTAAATGGCGCCTACTGAAAGGGGCGCCCATTTCTTAAGATTCCAATTTTCATTTTTTTGTCTAAACTTAATTGGCGCCTCCTCATAGAGGCTTCAATTTAAAAAATGGCGCCCCTGACAGGGGTGCCCATTCCTTTGGCTGATGCTACGCATCTGGCAGGTACGCTATTAGATACAAAACACTATTCATAATTTCTAAAGTTCACAGAATCAGGAAGTAAAGACATGGATAGATAGAGAAAATTATCAGGATTTCAAAGTCATGCTCATGCAGGAGTTTTAAATTTCAGTTTCATAGATATAAATTTTCTAAGCATGAGTGATTATTAAATATGAAAAAGGAATTGGCGCCTGGGCATGCTGTCACCTATTAATAGGTGCCTGCACATGTGGGCACTTATTGAAATAAATGGCGCCCAAGATCTGGGCGCCTATTAAATGATGGCAGCCTGATGGGCGCCATTTTCACATGTAGCATTTTTGGAAAAACCGATATATCAGGGGCTATATAATATGGAAGATGGAACTAAACTACTGCTAATCATGCTTGTTACCCTATTTCAACTACTGGTTAGGCCAGATCTTGAGAAAACCTACCTTTTTGGAGTGATACACATGGTACAGGTAGTAAGAATAAAGAAAGCCAAGCCAAGCCCTTCTCGTCTCTGCAGCATAGCTTCAGAGAATAATTAATAAGGGAAGCCACACGTTCTCCGCCGCAAAGCTTCAGTAGCAGGACGTAGAATGTAGGAAGAAGACGCCCCTTCACGTCTTCCGAAGAAAAGAAGGGAGATATTCTCTTCTGCAGGCAGCATGATGACGGCAGTAGCCTCTGCGTACTCAATAGAGGGTATAATTATAGGGGAAAGTCATTGCTAATGAAAAGTAAACAGTTTATTGCCTTGTGGGTCCGTTGCCAGCAAAATAAGGCTGTTCGTGTTTCAAACACTTCTAGAAGAACAGCTGGAAGGATAGGGTTTTGGCCTGTGAGGAATTGGCGCCCAAGGAGAGGCGCTAATTAATTTGAGCCCGTGCATGGGGGCGCTCATCAATGGAATTGGCACCCTAGAAAGGGGTGCCCATTACACTGGTTGACCAGTCAAAGAGTAATTGGCGCCCTTGTCGAGGGGCGCCCATTAAATGGGTTGACCCATTCAAAATGGAATTGGCGCCCTTGTAGAGGGGCACCCATTAACGGAGTTGACCCAGTCAAATTGTAAATGGCGCCCTGGTAAGGGGCGCCCATTCCCTTTTGTGTGAAAAAAGGGAAGGCTCCTATACGTGTTATATATGGGTTGGTCTGTTGGTCTTTAAGTGATGTTTGGGCCTCTTAAACAGGTGTATACATATAGTGGCCCTTATCAAGTACAGGGCTATGGTATTTAGAGTTATTTATTTTGGAAAAAGTTGATTTCTCTAATATTTTTATCGGGGTGCTACACCTTCACACATGGTTAGAACTTCCAGACAGACTTCATCTGCCCTTTAGCACTATACCATTTGATGTACCAACAGGGTCATGCACGAATATGCATCTATTGTTAATAGGACTGACTAACATGAATGATATTTTAACATGTTAAATCTCATATGGAATTGCATGTAGCAGACTATCAACATACATCAAACATGACAAGATAACATCAACCAACATTAATGAATTTAGTCTAAGCAAACATGCAATATTCCACAGAGAACATTATTCAAGCAAAAGAAACATGAGAATGGGGTTTAACTAACCTTCATGTGCCTTGATAGTTATTTAACCCCTTATTATTATTTTCCACCAAAGCACACCTGCAAACAAAAGTTATTTTGCATATCTAGAAACCCAAGAGTTCTTGGGTCCTGTCAGATAAGTAACACCTCTCACAGGTGTATTTCAAGCATTCAACTGGTTAGATTTCATCCAATAGCATTCAAACATTTTATGTTCGGGTTTTCTACAGTAATTGCATATTAGATATTTATGAATTGGAGCAAAATTATTCCTGAAATGAGTATTTCTAAATGTAAGAAAATGAGCATGTGTGGAATGAACATTCTTCTTAGCATACCAGTATTGTGATACAACATGCCCAAGTTTTCCACTATTAAAACACTCAACATTCTGAACTGCATGTTTCCTAGCATGATAATTATTTGCATGATTGTTTTTAGCATGAGGTTTGCTAAATATTTGATCATCTTTTGTCATTAAGTTACAATCATGCATGTGGTGACCATTTCTTCCCCAATAGAAACATGAAGTACCATGTTTATTTTGGTTTGCATGTTTATGTAGAACGAGATTGGGCTTAACATGCAAATTGGCATAACTATCATAACTGTTTCTAAATGTTTTCTACAAATTCTTATTTCCATTCTGAGAGACATTCATTTTCTTAAGTGTCACCATGTCATCAGCTTTCATAACCTGGCAGTCATCCATAACATGCCCTGCCCTACCATAGTAATGACATGAAGTATTCTTTTTGTATGCATGTGAATGAATGGGGGACTTTTGAGCTACATGCACTGAACTATCAGACTTCACAAGATTCACAGGATTAACAGAATTCACAGCAGTAACAACAACATTTTTGGACTTATTCAGATGAACAGTCTTTTTCTATTTTTTAACATTTTTAACATTTTTAGTTTATTTTTCAGATTTTTGAGTAGTAAACTAAAAAATAGATGAAGAGGATGGTTTGGATGTTTCAGAACAGCTCATAGAAGGAGTAGACATTTTATTTTCAGACTGCTTCTTATGGACTGGATTGTAACCAAGTCCTTCTCTTTGGAAGCTCACTTTAGTTCCAAGAATCTTATCCAAGTTATCCTTTCCCTTAACAAATTTAGACATAGAATTGTTTAGATCTTGGATTTCAGAATTTAGAGACACAATGTTAACTTCATAACAAGCAATGCCAGATTCACAGAGAATTACTTGTTGATGTAAAATATCATTCAAACCTTTGAGTGTGTTAATTTCTTATTTCAACTTCTGTTCATTGTCAATTTCAACAAACTTTTCTTTTTCAAAGGTTAACAGTCACTCTGACATGACAATATTTAGAACCATCAGTTTCTTATTATGTTCTTTCAGATTTAGATTTTCTTCAAACAAATCAATCTTATTCATGGAATTTAGTTTTTCATTTAACTCCTCCTCATTCTTTTCAAGCTCCTTTTTCTTGTTAAACAGTTCTTCATTTTCTTATTTCAATGAATCAATTAACTCTTCTTGCCATTTCAGGTTAGACTGAAGACTGGCATTCAATTTACTCACTAATAGACATTTATCACATGGTTTTTTAATTTTCTTCTTTTCAGCTTTAACTTTTTCATTCTCAGTCTGTAGTGAACTTATCTCAGATGACATAGACCTTTTCAATTTCCTACTTTCAGACTTGACTCTTTTATACTTATCAAGCAGATCATCATATAGTTTCATCAAGTAATTAAACGTAAGTTCATCAGATTCAGAACTTACCTGAGAAGAATATTCTTCCTGTTGATCACTGCTGTGATCCTTGGCCATAAAGTATTTGTTCCCTTCTTGCGTGTTGCTCTCTGTCAGTTTGTCCAGAATCTCCTTTGCACTCCTACACATGGACAAACCAGGGAATTCATCAGAATTTATTGCCCTCTTTATCATCTTCAGGGCTTTCACATTATCTACAAACTTAAGTCTGTGAATAACATTCCATTTGGATTCAACCTCTGGAATGCCATATGGACCGTATGCAATTAGAACCCAAAGATTTGAATCAATGGAGTTCACATAATCCCTAAATTTACCTAGCCAAATATAAAAGCTGGAACCACCAAACATCGGAGGATTAGCCATGAAAACAGATTTAAATCAGAGACAAGTAAATAGTGGATACACCAAAGATGCAGGATCAGATCTGTAGATCGTTGGATCTAAAATCACAGAAACCCGCTCTGATACCAATTGATGGAATATTGATGATCCTCACTGATTACCCAAATGAGATCCAGAGGGGGTGAATGGATCCCAATGAAATTTTTGCAGAATTTTTTTTAAAAAATTAAATCGACTCTGATAGATCTAGATCACTAGTAAAGCTCTTCTAAGGGAATGCACACCAGCAATTCTCACTCGAATGAGGAAAGTGTCCAAACAACCAAATGTCGTACTAGGCGGAGGTTTGATCTAAGATCTCTTCACGCAAGAAATGACATTCTAGATAGGCATGATCTATCCTTTCTGCCAAGCCTTTTGATATACTGATTGGTTGATGATGCACTCAAATCATTAGACTGTAATTGCATTCAAAAATGTAAACTCATAGACAGCGGTCCTAATCATGCATCTATCGGACCAATACACAGACAAACAATCACACACGAGACCAGAGATTTTTAGGTGGTTCAGTCTCAACCTTGAGACCTACATCCACCCCACACTCAAACCTGAGTGTGGCTTCTGCTGACGCATAGCTTGACCGCTGATCCACAGCTTCGGGTATAAATCCCTACAACCGCTGACTAACAGCTTGATCCGCTGAGCCTCACAGCTTGCTAACAGCTGAGCACCACAGCTTGCTATCCGAGGAATAAATCCTCGCCGCTGAGCATCACAGCTTGCTCTGCTGACTTACAGCTTGAAAGACAATGATATGAAAACAAAACAATTGACTGAAAACCGAAAGCAGATGTAACAATAGAAACACTATAGCTCAAAGATGAGCATACAATTCTAGATCTGATCTAGAAATCATGACTGCAACAACTCTCACTTTTTCTCAACTTCTCCTCCTCTACGATACTCTATTTTTGAAGCTTCTCCTTCTATCTACAACTAGCTCTCACACTCTTCACTTTTCTCTCAGACGCTTCTTACTACTCTCGAATCTCTTCTTCTTCAATTGCCTTAGCCTTCTCTGCTTTTCTTCTTCTGTAATTCACTTCACCACTTCTCTCCTTCTGTCTCTCCTAGTTTTTCTATATGTTCTCTCCCTCATGTGTATATGTCTATCTCCCTTTTCTTCTCAAGGACTTTTCCCTTTATATAGTAGGGAATAGATGATGTGGACCCCGCATAGTTCTGCTCTGGCGCGTGGAGGGAAGACTCCCGCCAATGGCTCTCTCTCAGATAGGTGGCTTTAGTGATTCCATGTGTCAGATCTAGTAGTTGGGATGAGGTCACGTGGCTGAGTATTCTTGGAGAGCAAGCCACCTTGGATCACGTGTTTCATTAACTTGAATCTTGGATCACGTGCCCACATGAGTCTCTGCTACTCTTAGTCCACTTAATATTTGACTGAATCCTATCAATAAGGAAAAAGACATTTCGTCAAACACCTATTTATTTAAAATGTATACTTAGACAATATTTAGAGAAATCAGGTACTCAGACCAAAGAAATGTGTGATTATGCAAATGCTTTAAGTGTGAACTTGATGCACAGACTTGGTGACCTGGATCTGCATGTGCATCGACCCTGGTTTCTACGTGTGCATCGACCTAGATGCTTCATGTGCACTGACCCTAGATAAGCACAGACCTATATGTGCGTAGACCTTAGACTGAGCATGTGCACATACCAAGACTTTTCATATGCACAGAGTTTACATGTGCACCGACCTAGACTCTGCATGTGCACAGACCTATATGTGCGTAGACCTTAGACTAAGCATGTGCACATACCAAGATGTGCTTAGACTCTAAGTGCTGCATGTGCACATACCTTAGATATGCACAGACCTATATGTGTGCTCAGACTCTAAGTGCTGCATGTGCACAGACCTTAGATATGCATAGACCTATGTGTGCTTATGCGAAAATATGCCTCGACCTTATGTGGATTAAGACATGTACATGCACCGACGTAACATACGTAGAATAAGAATGTACACTAACCCGTTGGACTTAAACCTAAAACGTGCATGGACCTTACAGACGTAATGCAGAAGAGTGCACTGACCAGATGTGAAGAGAGTGTAAATGTGCATCGACCTTATCTAATTACGACCTGAACATGCATCGACCTTAATGACTAAGTGCCTATATGTGCATCGACCTGACTTTTGACACTTAGACAATTGAATGGTTTGTTCAATGTGAAGATTCTTATGCAGTTTAGTCCCAACATGATTCATAGAGTGTCATCATCAAAACCAGGGTTCAAACATCAACAACAGGTACTTCATCCCCTTTAGAGGAGGGCGAGCTTCCTCGTGACATGGCTGGAGCTGCAGGCGGGGAGCCTACAGCTGTAGTTTCGACTGGTGAGACTGAGGAGATCATCGATATAGAGGGGGTCTCTGAAGGGAGTGCCCCGACTGGTGAGCTTCTTGTCCGAAACCCTTGACTTGATGGCTTTCTTTATGTGAGGTCAGACTGTGTGCTGACCCTGTTGTTTTATTGATCCACAGGGGCTTCTAGTTCCACCTCCCTCGGCAGTTCATCGGAGACTTCGTCAGGCTCCTCAGGTAGTGGGAGTTTTGTCATGGAGACAGAGGAGAGTTCGAGCTCCTCCTCTTTTGGGGCCTCCTCCGTCGAGGGGGCCGAGATGGAGGCTACTTCTGGAGGTGCGTGGGGGCCTTTCCTTCCCCTTTTTAGCACTTGTTTATGCTTTTTGGCAGAATACTGATGCTTCTATCTTGTGTGTAGCACTGGGGTCAGGGGAGGAGCGTGTGCCAGCTCCTACTACCGATGGTCGGGAGGAGGTCTCCGATTCCCCTGCGGCTTCTGGAGGGGACAGGGCTATGGGAGAGGGCTCCCTAGTAGTCAAGGAGTTGTTGCCTTCCCCGACCCCGGCGAGTGACGCCGTAGGTTTTGAGGGGCTTGGTCGGGGTAAGGAATGAAGATACCTTTTTCTCAGGTTTTCCACCTTGTTTTCCATTGAAAGTTTTACATGTATTTCTCACATTCCATTTGTTTTTTCTGGTGCTGTGCAACTTCGACTGATGTGCGCGAGCGACTCCTCTCTGAGCTTGCGGGTGGAATGGCCTTCCTCTACTCCACCGACGGAGCTGTTAGTGGACGAGAGTATGGGTGCCTCCTTGCTTCAGCGAGTGCGAGGGTACCTTCAGAGTGACCCCCTCCTTTCTCCAGAGGACTTGAGACAATGTCTGACGGAGTGCACCCGGGGTTACCACATCCTCGGCGTCCCGCGTGAGCCTTGGATGTCTGGGCTGTCTGGGATATGGGCGGAGTACTTGCGGCTTCTTTAGGCGCAGGAGCAGAGGGCTCGGAGGTTGGCGGCCCTCCAGGAGGAGCGGAAGCGACTGGACCGGCTTGTAGCGGCCGTTGCCGAGCAGAGGGGCCACACCAAGGAGATGGGAATAAACATCGAGCACTAACATTTTATTTTTACATTTGTATCCTTTTGTTTGTATTTATACCCTTGGGTTAATTAGGTTTGCAATTGTATGGCAAGTATAAGCCAATGTGTTAGTCTTTAGAAGTCTTTTGGTTTCTTTGTAAAAAGCCCAAGTAGGTCCAGCGGGGCCCCCACCCACTCTCTCATTGGGCCACCTAACTTCTAGGGTCCATGTGGGGCTGGTTCAAAGTCCAAGGTGGGCTAGACCAAGACAATTTCAACTTGGACCAAGGAGAAGAAGAAAAGTCCAATTTCTACCCCATTTTTCAAAGGGGCGCCCCTTCTCTTGTATTTATTTATTATGGTCATTTTGACCACATGGGGAAATAATATCCCATACCCCATTTGCCCCTCCCTAACCTTAGATCTAGGGATAGTTTAGGTCTTTTATACATTTCTATATATCCCTTGTATTTCCATTTTTGCAAGAATTAATGAGAAGAATTTGGTGAAAATACAAGGAGCCTGGGGCGCCCCCCTCTCTCCCCTCTCCCCTCAGCTGGATTGCTGTGTTTCTAGGGTGGATTCTCTACAAAAACTTGGTGTATTCCAAGGTTTATCTCTTCCCCTGGGTGTGAAGCTCAGCCATTTCCGCCGCCGCCGCCGTTCGTGCCGCCAACGAGCCGCCACAAGCCACCCTCCACCTTGCTGTCCTGAACCACAAAATTTAGAACGACAGCCAAAAGAACAGGTCGGTTCTCCTAGTTCACGGCCCTGATCGAGCTGAGATTTTGAGGGATTATTCCCCTTCGTGTTAGCTTTCCATCTATATAAATTTTGTTCCATTCCACCACCGTTTGCCTTTCCCCCCAACTTTTAATCTCCACCCTATGCAATATGTCATTTCCAATCCTCTTTTTACTCTGAGTTCTTCATGAAAGTTGTTCTTCTCTTGTAGATCTAAAATTTCTTCCTCTATCACGTCTTCTCATTCTTCTTAGTTTGAGAGTTATAATTAATTTTTCACTGTTCTGTTTTCTGCCGTTTTACTGTTCATCCGCACCGATAGCTCTTGAGTTTTTCACGTTTTTCACTATCTTCCTCTCGTTTTCTGTCTCTGTGGTCTTCATCAAACTTCTTCAT
This sequence comes from Amorphophallus konjac, assembly GCA_022559845.1. Classification (NCBI taxonomy): domain Eukaryota; kingdom Viridiplantae; phylum Streptophyta; class Magnoliopsida; order Alismatales; family Araceae; genus Amorphophallus; species Amorphophallus konjac. The sequence continues at coordinate 296,724,831 of CM040121.1, read as the reverse complement.
CTTTGCATTCTATAGAACTTTCGTTTCTTCCATTTCTTCTAATTCTCTCTAGATTTTAAGTTATTCTATTCCTTCCAAACCCCTATTTTCAATATAATTCTGTTGTGTTTTCAACTTGTCTTTGTTTCTATTTCTATCCATCTCCATTTCTTCACGGTTTCTTCACACACCCAAAGCGGTTAGTCATCTTCTGATCATCTCACGGCTTCGACTTTCAAGGCGGAGCGATCTTCATCCAAGGCTCGACGAGGAAACGACGGCGTTCTTCATCCATTGGCTAAAATTTCCTTCACTTATCTCTTGTTATTTAAAGTTGTAATTTAATTTCCTTTAGTGTTAATCGCACTCAAAAGATAAAAAGTGGTTTTCAAAACATAAGGATATTTTCCAACTTGATCTATAAAGATTATATTTCTTCCCCGTGGGATCGACCCGTATTTGCCACTTTACTCGTATTTTCAAAATCATTTAAGTGAGTGAGTGCGGTTGTATAAATTTTGAAATTTGTGTGACACGGCATTTTTAAACGACGGGTGTCGAGCGCATCAGGCGCCCCCTCCCTTGTATTTATTTATTATGGTCATTTTGACCACACGGGGGAATAATATCCCATACCCCATTTGCCCCTCCCTAACCTTAGATCTAGGGATAGTTTAGGTCTTTTATACATTTCTATATATCCCTTGTATTTCTATTTTTGCAAGAATTAATGAGAAGAATTTGGTGAAAATACAAGGACTCTTGGGCGCCCCCTCTCTCCCCTCTCCCCTCAGCTAGATTGTTGTGTTTCTAGGGTGGATTCCCTACAAAAACTTGATATATTCCAAGGTTTATCTCTTCCCCTGGGTGTGAAGCTCAGCCATCTCCGCCGCCGCCACCATTCGTGCCGCCAACGAGCCGCCACAAGCCACCCTCCACCTTGCTATCATGAACCACGAAATTCAGAATAGCAGCCTAAAGAACAGGTCGATTCTCCCAGGTCACAGCTCTGATCGAGCTGGGATTTTGAGGGATTGTTTCCCTCCGTGTTAGCTTTCCATCCATATAAATTTTGTTCCATTCCACCACTGTTTGCCTTTTTTTCGACTTTTAATCTCCACCCTGTGCAATCTATCATTCAGCATATCTGCGAGATAGGTACATGTTTCTATATTTTTCCCACCCTTCAACCCTCATCATAAAAATCCCAAAAAATTCTTGCACGTCCCTCACATCCCCTTCTATCCCCCAAAAAATCCCTAGCTCCCTGATCTATCACCTTCCCCTCGGTCAAAATTCATTTTCAGACAGATCTTATTCTGACCTGTGTGTCTGTAATTTTGAGCCAGAAATACCTAGAACCCACAATCATTTTCATTTATCATCCGTATACTGGATGGTTCTGAAATAATTATATGTTGTAGCCCTTTAAGTTCTCTATCTATCGGTACCAATTTTGTCACGATCCGACATCAGATCTGGGCACAAAAATTCTTTTTGTGGAGGCGTGCATTCTTGCTCCTAGCCAGGCCAGAAAGAAGGTGTTGGGAAATAATTCCCAATAATATATCGAAGCTGTGATTCAGCGACCGCCACTTCTGGGAGTGGACCAGGGACATCCCGCCATCGTCCCAGCCAAGCGCCGCCTTCATAAGATCCCAGGAGGATGACGTCCCTTTGGAGGCCCTCGTACGTTGTCCTGTCGGCCTGCAAATCACAGATTCGAACTTGCTGTCTTCAACCGCCCAGAACCCCTCCAACGTGCTGCCCATCAACCCAGAATCGGCACTCTCGGACCGCTGTTGTGGCTTGTTACCTCCCTGTGTGGAGTGGGCCTTAAAATCACTTCTGTAATTATTAACATTTACTGTACATGGAGTCACCGTTCTTTGCCGGGGTCGTCTTCTCCACGCCCGGAGTGTGGAGGTATCGTGTCCGCTCCCACTTTGGCTGTCACGCCCCGAGCCTTTAATTACAGCGGAAGACTAGCTCGAGGAACGTGAACAGCCAGCATGGTAAGCCTCTTGCAAGCAAGAACGATCAGAGCGCAAGACAATCACACACATAAATGCAATTGCATAATATTTACTCAAACTTCAACTTATTTCATTAATAATAAAATCAAATACTCAATTACAATCACCATTTCAACTTTCTTCATCATACTAGACTCAAGAAATAAGAAAATTACATAGACTCAATCTAAACAATGTAGACTTCCTAAGTCTTCACTCATTCTTCATTCACTCTCGGACCCGCTATTTGAATATTCCGAATCCGATCCTGACTCACTTCCATCTCCTGAAAAGATTGGAAATAGGTAATGAGCACACTTGCCCAGTAGGTATCTTCGCATCAACATGAAGGCACTATTAAAGTAATTAACATTTTAGCTCTAGAGGAATAAGGTAAAATCATGTGAATGCGATAAATCACAAGTAACCAAAGTAATAAGATGATCATGTAAGATAGAATGAACGAGTATGAACTAGCAAGAATGTAGCAAGAATGGCCTTTCATGAACAAGAATAAACTAGCAAGTCACATACTCATCACCCGAACATCTTTGCTTATGAGCAAGTATTTGGTGAATTTTTGTGGAATATCATGTATCAAGCAAGAAAGTCATGTACAAGTATTTTCATGATACCCGTGGATCTTCACTTATTTATAGAGAAAGTACTCCCAGCGCAATACGACACCATTAGCATCATACCCCATGGTTTACAGTATGTTTCCGACAATCAATCGAGGGGACTAGCATAGAGCCCTTGAACACAATCAGTACTCGATCGCATCTTCAAGTATAAATCAAGCTATTTCCACATTTCAAGCAATAAAATATGGCCAAGAATGCAAATAAGTTCTTGATAACAATAATCAACAATGAATGCTTCAACTTAGGATAAGAGAGATCAAGAATGATTTAAGACGATGTCATGCTCATGGAAATAACTTGGCAGCATAACGGTACATTTATTATCATTCATAATTTAAGTTAAGTATCTTTAGACAATATGCCAAGTCCTAGACCATCAATACTCCATCCAGGAACTTAGAATATCAACCCTTTGGTCAAACCTCAGGTTACAGAAATTAGAACTGTGACGGTCTAATACTGGGCCGTTACACGAACATAAAGGTCGAGTTGGGCCGTTAGAAAGGCTGAATCCAAAAGGAAATAGATATGGACTCAAACAATGTGACGGTCATATATTGGACCGTTATATGTGCCTGACGATCGATTACATATCCAGAATCTGAAAACATCGATAGTACTTTCTAACAATTGGGCTTTTTATGGTACAACTAACTCGGCGTCCTAGTGGGAATCCCAGACTCGCAGAGAATTACAGAGGCCTTGAAACAAGATTTCCTAGTCCATTAGAAGGAATATCCAATAGAGAGGTCCTTATGTTCAAGAATATGTTCCTATAGTGAAAAGTGTGAACTAATGGCCATATACCAGAATATATGCCATGTACTTAGAGAATTGACTCTATAGACAGAAAGAATGTGTAACGATATAAAATCATGGTAAAACTCATCAATATCTTTTCTAAATCAAGGTTTAAATACAAAACTATAGTGCTTTGGCTTGAAATTATCATCTACTTGAAAATAACTCCAAAGTACCATAAATCATGCAATTTCTAACACCTGAACTTAAAAATCATGAAAACAGGTTAAGATCTAATTAACTAGGCTTATTTATAAGTAAATCTGACTGGTTTCCATTCTGTCTCGGGTTGACAGAACACAGTTGTCTGACGGTCTAACATGGGGGCATTACCTTTCTGTGACGGTTTATCGTGGGGCCGTTACAATGTTGTAACGCTCCAGTTATGGTGCGTCGGAGACAACAAAGAATTTTTAAACAACAGAGGGTGTGACGGCTTATCGTAAGGCTGTTACAATCATGTGACAGTCCTATTTTAATCCGTCAGAGCTTCTGCTAACAGTAAATAGAATAGAAAACTATGAAAATATGTCATGCTTGGAAATCAAAATTCTTAAACTATTCCAGTCATGAAAAATGAAGTATAGGCCAGCTACATGCATAGGTTGAAATGAATTAACAGCAAAGTATCTTTTTATCTTTGATAAGGCTAATGATATGCATGTATATACAACCCTACTAAAATATGAAATTCATGATCTATAGTGCATATAATCAAGCAAAACCAGAGAGCTTTTATCCCTAACATGATGTTCTTGCCGTTCATGAGATAACCTACCTCTTTACTGGGCTTTAGACTTTCCAATTTGGTCTTCAAGACACGCCCTAGTTCTTCCCTTCCTGAGATTTTTCAGCAACTTCACGTCGCTCTAACTCCTCAGTCTCGTGACCTAAGGACGTGAAATTTGGAGGTTAGGAAGATGAGACTAAGAGGAACAAAAAGTTCTAAAGCATCTAACTCTAATTACCTCGTTTAGACTCTCTAATTTCCTGATCTTCAGCACCCTGTCGCATAGTTTCCTGGGTTGGCGTGATGAAACCAGTAACTTTGGAAGATCCTAACTCCTTGGATACTCGTCTGCCTAACATGAAATTTTGAGAGTAGTTAGTCTAAAGTATTAGGAACAAAAGACTCTAAAGAACTTACCCGAGATTCTATCTCCTTACCTTATTTCTTCACGAGCCAAAAGTAAGGGTCACTCAGTTCAGAACTGGGTCCTATTTATAGAGTTTTGGCTAGGGTTCAAGGATTTGAACGATTCTAGAGTCCCTAATTGGCCAGAGCCTGATCCCTAAGAGTCCCTAGTAACCTTACATATTCTTCTAATTAGGTCTCTTGCAAATAGGATCCCAAAGATCCAATCTTTTTATTCTTCCTTCCATTCACGGAACTGACAGAGTGTAACGGTACAAGCTGGGCGCGTTACATGACTGTGGCGGTCGCACGATAGACCGCTACATCCATTGTGCGTAGAATTCAATTTTATTCAAACTCTTTTTGTTAATTATCCACATAATTATCTATATAAGGGGTTTTATCCTTATAATTCGTGAATAGGCTAAATAACATTCTAGAATATGGGTCAAACTTAATGGGCTTGGTCCATAAATTTATTGGGTTTAATTATTAAGGCTGGATTAATTGTTTTAACATAATTGGGCCTTATAATGATTTATTTAACCCAATATTCATTAATTAATTCATTTAGACCCTTAATAATTCCAAAAAATTCTTAATTATATCAGAAATATTTTATAAAAATTCTAGGGCACTACATTGGCATTTGCTTATTTCGTATATTTTTGAATGCCATTGCTAGAGTGATAGGTAATTAGCTCGTTATATTATTTCAATCACCGCTGTGAGAGAGTGAGCGTGACCCGTCCCGTGACTCGATCCGAGCGCCGAAAGGTCGATACCCTCGACTCATTGCCGGTTTCTCAACCACGCAGATCCGCACATTTCCCTCGCTTAGGGATGTCAGCGAGCTAGAGTCCCAGGTTCACGTCCCGTCCCGCATCAAATTGGTATCAGAGCTAAGTCGAGTCTAGGGTAGTCGGTCTAAGGTGTCGCATTTGCATTCCTTTACCCGGTATATCAAAAGGTGTTCCCGGAATGATAGGTTACGCCTATCGGGAAGGTAGCACACTTGCGTGAGTGCGATCTTCGGATCAAACCTCCGCCATGTATCGGATATTGGTTGAGTCTTGGTGTGTAGTCGAGTCAGCATTCCAAATTTGCATTGTTGTTTTAGGGTCGTGTCTAGTCCAATAAAGAGTCAGCCGGTCTTGTCCCGTGTGTTTGCATGTCCACTACCCGCCATCCCCATGGCCGTTCCCCGAGACCATGCGTCCGATTGGTCATCCCTGGTGGCCCAATTCAATGCTTTCATGGTCCGAC